>MU827798.1:0-299556 GCA_029204205.1 Desmophyllum pertusum | reverse complement strand
ATTCTTATATTTACAAATTCGTTTTCCCTATTTGGACAACTTACGTAAAAACGTTTTCGATGATCATCTTTGAAAAGAACTGGTGACAATTTTTATGTTCATCCACAAATTTATAAGGATACCTGCCGACGTAGCCTGAATTTCAGCGATGTATTGCGAAACTACAAATGAGTTTATTATGTAGCTAGACTGAAAAACAGTCGTATTTTTGCGTTGGTCTGTCAAACAATGCGCGCGGTCTTTGAACGGAAGGTCTGGAGCGAGTGTGAAAACAGAGACCACGGGCGTGCAAGGCAAGCGCGCTTCGCACGCGAGCATCGCTTTCGGCGCTTCGCGCCTTGCGACCAGCGATTTAGATAAAAAACGACTGTTTTCCAGTCTATTATGTAGCCTGCTGTTCTCGTTGGTATATGACATGGTCCGGATAAAGGGAAACATTTACTCCTTTATCAAATGTACAACTTAGCAAAAGCTGAATTTCTCCTTATTATAATTTCGACGTCGCGCATATTTACAAAAAATTGCCATTTCAAGTCCATTTCTGCGAAAACGACAACGGTAAAGGTGACAAATAAATACATAACTGAGTAAAAAATAATGATATAGTTATGAAATAAATAATAGATATAGTGAACTCAACAAGCTTAGCGCGTGGAAACAATAACAAAGGAATACGGCAAGCAAGTGACCGACACTGATCGAAGTACGGGTTTTTTTTAGATAAACAAACAAACAAACAAACAAACAAACAAACAAACAGAAAAGTCGCTATAGTAAGGGACTATCGCGGTTTCAGAAGTGGTATGACCCATGGAAAGAGGAATTAGTGTCTTCGATTCTGCGATAGCTACTTTTGTTAAAGCTATATAGAGGCGCATTTTTAAATACCAACAAGAAATGCAAATATATGACAAAACGTAAATTGGAAAGGTAACAAACTGAAATTGAATATTACATAGATAACTACGAAGGGAGACAGAAGAGTTCCGACACAGATAAGTCGCAATTATGTCAATTATGGCCTGGATATACTGAAACATACTAATAGTCCTGATTTATAAGATTATAAACATCCACATCTTCATAGCAAACAGAGTCAGTCCTGTAAGGTTCTGTGACGCTGCCATAAGTCAAACGAAAGTAAAATAAAGTGTTTCTCAAGCCTGGTCAGTGTTCGCATTCCTCAAAGCTTCGTGTTAAATCCAGAATCTGTCGATGCTTCGTCCAGGACGGTCGGGTTCGTTGAACCGAGTGGTGGTGCTGATTTGGATCTAATTTGAAAAATCCTATCTTCTATATTTGGACAATTTTTCGCAAAATTTACGGAGACACTTGAATCCCAGGATTTCGATTTACGTATATTATGTAAACGGTTTTCTGTACCTTGAGGCTTCAAATAATTTGGCAATTTAAGATTACTGGGAAGTCGTTTTGTCGCTTTATTTCGTACGCCTGTACTTTCAAAGTTGATTGTTGCAGTAGTTATCAGGACAGAAGAAGGTTCCTCTGGTAAACCAACCAATACGCTGGTGCCTTTATCGAGTGATGGAGCTGATATGGATCTTTTCAACATTATTTTGTGAGATGTTTCCCGAACATGATCTGAAACCACCGCTAGATCGCAGGATGCTGCTCTTATCAAGCAGGTGGGTTTGTGCACATTTTGCAGCTCCAGGACATCTTCCTCTGCAGCAAATAGATTATTTCCTCTGACATGTCGCATGGTACCAACTGCTGGTTGGGTTGCTTGAGGCTTTCCCATTCGCAACATTTCTAACAAGGCGTTCCTAAAACGGCGGTCTCTATAGCAGTATATAATAGGGTTTACCATAGAGTTTAATAAAACCAGTGTATCCCACAATCGAAAAGTTACATTTGTACAGAGGGATGGGAAAATCTCTCCCAAGATAAGGAAAATAATTCCTGGAATAAACGCGAAAATCACTGCCGTGGTTAGTAAGGCTGTCGTCTTAGCAACTTTGGATTCGAGTTTCGCTTGCACAGTTGTGACTTGGCTGATTTGGCTTGTTTTACGTTTGCGTACTCCGAGGTACACCTTGACGTAAAAAAACACTAGAGCTATTAAGGCAACTGCTCCACCCAGAGCCCCGATGTTGTACAGTTTTTCTTCGATCTCCTGGTCCACACCGGCCAATTCTGTTATAAGGACCGGAACTGTTATAAACACCGCTGCTAACCAACTGATTATCGCAAGCTTTTTGACACGGCTTCTTGTTACGATAATCTTGTAGTCCATTTGACTATCGCCACGTACCTCTCCCAAGCAATAGCAGTCAAATGATACAGAGATGAAAGCGAAACACAATACATCGAGTTCGCATTAAGGTCAGCTAATAGGCAAACAGTATGCTCAAACGAAACTTGGCGCATAATTAAGACATCAACGGTGGCAGTTAATGGCATATTTATAGCTCCCACAACAAGGTCCGAAACGGCCAGGCTAGACAACAGGATGTTAGATTGTCTTTGCAGTTCTTTCCTTTGCTTTACAGCTATGATAACCAAAACATTCAGAATTATGGTGATGGGAGAGGCAATGTACATGATGATGACTAAAATCCAGGGAACGGTAGTATTATTTAAGTCCCAGGTGAAGTCCGGATATTGTGGGCAATAAAACACTGACCTGATGTTAGTGGAAGAATTGGTGGTTGTCTCTGTGCTGTTTAAGAACATGTTGAAATGGAGTTCAGTTTACATGGAGTAAGGGAGCTTTAGTCGTCTAGAAACTTCACTGTGTATTGTTTTGATCACCAACTCTCTTTTCGGGCAATGTCGGGCTTCTTCCGGCGATATTTAAAGTGCCTTTTTGTTCAAGAGAAAAATAGATGAGGCCAAGAGATGTTTAACTTGGCCGACCCAAATAAAACAATTTGATATAATAATAAAGATACTATGTTGGCCTGGTTTGTTCCAAACATTTCTCTTCTACTGCATCGTGAGCTGTAGGACTAAAATAAAATGCCGACCATAGGCGTTGAAATTATTTTCTAAAACACTGCATAGGATGGTTTGCCGTAACGGCTACATGTTTCACTATTTGCGTCAATCCAACCCTGTGTTTATTGTTTATAATCAGAACTACTAAAAGTAAATTAAAATATCTTCACTGAATTATACAACAGAACACGTGGACGGACAGAAATAATTGCTCCCTTCTAGCAAAAAATAAACATACGCCGGTGGTATTATTTTATTCAACACGGTTAGCACAAAGAAATCAAGCAAATTACAAATCGAATTGCATGACAAATTAGGGTTTTCTATTGTCATGCCAGGAAATGTCTTTTCCATCACATCAGTTAAAAGCTGTAAGTTGAAACTTACCCGTGGTATTGAAAATGTACAAAAGGAAAGTTTTTTAAATAGCTCAATAATGGCAACTGCCATCTGTTTGGTAAACTGCACGTATTACTAACTGTTCCAGCTAATTGGGTGTAAATTTTGCTTGTAATAAAACGCGTAAATAAAATAGGAAACGCTGATGGGTGTGTATTTTGTTCACTGGGCCAGCGCAAAGAAATCAAGCAAACGTCATCTTAGTTGTACTGAATTAAAGCGTAAAAATAGAATTGTGTGGCTTTTAGGAAATCTCTCTAAAAATGTATCATATCAGACTAAGAGGTTAATGGAAGTAATGTAAGCGTGTAATTGCACTCTTGAACCTGAAATAATAGTTTATCGCCACGTGCAGTTGAATAACAAGTTTTGGTCCACTTTTCGTACACGTACTTGTATTTACATCAGGCTTTCCAATTTAATGCAAAAGAGAAGTGAGTGAAGTGGTTAAGTTTTTCGAGGTTAATACCCCCGTAGAATTTCTTGTTCCCATATTGGTTTGGCTGGCTTGTTTCTCCTCAGTCCAATGGTCGTGTTACAATCGATGTTCTACTCATGAAGTGCTTTGTTTTGAGCTCCCTGGTTCGCTCATGGCAAGGATCCAAAACTTGTCTATTTGTTTAGCATATAACATGTGTATTCGAGTCTGCATGTATATAAGTAGTTGAAAAAGAGAAGGGGGACGCGTGCCGTTCCAGTTTGTCCTAAATAAAAGACAGTCCAATGAAGAAGAGTTTCGTCCTCCTCTAGAAATAAATATTACTTGTCAATTACACGCTTACCTTACTTCCATTAACCTCTTAGTCTGATATAATACATTTTTAGAGAGATTTCCTAAAAGCCACGCAATTCTATTTTTGCGCTTTCTAAGATGACGTTTGCTTGATTTCTTTGCGCTGGCTCAGTGAACAAAATACACACCCATCAGCGTTTCTATAGTTGCAGCTGCCATCGAATGTCATGCATGGTCCGTTAGAAAATTATTTTAGCTGTTCATATTCCCACCGAGCATTGCGGAGAATATGTTGCACTTTAAACCTGTGGAGATGGAAATTGCTGTTTCAGAGCGGGATTAATTCATTCACTCATTTACTCACTCAATCATTCACTCGTTCACTCATTCACTCATTCACTCATTCACTCATTCACTCATTCACTCATTCACTCATTCACTCATTCACTCATTCACTCATTCACTCATTCACTCATTCACTCATTCACTCATTCACTCATTCACTCATTCACTCATTCACTCATTCACTCATTCACTCATTCACTCATTCACTCATTCACTCATTCACTCATTCACTCATTCACTCATTCACTCATTCACTCATTCACTCATTCACTCATTCACTCATTCACTCATTCACTCATTCACTCATTCACTCATTCACTCACTCATTCACTCATTCATTCATTCATTCATTCATTCATTCATTCATTCATTCATTCATTCATTCATTCATTCATTCATTCATTCATTCATTCATTCATTCATTCACACTTATCCACTGGATAACGATTTATCCGGTGGATAGCGTTATCCACCCTTTGAACAATGGGGTCCAGATGTCTAAACAAAATCAAGAAATCCAAGACGGAGGATCCAATATGGCGGCCCTTACATACATACATTTTATTGGACACTCCCCATAGGGCTTTTCAGGCCAATTTACAAATAATGATGGTTAAGAATATGTACATTGACTTCCCTTTCCCTTCGGAAATCATGACTTAATTAACATGACTACATCATCTTACGGTTGCAAGCCTAAAAGGAAGCAATTTGGTACGTGTGCTATATATATACCCTCCAAGTTTCGTTGCGTAGCTTTAATAGTCTTGGAGTTATTACGGGCCCCTCGGGCGGAAATTAAAGGCCGGTATAATAGGTGAAGAAATATCGTTAAGAAAATTAAAATTTAACAATAAAAAAAATATACACTTTTTAAATTTCAATAGATAACAACACAATAAGATTATGATTTGTGATTCCATTTATTTGTGTATGTATTCATTTCATTACACCAAGCTGGCTAATTATTTTAATTTATACACCTTCAGATATATGTCGCTGAGTCAACAAACCAACAAGAGTCAATTTAACACGGCTTAGCGTGAAAGGGATATAACTTGAAAAATAAAGTGAAACTTAGTATTGCCTGGTCGTGAATTTACGGCTCCAGAATTGCTACACGTCTGTCCCATTTCCCATATTAACATATTTTCAATAAACTTGTCAAACGACTTTCCACTTTTGAAATAAAAGAAAAGAAAAAAAGGATCTGCTCTTTTCGCATATCTCTACAGCAACGTTTACAAAACTCAAAAAATGAAATTATTGTATATTTACAAATTCGTTTTCCATGATCACTTTTCAAAATATCAGGTGACAATTAATTTTTAAGTTCACCAATAAATTTAGAAGGACACCTGCTATCGTAGCCTGAACTTCAGCAATGCATTTTTCCTTTTCGATGGTTTGTTTTGATATCACCCGGCTCAAGGAAACATTTTATTATACTTCGTTACAACATGTACAACCTCGCTTAACTTGAACTTCTCCTTTAGTTATTATTATTTCTTGACGCATATATTTACATATTTACAAATAATAACGTTTGCCATTTCAAGTCCTTTTGTGGCGAACGAGAACGACAAAGATGACAAAGAAATACATAACTAAGTAAAAATTCATGATATAGTTAGTCTATAAGAGAAATAATCTACTGAAATCAACAAAGCTGAGCGCGCGCGGGGGAAAACGAAACACGAATTGTTATTTGTGTACGCCTAATCTGATAGTAGCCTGCAGAACAGGATAATGCAGGCTAATCTGGTGGGTAAAACAACTTCCATGTAGGGAAAAAAATATTCAGCATAGTAAGTGACTCGTCGTTTCAGAAATGATTTGCCACATCGAAAGAGGAATTAGTGCCTTCGATTCTGCGCTAGTTATGTTTGACAAAGCTATAGAAGAATCCCGACACAGACACGTCTCAATATTCAGGTTAATTATGGCTGGGAAACTGACTGAACACTAATGGGACAGGGTTGATTATAAACATTCACAACAAACAGGGTTACTGTGAGGTTCTGTAAGGATCTGTGATGCTGCCATTAGTAGTACAGGAGGGACCGAATTAACCTTTTTTTGCGGTGGAATCTCAATTGAGGTGAAGTAAAGTAACGTAATTAAAAAATATATACATTCATGAGAACAAAACAATAGCCGTCAAGTTTAAAAACCTGTCAAACTGGTGATACCTTAATAAATACCTCCGCAAGTTAACCTTATACTGCCTGGGCTTTTTTTCGTTCGTGAGCCTGGGGGGAGGGTGGGCAGAAAGTGGCCGCCCTATGTATCTCGGAAAGTATTGACGCTATGAAAATGAAACTTACATGATGTGTAAAGCATCCGAAAATGTTTATTTTAGTGGCAGTCACGTGACAATTATGACGTCATGCACGCCATAATGACGTCATACATTAAAAAAATCCGCCATCTTGGATCCTAAATCTTGGATTTCTAAATTGTTCAGAAATGTCAGAAAATCTCCAAATTGGATTTGAAAAAAATAAAATAAAATATGAAGATGCTAAAATGGAAAATATTTTGGAAGGATTTCATCGTCAACCAAATTTCATGAAAATTAAGCTAAAAAACCAACAAATTTGGGAAAACGATCCGTATCTTGAAAAGTGTTTGGCCTATAAAAATGAAACTTATGTGGTTTATAAAGCACTCAAACATGTTTATTTTAGTGGCAATCACGAATCAATTATAATATCATATGACGCCAAAATAACGTCATACTTTAAAAATGTCCGCCTTCTTGGATTTTTAAATTGTTCAGAAAGGTCAGAAAATCACCAAATTTGATTTGAAAAAATCGAAAACAATATAAAGCCCCCGACACACTAGGCAATTTTATACGCTCGTCGCAGCGAATTTGATTGCCAGCGAATTTCGTCGCTGCGTGCTGTGGCAGACTTGGCGATTTTTCCGGCGATTCTTCTAACGATTAGGTCCCAAGGCATTCTCGGAAATCGCGAAATCTGCTTGGTTGAATAGTTGGTGATTGACGATTTTATTTGCGGGAGCGGGCACGCTTGGCGATTGCTGGCGAATTTTATCGCCGATATCTGAAATGTCAGTAAGGATGCAAAAAATTGCAAAGAGTTTGGAAGAAATTCTTAGTAAAAAGCGGAAATCTCATGAATACTGAAAATTAAACTGAAAATACCAAATTTGGGTAAAACGGTCTGTCAAAAATTTGTTGTCATGGAAAGTTCCCTGATAATTTTCCCTAACCCTAACCCTAACCCTAACCCTAAACCTAACCCTAACCCTCACCCTAACCTTAACCCTAACCCTAACCCACCCCCACCCCCCTCCCCCACAGGCAGAATAGGGTTAATGAGAATCCACAGCATTTTATTCATGAGAACAAGACTAACCTATGACGTCACCCACGTTAATTTATTCCACCGCAAAAAAACAAGGTTAATTCCGTCCCCCTATACTACTGCCATTACTGAACCTAAAGTAAATAAAGTGTTCCCCAAGCTTGGTTAGTGTTCGCATTCCTCAAAGCGTTGTGTTAAATCCAGAATCTGTCCATGCTTCGTCCAGGACGATTGGGTTCGCTTAACCGAATGATGGTGCCGATTTGGGTCTAATTTGAAAAATCCTATCTTCTACGTTTGGAGAACTGTTGGCAAAATGCGCGGAGACACTTGAATCCCAGGATTTTGATCTATGTAAACTGTTTACTGTTCCTCGAGGCTTCACATTATTCGGCAATTTAGGGTTACTGGAAAGTCGTTTTCTCGCTTTATTTCGCACGCCTGCACTTTCAAAATTGATTATTGCACTTGTAATCAGGATGGAAGAGGGTTGCTGTGACTGTAAACCAACCAATAAGCTGGTGCCTTTGCCAAGCCATGGAGCTGACATTGATCTTTTAAACATTATATTGTGAGACGTTTCATGGACACGATCTGAAACCACCGCTAGATCGCAGGAAGCTGCTCTTATCAAGCAGGCGGGTTTGTCCACATTTTGCAGCTCCTGGACATCTTCCCCTGCAGCAAATAGATTCTTTCTTCTGACATATCTCACGGTACCAACTTCTGGTTGGATTGCTTGACGTTTTCCCACTCGTAACATTTCTAACACAGCGTTCCTTAAACGGCGGTCTCTATAGCAGTATAGTGTAGGGTTTACCAGAGAGTTTAATTGCATCAGTGTCTCCCACAATCGGAAAGTTACATTTGAACGATAGGATGGGAAAATCTCCCCCAAGATAGCGAAAACAATTGCTATAATATATGGGAAAAGCACTGCAGTGGTTACCAAGGCAGTCGTCTTGGCGACTTTGGATTCAAGTTTCGCTTGCACCAGAGTTGTGACTTGACTGATTTGGCTTGTTTTACGTTTGCGTACTGCGTGGTACACCTTGACGTAAAAATACACAAGAGCTATTAAGGAAACTGCTCCACACACAGGCCAAACGCTGTACAGGTTTTGTACTATCTCCGGGTCCACATCGGCCAATTCTGCTATAAGGAGTGGGACAGTTATTATCACCGATGCTATCCAACTGATTATCGCAAGCTTTTTGACGCGGCTTCTTGTTACGATAACCTTGTAGTCGATGCATTTTGCTATCGCCATGTACCTCTCCCAAGCAATGACAGTCAAATGATACAGAGACGAAAGGGAAACACAATATATCCAGTTTCCATTAAGGAAGGATGAGAAGCAAATATACTTAAACGAAACCTGGCGGAGAATTAAGACTTCGACGGTGGCAGATAACGGCATATTCATAGCGCCCACAAAAAGGTCCGTAATGGCAAGGCTCGACAACAGAATGTTGGATTGTCTTTGCAGTTCTTCCCTTTGTTTTACAGCTATGATAACCAGAACATTCAAAATTGTGATGATCGGAGATGCAATGTACATGACGATGACTAAAATCCAGGGAATGGTGGTATTATTTAAGTCCCAGGTGAAGTCCGGATATTTCGGGCAATAAAACACTGACCTGATGTTAGTGGAAGAATTGGTGGTTTTCTCCGCTGTGCTGTTAAGAGCATGTTGAAACGAACTTCAGTTTACATGGAGTAAGCGTGATTTAGTCGTCGAGGAACTTCAGTTTTGTTTTGATCACCAACTCCCTTTTCTTGCAATGTCGGGCTTCTTCTAAACTGTTCACCACCTATCTATGTTCTCAGATCGTTGAAAGCGTGAAACACTAGCTTTTTTAGCGTCGAGAAAATAGACTGGCTGCGACAATTCAAGTGGAATATTCATTTAAGCTTGGATTATGATGGACCTTTTGTTCAAGTGAAAAAAGCAGATGTGGCGAGGAGTTGTTTCAGTTGGCCTCAGTCCCCCCCCCCCCCCCCCCCCCCCCCCCGCCACAACCTCCACAACCACCAAAAATAAATAAATAAATAAATAAATAAAAATAAAAAATGAGGAAAGAAAACGTTGGCCTGGTTCGGTCGAAAAATCTGTGTTCTACCGCATCATGAGCTGTAATCCTAACAATAAAATATTCGTGTTCAGAGCCGTCGAAATTATTTAAGGAAAAACTGCATGGTATTGTTTTGTCGCAACCATCACTGATTTTTCGCTTAAACGTCAATTGACGATATCTTAAGCTTTGCTAGTTGACGCATTTTTAAATAAGAATAGCTCGCAAAAGACCACAAAATATCTTCCCTAAATTATACAACATAACACCCGGACATTGAGTAATTAATTGCTTTCCTCTACAAAAATAAACATATACTGTATGCCGTTCGTATTTTTTTTTTCAACATGGCTTGCGCAAAGAAATCAAGCAAATTGCTAACTGAATTGTAAAATTTAGGTGAACTGATTATCATGCCAGGAAATGGGCCTTCCATCACATTACTTTAAAACTATGAAGTTAAAACATTCCGTGGGAATTAAAAAGCCTAACAAAGGAATGTGTTCCAAATAGCTCAATAATTACAACTGCTGTCGGTTTGGAAAACTGCACGTATTACTGACTGTTCCAGCTAATTGGGTGTAAATGTTTCCTGTAATAAAAAGTGGCAATAAAATAGTTCAACTTTATTAAAGGAAACGCAGATGGGTGCGTCTTCTTTTCACTTGGACAGCGCAAAGAAATCAAGCAAACTTCAACCCTAGTTGTACTTAGTAAAGGCCCAAAACTGGCATTGCGTGTCTTGTTAGGAAAACTCTCTCATCGGACTATGATCGAGGTTAAAACTATCCGCGGTATGATAAAGGGAAATGTCATGAGTAACACAATAATTGGTAGTTCGGTCGCTGAGTAGAAAACCATTTACCTGTAAAATTGGTGCAAAATCCATTAACACCAGTAAGTAAGGTGTAAGCACCCTTGAAACTGAAATAATACGTCAAGATACCGCCTTATGCATTTGAATAATTATAACAAAAATGTTGTCCTCTTTTGGTGGATGTATTTGCACTACGTTTATTCGTTTTCCAATTCAGTTCAAAAGTGAAGTCAACTTTTTCGAAGAGACCTCCGTTTCCCTATTCCTCGTATTTGTTTGCTCTTGCTTGTTTACCTTAGTCCGGTGGTCGTGTTTTGCGATTCAGTCTGATCATGTGCCTTGTTTTGAGCCACCTGGTTCTCTCATGGTAACGATACCAAACACGTTTATTAAATAGCTAGTTTTAGTTTATAACATGTGTATTCGAGTCTGCATGTATGACTAGTTAAAATAGTGAAACTGAACGCTTGTCGATGCTTTGTGCTAAATAAAACACAGTCAAACGAAGAAGAGCCTCGTCCTCCCTCAGGCCAAAATAATTTCAGCCAGCACTCGAACCTTCGATGGTAGATGATAAGGTAGAAGTGGAATAATAAATATTGAATATTCTGCGGGATGAAAATCCTCAAGGAATGTCAAATAATTTAATTTTCTTACCTAGGAATAATGCATACTTTTAACAGAGAGGAATATGAAATGAATTTCAACAGAAAATACACGTTAAATACTCGTGAATATTATCGCCTAGAAATAGTGCTACTCTTTGATAAAGTATTTCGCTTTGAAAGGAAGCAATGTGGGACGTACTATGTATCCTCCATTAGTTTCGTTATCGTAACTTTAATAATCTTGGAATTACGGACCCCTCGGGCGGTGTAATAAATGTCAGGAAAATGTCAGCTTTTAGAAATTCGCTACGGCGGTTAATTTACCTTTATCAACTCTGAGTTGATAATCAACATAGTGTTTCACTTGCACGTCGACGCAGCACCACAGTTTCATTAGAAACTAATCACAAATGTCAGGAAATAAAGGTGTTAAAAAATTGACATTTTTACCAAATCTAAACATTTTAAAATCGTAATAGATGAATTCAAAATGAGATTACGATTTGCGATTCAATTTCTTTGTGTATCTATTTAATGTATTACATCTATCTAAAGCCTGGTTTCCATATCATCGCAACGATCGTTGCGACTGCGATCGTCGCGATCATATGGAAACCAGGGTTAAAGGATACAGTCAGTATAATTTAAAATAAATTGGCCACTTATTTTAATCTACACACGATATCCTTTAGATTTCTCGAAGTCAACAAACAACAACAGTCAATTTTAGCTTGAAAAGATCAACAAGATGCCGAGAAGGACAGACGAAAACAAAACATGCAGATAACCCCGTTAAAAAAAAAAAAACAGGAGAAAATGAGGAAAAGAGCGAAAACTATACCATCCACATTTATACACAATTATTACACAGTTTATACATGGGATACAACTTTTAATAAAATGGAAATTTAATATTGCCTGGTCGTGAATTTACGGCGCCAGAAAAGCTACACATCTGTCCATTTTCTTATGCACAGCATATTAACATATTTTCAATCAACTTGACAAACCTCTTTCCACTTCAGTTGCAGAAAAGAAACATATATATCTGCTTTTCTAGCATATATTTACAACGCATGGCAAGTGGTGGCAACGCTTACAAACCAAAAAGTGAAACCTTGTATTTACAAATTCGTGTTTCCTTTTGGAACGGACTTACTTAAAATAATTTTCGATGATCACTTTCCAAAAGAACTGGTTAGAATTTTTAAGTTCAGCCATGAATTTCTAAAACCAGCTGCCGACGTTCGGGTCGCCCACTACCTCTGGGAGAGAGGCAAATGATTGGCTCTGAAAACAATATATAACAAGTCATAACAATGTCCCTAGCCTTATAAACAGCAAAGCTAGTGTTTATAAGAGACGAATGAAAATAGAGATTCCAGAGAAGAAGTGGCTGCGACGTTCAATGGATTTCGAAATTACAAATAAGTTTATTACACTGTATGTAGCCTGCTCTTGTCGTTGGTGTGTTTTGATATCGTCCGGCTAATGGGAAACAATTACTTCTTTATAACATGTACAACTTCGCAAAAGCAGAATTTCTCCTAATTATAATGTCTTCGCCCATGCTGTAATTTACATTTTCATATTTACAAAACATTTGCCATTTCAAGTATTTTTCTTGGCGAATACGAGAACGGGAAAGGTGACAAATAAATACATAACTGAGTGAAAAATAATGATATATTTATAACATAAATGATATATTGAAATCAACAAAGCTCGGCACGTGGAAAAAATGAAACACGAATTGCTATTTTTGGACGGCTATCATGTGCTGTAAGCTAATCTGGTAGTTAAAACAACTCCCATGCAGGTATATGATTTACCCCACGGACGGGCGAGTGGCCGAAACTGATCGAAGAAAGACAAACTCGTCGTTTTAAAAATGGTTTGCCTCGTCGAAAGAAGAATTAGTGCCTTGGATTCTGCGGATTTGGATTTAGAAAGCTATATAGGAACATTTTCAAATACCAAAAACAAACGCCAAGACCCCAAACGCAAAATAAAAAGGAAATTGCAATGAAATTCAACATTATATAAATAACTACGTACGGAGACAGGAGAGTTTCACACACATATGTCTCCTGATATTGCTAATTATGGCCTGCATTGAAAAATAAACATTCAAAGTAAACAGAGTTTCTCTGAGTTTCTGTGACGCTGCCATGAGTGAAACAAAAGTAAAATAAAGTGTTCCTCAAGCCTGGTCAGTGTTCGCATTCCTCAAAGCTTCGTGTTAAATCTGTCGATGCTTCGGCCAGGACGATTGGGTTCGCTGAACCGAATGATGGTGCCGATTTGGGTCTAATTTCAAAAACCCTATCTTCTACCTTCGGACAACTGTTGGCAAAATTCACGGAAATACTACAATCCCAGGATTTTGATCTGTCTACATTATGGATACGGTTTACTGTTCCTTGAGACGTCACATCATTCGCCAATTTTGGATTGCCAGAACGTCCTTTTGTCGCTTTATTTCTCACGCCTGCACTTTCAAAGTTGATTGTTGCAGTAGCTATCAGGATGGAAGAGGGTTGCTGCGGCTGTAAACCAACCAATAAGCTGGTGCCTTTGTCGAGCGATGGAGCTGACATTGATCTTTTAAACATTATATTGTGAGACGTTTCATGGACACGATCTGAAACCACCGCTAGATCGCAGGAAGCTGCTCTTATCAAGCAGGCAGGTTTGTCCACATTTTGCAGCTCCTGGACATCTTCCCCTGCAGCAAATAGATTCTTTCTTCTGACATATCTCACGGTACCAACTTCTGGTTGGATTGCTTGACGTTTTCTCACTCGTAACATTTCTAACACAGCGTTCCTTAAACGGCGGTCTCTATAGCAGTATAGTATAGGGTTTACCAGAGAGTTTAATTGCATCAGTGTCTCCCACAATCGGAAAGTTACATTTGAACGATAGGATGGGAAAATCTCCCCCAAGATAGCGAAAACAATTGCTATAATATATGGGAAAAGCACTGCAGTGGTTACCAAGGCAGTCGTCTTGGCGACTTTGGATTCAAGTTTCGCTTGCACCAGAGTTGTGACTTGACTGATTTGGCTTGTTTTACGTTTGCGTACTGCGTGGTACACCTTGACGTAAAAATACACAAGAGCTATTAAGGAAACTGCTCCACACACAGGCCAAACGCTGTACAGGTTTTGTACTATCTCCGGGTCCACATCGGCCAATTCTGCTATAAGGAGTGGGACAGTTATTATCACCGATGCTATCCAACTGATTATCGCAAGCTTTTTGACGCGGCTTCCTGTTACGATAACCTTGTAGTCGATCCATTTTGCTATCGCCATGTACCTCTCCCAAGCAATGACAGTCAAATGATACAGAGACGAAAGGGAAACACAATATATCCAGTTCCCATTAAGGAAGGATAAGAAGCAAATATACTTAAACGAAACCTGGCGGAGAATTAAGACTTCGACGGTGGCAGATAACGGCATATTTATAGCGCCCACAAAAAGGTCCGTAATGGCAAGGCTCGACAACAGGATGTTGGATTGTCTTTGCAGTTCTTTCCTTTGTTTTACAGCTATGATAACCAGAACATTCAAAATTGTGATGATCGGAGATGCAATGTACATGACGATGACTAAAATCCAGGGAATGGTGGTATTATTTAAGTCCCAGGTGAAGTCCGGATATTTCGGGCAATAAAACACTGACCTGATGTTAGTGGAAGAATTGGTGGTTTTCTCCGCTGTGCTGTTTAAGAGCATGTTGAAACGAAGTTCAGTTTACATGGAGTAAGCGTGATTTAGTCGTCGAGGAACTTCAGTTTTGTTTTGATCACCAACTCCCTTTTCTTGCAATGTCGGGCTTCTTCTAAACTGTTCACCACCTATCTATGTTCTCAGATCGTTGAAAGCGTGAAACACTAGCTTTTTTAGCGTCGAGGAAATGGACTGGCTGCGACAATTCAAGTGGAATATTCATTTAAGCTTGGATTATGATGGACCTTTTGTTCAAGTGAAAAAAGCAGATGTGGCGAGGAGTTGTTTCAGTTGGCCTCAGTTGGCGAACTGATTATCATGCCAGGAAATGGGCCTTCCATCACATTACTTTAAAACTATGAAGTTAAAACATTCCGTGGGAATTAAAAAGCCTAACAAAGGAATGTGTTCCAAATAGCTCAATAATTACAACTGCTGTCGGTTTGGAAAACTGCACGTATTACTGACTGTTCCAGCTAATTGGGTGTAAATGTTTCCTGTAATAAAAAGTGGCAATAAAATAGTTCAACTTTATTAAAGGAAACGCAGATGGGTGCGTCTTCTTTTCACTTGGACAGCGCAAAGAAATCAAGCAAACTTCAACCCTAGTTGTACTTAGTAAAGGCCCAAAACTGGCATTGCGTGTCTTGTTAGGAAAACTCTCTCATCAGACTATGATCGAGGTTAAAACTATCCGCGGTATGATAAAGGGAAATGTCATGAGTAACACAATAATTGGTAGTTCGGTCGCTGAGTAGAAAACCATTTACCTGTAAAATTGGTGCAAAATCCATTAACACCAGTAAGTAAGGTGTAAGCACCCTTGAAACTGAAATAATAGTCAAGATACCGCCTTATGCATTTGAATAATTATAACAAAAATGTTGTCCTCTTTTGGTGGATGTATTTGCACTACGTTTATTCGTTTTCCAATTCAGTTCAAAAGTGAAGTAAACTTTTTCGAAGAGACCTCCGTTTCCCTATTCCTCGTATTTGTTTGCTCTTGCTTGTTTACCTTTGTCCGGTGGTCGTGTTTAGCGATTCAGTCTGATCATGTGCCTTGTTTTGAGCCACCTGGTTCTCTCATGGTAACGATACCAAACACGTTTATTAAATAGCTAGTTTTAGTTTATAACATGTGTATCCGAGTCTGCATGTATGACTAGTTAAAATAGTGAAACTGAACGCTTGTCGATGCTTTGTGCTAAATAAAACACAAACGAAGAAGAGCCTCGTCCTCCCTCAGGCCAAAATAATTTCAGCCAGCACTCGAACCTTCGATGGTAGATGATAAGGTAGAAGTGGAAAAATAAATATTGAATATACTGCGGGATGAAAATCCTCAAGGAATGTCAAATAATTTAATTTTCTTACCTAGGAATAATGCATACTTTTAACAGGAATATGAAATGAATTTCAACACGTTAAATACTCGTGAATATTATCGCCTAGAAATAGTGCTACTCTTTGATAAAGTATTTCGCTTTGAAAGGAAGCAATGTGGGACGTACTATGTATCCTCCATTAGTTTCGTTATCGTAACTTTAATAATCTTGGAGTAACAAACCCCTCGGGCGGTGTAATAAATGTCAGGAAATAAAGGTGTTAAAAAATTGACATTTAACAACCCAAATCTAAACATTTTAAAATCGTAATAGATGAATTCAAAATGAGATTACGATTTGCGATTCAATTTCTTTGTGTATCTATTTAATTTTATTACATCTATCTAAAGCCTGGTTTCCATATGATCGCAACGATCTCAAGGATCGCTGCGATCGTTGCGACTGCGATCGTCGCGATCATATGGAAACCAGGGTTAAAGGATACAGTCAGTATAATTTAAAATAAATTGGCCACTTTTTTTAATCTACACACGGTATCCTTTAGATTTCTCGAAGTCAACAAACAACAACAGTCAATTTTAGCTTGAAAAGATCAACAAGATGCCGTGAAGGACAGCCGAAAACAAAACATACAGATAACCTCGTTAAAAAAAACCCAGGAGAAAATGAGGTAAAGAGCGAAAACTATACCATCCAAATTTATACACAATTATTACACAGTTTATACATGGGATACAACTTTTAATAAAATGGAAATTTAATATTGCCTGGTCGTGAATTTACGGCGCCAGAAAAGCTACACATCTGTCCATTTTCTTATGCACAGCATATTAACATATTTTCAATAAACTTGACAAACCTCTTTCCACTTCAGTTGCAGAAAAGAAACATATATATCTGCTTTTCTAGCAGTACAACGCACCACTTGCCACCATTAGTGGCAACGCTTACAAACCAAAAAGTGAAACCTTGTATTTACAAATTCGTGTTTCCTTTTGGAACGGACTTCAGTACTTAAAATAATTTTCGATGATCACTTTCCAAAAGAACTGGTTAGAATTTTTAAGTTCAGCCATGAATTTCTAAACCAGCTGCCGACGTTCGGGTCGCCCACTACCTCTGGGAGAGAGGCAAATGATTGGCTCTGAAAACAATATATAACAAGTCATAACAATGTCCCTAGCCTTATAAACAGCAAAGCTAGTGTTTATAAGAGACGAATGAAAATAGAGATTCCATAGAAGAAGTGGCTGCGACGTTCAATGGATTTCGAAATTACAAATAAGTTTATTACACTGTATGTAGCCTGCTCTTGTCGTTGGTGTGTTTTGATATCGTCCGGCTAATGGGAAACAATTACTTCTTTATAACATGTACAACTTCGCAAAAGCTGAATTTCTCCTAATTATAATGTCTTCGCCCATGCTGTAATTTACATTTTCATATTTACAAAACATTTGCCATTTCAAGTATTTTTCTTGGCGAGCACGAGAACGGGAAAGGTGACAAATAAATACACAACTGAGTGAAAAATAATGATATATTTATAACATAAATGATATATTGAAATCAACAAAGCTCGGCACGTGGAAAAAATGAAACACGAATTGCTATTTTTGGACGGCTATCATGTGCTGTAAGCTAATCTGGTAGTTAAAACAACTCCCATGCAGGTATATGATTTTACCCCACGGACGGGCGAGTGGCCGAAAACTGATCGAAGAAAGACAAACTCGTCGTTTTAAAAATATGTTTTGCCTCATCGAAAGAAAAATAGACCGTTTTCATTATGACGTCACGCGCGCAAAGGATTCGGGTAGTTGTAGTAAAGATCGCAAACCTCGCGCGAGGTTCTGCGCGAAATATAAACTATGAAAGTGGCTTGAACGTTGTAAAGGAAACATGCTTCGTTTAAAGACAAAAGCCAAATAATTTTCATTGTGAACAACTTAGACGATGGTTAAAGTGTAGAGGACCTTCCATAAGTGGAAATCGCATCCAAAAGCTTGAAAGATGGGAAGATAATCTTGCATGAAAGCTAAAGTGTCGCCTATGAAAGTGTCGCGTACTACGCCTTGTCACACGCGTGTTTTCACGCAAAGTTTTCATAAATTTCGCGGCGAGCAGCGCGGGCTAATTTGTGACATGGGGAGCTAATGTTTACGCAAGCAAAAACCTTAGAAGGTTGCCTTTCAATGATCGACAAGTAAAAAACAACCCCTTAAGCTTAGATGTAAAAATAATTTCGCTCGCTCACACTAAACTCAAATAATTGCGCTCGCTCGCTCGCTCGTACTAAAATTAAAATTGACACGACCAGAACAAGAAAAATAGCTAACTGTTACTGCAAGTTCAAGGTTAATTCGCTAAAATAAAATACAACTTACGATTGAAGACACACAACAAGTACTGCAAGCTAATAAGTATTTTTATTTACCTACTTCGCGTACGTCGTGAAGATTTCGACATCGGTTCAGCAGAAAATCTAGTTCAACCGGACATTGATGAATACAAACGCGTTTGAAGAATAATTACTCCAATTGGATTTGAGTTTCTCTGTTATACTGACCGTCCATAAGAACAATCTCTTTCCTCTTTGCTGCATGGTATAAAGCTCTACGGTTGTAAGCTTAAGTTAACTCATGTTGTTATTTAAAAACAATGCGAAGTGAAACTTCCTTGGCTTCCATGAATGAATTTTAGTCGCCGTAAACACGAATAACTGTACGCTGAAAACACTGAAGTTCTTGACGAAAACACTGAAATTCAATGCTCAGCTATTGTTTTCCAAAGCTGTCACCCGATTTCCATACATTCTTGACAAACAACTGCAGTCAAAAAAGTCAAATTACGAACCGTTGTGAAGATTTCATTCAGTTGCCAGCGAAGAGCCTGCGAGGTTCGCGCGTAAACGCGCAGGCTTTACTACAAGTACCAGCAACCTTTGCGCGTGTGACGTCATAATGAAAACGGTCTATTAGTGCCTTGGATTCTGCGCTAGCTATTTTTAGAAAGCTATAGAGGAGCAAACAAAAAACAAACAAACGCCAAGACCCCAAACGCAAAATAAAAAGGCAATTGCAATGAAATCAGTTCAACATTATATAAATAACTACGTACGGAGACAGGAGAATTTCACACACATACGTCTCCTGATATTGCTAATTATGGCCTGCATTGAAAAATAAACATTCAAAGTAAACAGAGTTTCTCTGAGTTTCTGTGACGCTGCCATGAGTGAAACAAAAGTAAAATAAAGTCTTCCTCAAGCCTGGTTAGTGTTCGCATTCCTCAAAGCTTCGTGTTAAATCTGTCGATGCTTCGGCCAGGACGATTGGGTTCGCTGAACCGAATGATGGTGCCGATTTGGGTCTAATTTCAAAAACCCTATCTTCTACCTTCGGACAACTGTTGGCAAAATTCACGGACATACTACAATCCCAGGATTTTGATCTATCTACATTATGGATACGGTTTACTGTTCCTTGAGACTTCACATCATTCGCCAATTTTGGATTGCCAGAACGTCGTTTTGTCGCTTTATTTCTCACGCCTGCACTTTCAAAGTTGATTGTTGCAGTAGCTATCAGGATGGAAGAGGGTTGCTGCGGCTGTAAACCAACCAATAAGCTGGTGCCTTTGTCGAGCGATGGAGCTGACCTGGATCTTTTAAACATGATATTGTGAGACGTTTCATGGACATGATCTGAAACCACCGCTAGATCGCAGGATGCTGCTCTTATCAAACAGGCGGGTTTGTCCACATTTTGCAGCACCTGGACATCTTCATCTGCAGCAAACAGATTCTTCCGTCTGACATATCGCACGGTACCAACTGCTGGTTGGGTTGCTGCTTGCGGTTTTCTCATTTGTAACATTTCTAACATGGCGTTCCTAAAACGACGGTCTCTATAGCAGTATATTATAGGGTTTACCAGAGAGTTTAATAGAATCAGTGTATCCCACAATCGAAAAGTTACATTCATAGATAGGGATGGGAAAATCTCTCCCAAGAAAAAAGAAAATCATTGCTGGAATAAATGCGAAAAGAACTGCTGTGGTTAGTAAGGCTGTCGTCTTGGCGACTTTGGATTCGAGTTTCGCCGCTTTCACTTCAACGTTGACTCGCCTGATTTGGCTTGTTTTACGTTTGCGTATTCCGAGGAACACCATGACGTAAAAATACACTAGAGCTATTAAGGCAACTGCTCCACACAGAGCCCCAAAGCTGTACAGGCTTACTACGATCTTTGGGTCCACACCGGCCAATACTGTTGTAACGATCAGAACTGTTAAAATCACCGATGCTAACCAACCAAGTATCGCAAGTTTTTTGACACGGCTTCTTGTCGCGATAACTTTGTAGTCGATCCATTTTACTACCGCCACGTACCTCTCCCAAGCAATAACAGTCAAATGATACAGAGACGAAAGCGAAATACAATATATCAAGTTCCCATTTAGCATGTCTAATAAGCAAATATGCTCAAACGAAACCTGGCGGATAATTAAGAGATCGACGGTGGCAGATAACGGCATATTTATAGCGCCAACAACAAGGTCCGCAACTGTCAGGCTAGACAACAGTATGTTGGATTGTTTTTGGCAGTTCTTTCCTTTGCTTTACAGCTATGATAACCAGAACATTCAGAATTATGGTGATGGGAGAAGCAATGTACAAGATGATAACTAAAATCCAGGGTAGGGTGGTATTATTTAAGTCCCAGGTGAAGTCCGGATATCGAGGGCAATAAAACACTGACCTGATGTTAGTGGAAGAATTGGTGGCTGTCTCTGTGATGTTTAAGAACATGTTGAAATGGAGCTCAGTTTACACGGAGTACGGGAGCTTTAGTCGTCTAGAAACTTCACTGAGTTTTGTTTTGATCACCAACTCCCTTTTCGTTCAATATCGGGCTTCTTCGGCGATATTTTAAATGGAATATTCATTATAAGCTAGGATTACGGTGGACCTTTTATTCAAACGTGAAACAGTTGCGGCGAGGACATGTTTAACTATTGCCGACCCAAATAAAACAATTGAATATAAGCAAAGAAAAACTTAATTGGCTTGGTTTGATCCAAGACTGTCTGTTCAGTACCACATTGTGAGTTATAAGTCTAAAAGTAAAATGTTCAGAGGCGTCGAAATTATTCGGAAAACACTGCGTAGGATGCAATCTTCATTTTTCGCTGTTCGCGTCGATCGAACCAGTTGTGTATTATTTATAATCAGAATTATTAAACGTCAATCAGGATAGAAGAGATCTTTAGCTTTCATGCTATTGGACGCATTTTTTAATAAGAATAGCGCGCCATTAAAATGTCAGGTTGTAAGGCCGCAAAAGATCTCAGCCCTGAATTATAAACAACAAAACTCCCGTACAGTGAGTAGTATTTGTTTCCTTCTAGAAAAATAAACAGATTCCGTTCGTATTTTTGTTAACATGGCCGCATCGCAAAAAATCAAGCAAAATTCAAACTGAACTGTAAGAAAAATTAAGGCGAACTGATTATCATGCCAGGAAATCTATATTACTTATACCTTTTAATTGAAATTAAAAAAAGCTAAGAAGTTTAGATTTTGGCATAATTATTTATACAACACACCTTACAAAACGAATATGAATTTGAAATTACAAATAAAGCGTGAAAAAGTAATGATTTTGAAACAAGCGCAGTGGGTCATCTCTAAAACGGCCACCCTTGGTCGGAGAGAATTAACTGGCCATTGCAGAGAGGGGCACCGTTGTGGATCGATGTGGGGAGGTAGGGTTGTAATTTGAATAATAAAAGTTGTTAAATTAAACCAAATTAAAATGTATTACACTTTTTTAAACAAATTACAATAGATCAAGTCAAAATTAGATTGCGATTAGTTATTTCATGTATTCGTGTATCTAATTATTTCATTGCACCTAGCAGGCCACTTATTTTACACAATGTATCCTTCAGAGTTTTTCAAGTAAACAAACCAACAGCAGTCAATTTAACACGGATTAACTTGAAAAGTTCATCCGAAAAACATAATTACAGTTAAACTGGTTCAAAAACTGGAGAAAACGAAATAAAGACGGTTATACACAGTTTATACATGGGATGCAACTTTTAAAAACGTGTCAATTTAATATTTATAATTTTTGGCGGCAGAAAGGCTTCACATCTGTCCCATTTTATGCACTGCATATTTACATATTTTCAATAAACTTCACACTGATCGAACTGCGGTCTCGTATATATTTGCAATGTACTTGCCAATATTGGTGGCAACGCTTACAAACCCAGGATGAAATATTCTTATATTTACAAATTCGTTTTCCCTATTTGGACAACTTACGTAAAAACGTTTTCGATGATCATCTTTGAAAAGAACTGGTGACAATTTTTATGTTCATCCACAAATTTATAAGGATACCTGCCGACGTAGCCTGAATTTCAGCGATGTATTGCGAAACTACAAATGAGTTTATTATGTAGCTAGACTGAAAAACAGTCGTATTTTTGCGTTGGTCTGTCAAACAAATGCGCGCGGTCTTTGAACGGAAGGTCTGGAGCGAGTGTGAAAACAGAGACCACGGGCGTGTAAGGCAAGCGCGCTTCGCACGCGAGCATCGCTTTCGGCGCTTCGCGCCTTGCGACCAGCGATTTAGATAAAAAAACGACTGTTTTCCAGTCTATTATGTAGCCTGCTGTTCTCGTTGGTATATGACATGGTCCGGATAAAGGGAAACATTTACTCCTTTATCAAATGTACAACTTAGCAAAAGCTGAATTTCTCCTTATTATAATTTCGACGTCGCGCATATCTACAAAAAATTGCCATTTCAAGTCCATTTCTGCGAAAACGACAACGGTAAAGGTGACAAATAAATACATAACTGAGTAAAAAATAATGATATAGTTATGAAATAAATAATAGATATAGTGAACTCAACAAGCTTAGCGCGTGGAAACAATAACAAAGGAATACGGCAAGCAAGTGACCGACACTGATCGAAGTACGGTTTTTTTTAGATAAAACAAACAAACAAACAAACAAACAAACAGAAAAGTCGCTATAGTAAGGGACTATCGCGGTTTCAGAAGTGGTATGACCCATGGAAAGAGAAATTAGTGTCTTCGATTCTGCGATAGCTACTTTTGTTAAGCTATATAGAGGCGCATTTTTAAATACCAACAAGAAATGCAAATATATGACAAAACGTAAATTGGAAAGGTAACAAACTGAAATTGAATATTACATAGATAACTACGAAGGGAGACAGAAGAGTTCCGACACAGATAAGTCGCAATTATGTCAATTATGGCCTGGATATACTGAAACATACTAATAGTCCTGATTTATAAGATTATAAACATCCACATCTTCATAGCAAACAGAGTCAGTCCTGTAAGGTTCTGTGACGCTGCCATAACTCAAACGAAAGTAAAATAAAGTGTTTCTCAAGCCTGGTCAGTGTTCGCATTCCTCAAAGCTTCGTGTTAAATTCAGAATCTGTCGATGCTTCGTCCAGGACGGTCGGGTTCGTTGAACCGAGTGGTGGTGCTGATTTGGATCTAATTTGAAAAATCCTATCTTCTATATTTGGACAATTTTTCGCAAAATTTACGGAGACACTTGAATCCCAGGATTTCGATTTACGTATATTATGTAAACGGTTTTCTGTACCTTGAGGCTTCAAATAATTTGGCAATTTAAGATTACTGGAAGTCGTTTTGTCGCTTTATTTCGTACGCCTGTACTTTTCAAAGTTGATTGTTGCAGTAGTTATCAGGACAGAAGAA
The DNA here is from genome assembly GCA_029204205.1 of Desmophyllum pertusum. Lineage (NCBI taxonomy): Eukaryota > Metazoa > Cnidaria > Anthozoa > Scleractinia > Caryophylliidae > Desmophyllum > Desmophyllum pertusum. Next base: position 275,409 of record MU827798.1, on the reverse strand, counting down.
GGTTGCTCTGGTAAACCAATCAATACGCTGGTGCCTTTATCGAGTGATGGAGCTGATATGGATCTTTTCAACATTATTTTGTGAGATGTTTCCCGAACATGATCTGCAACCACCGCTAGATCGCAGGATGCTGCTCTTATCAAGCAGGTGGGTTTGTGCACATTTTGCAGCTCCAGGACATCTTCCTCTGCAGCAAATAGATTATTTCCTCTGACATGTCGCATGGTACCAACTGCTGGTTGGGTTGCTTGAGGCTTTCCCATTCGCAACATTTCTAACAAGGCGTTCCTAAAACGGCGGTCTCTATAGCAGTATATAATAGGGTTTACCATAGAGTTTAAATAAACCAGTGTATCCCACAATCGAAAAGTTACATTTGTAGAGAGGGATGGGAAAATCTCTCCCAAGATAAGGAAATAATTCCTGGAATAAACGCGAAAATCACTGCTGTGGTTAGTAAGGCTGTCGTCTTGGCAACTTTGGATTCGAGTTTCGCTTGCACACAGTTGTGACTTGGCTGATTTGGCTTGTTTTACGTTTGCGTACTCCGAGGTACACCTTGACGTAAAAAAACACTAGAGCTATTAAGGCAACTGCTCCACCCAGAGCCCCGATGTTGTACAGTTTTTCTTCGATCTCCTGGTCCACACCGGCCAATTCTGTTATAAGGACCGGAACTGTTATAAACACCGCTGCTAACCAACTGATTATCGCAAGCTTTTTGACACGGCTTCTTGTTACGATAATCTTGTAGTCGATCCATTTGACTATCGCCACGTACCTCTCCCAAGCAATGGCAGTCAAATGATACAGAGATGAAAGCGAAACACAATACATCGAGTTCGCATTAAGGTCAGCTAATAGGCAAACAGTATGCTCAAACGAAACTTGGCGCATAATTAAGACATCAATGGTGGCAGATAATGGCATATTTAAAGCTCCCGCAACAAGGTCCGCAACGGCCAGGCTAGACAACAGGATGTTAGATTGTTTTTGTAGTTCTTTCCTTTGCTTTACAGCTATGATAACCAGAACATTCAGAATTATGGTGATGGGAAAAGCAATGTACATGATGATAACTAAAATCCAGGGTAGGGTGGTATTATTTAAGTCCCAGGTGAGGTACGGATATTGTGGGCAATAAAACACTGACCTGAAGTTAGTGGAATAATTGGTGGTTGTCGCCGCTGTGCTGTTTAAGAACATGTTGAAATGGAGTTCCGTTTACATGGAGTACGCGAGCTTTAGTCGTCTAGAAACTTCTCTGAGTTTTGTTTTGATCACCAACTCTCTTTTCGGGCAATGTCGGGCTTCTTCCGGCGATATTTAAAGTGCCTTTTTGTTCAAGAGAAAAATAGATGAGGCCAAGAGATGTTTAACTTGGCCGACCCAAATAAAACAATTTGATATAATAATAAAAGATACTATGTTGGCGCTGGTTTGTTCCAAACATTTCTCTTCTACTGCATCGTGAGCTGTAGGACTAAAAATAAAATGCCGACCATAAGGCGTTGAAATTATTTTCTAAAACACTGCATAGGATGGTTTGCCGTAACGGCTACATGTTTCACTATTTGCGTCAATCCAACCCTGTGTTTTATTGTTTATAATCAGAACTACTAAAAGTAAATTAAAATATCTTCACTGAATTTATACAACAGAACACGTGGACGGAGAGAAATAATTGCTCCCTTCTAGCAAAAAATAAACATACGCCGGTGGTATTATTTTATTCAACACGGTTAGCACAAAGAAATCAAGCAAATTACAAATCGAATTGCATGACAAATTAGGGTTTTCTATTGTCATGCCAGGAAATGTCTTTTCCATCACATTAGGTTAAAAGCTGTAAGTTGAAACTTACCCGTGGTATTGAAAATGTACAAAAGGAAAGTTTTTTAAAATAGCTCAATAATGGCAACTGCCATCTGTTTGGTAACTGCACGTATTACTAAACTGTTCCAGCTAATTGGGTGTAAATTTTTCTTGTAATAAAACGCGTAAATAAAATAGGAAACGCTGATGGGGTGTGTATTTTGTTCACTGGGGCCAGCGCAAAGAAATCAAGCAAACGTCATCTTAGTTGTACTGAATTAAAGCGTAAAAATAGAATTGTGTGGTTTTTAGGAAATCTCTCTAAAAATGTATCATATCAGACTAAGAGGTTAATGGAAGTAAGGTAAGCGTGTAATTGCACTCTTGAAACCTGAAATAATAGTTTATCGCCACGTGCATTTGAATAAACAAGTTTTGGTCCACTTTTCGTACACGTACTTGTATTTACAATAGCCTTTCCAATTTAGTGCAAAAGAGAAGTGAGTGAAATGAAGTTTTTCGAGGTTAATACCCCCGTAGAATTTCTTGTTCCCATATTGGTTTGGCTGGCTTGTTTTCCTCAGTCCAATGGTCGTGTTACAATCGATGTTCTACTCATGAAGTGCTTTGTTTTGAGCTCCCTGGTTCGCTCATGGCAAGGATCCAAAACTTGTCTATTTGCTTAGCATATAACATGTGTATTCGAGTCTGCATGTATATATTATTAAGTAGTTGAAAAATGGAAGGGGGACGCGTGCCGTTCCTGTTTGTCCTAAATAAAAGACAGTCCAATGAAGAAGAGTTTCGTCCTCCTCTAGAAATAAATATTACTTGTCAATTACACGCTTACCTTACTTTCATTAACCTCTTAGTCTGATATGATACATTTTTAGAGAGATTTCCTAAAAGCCACGCAATTCTATTTTTGCGCTTTAATTCAGTACAACTAAGATCACGTTTGCTTGATTTCTTTGCGCTGGCCCAGTGAACAAAATACACACCAATCAGCGTTTCCTATCGTTGCAGGCTGCCATCAAATGTCATGCATGGTCCGTTAGAAAATTATTTTAGCTGTTCATATTCCCACCGAACATTTCGGAGAATATGTTGCACTTTAAACCTGTGGAGATGGAAATTGCTGTTCAGAGCGGGATTCATTCATTCATTCATTCATTCATTCATTCATTCATTCATTCATTCATTCATTCATTCATTCATTCATTCATTCATTCATTCATTCATTCATTCATTCATTCATTCATTCATTTCAAAACACAACCACAGAACTATTTTCATGTAACAAAGGGATAAGGCAAGGTGATGGTTTAAGCCCAGTTTTATTTTCTTTATTTATGAATGATTTACCGCAATATTTTAGAGAGAATAAATGTCCAGGGGAAATGTTAGGAAATCAATCTCTAAACTGCTTAATGTATGCAGATGATTTGTTAGTAATTAGCCCTTCTCCAGAAGGATTGCAACAATCGTTTGATGTAATTCATAAAAACGCACAGGAATGGAAGCTCAAAGTAAACACCAAAAAATCGAACATAATCATATTTAGTGGTAACGGACAAAACAAAAACAAGATAAATTTCAAATATGAAAACGAAACTTTACAAATTGTCGACAAACAAACGTATTTAGGTATAGAAATGACGTCATCCGGTCGTTACACCTACGCAAGAGAAATTCTAAGCAAAAAAGCCACTAAAGTTCTCTCGATAATTAAACGATCCCTTTCTAACACTGATTCAGCAACAATTGAAACAAGAACCAAACTTTTCAATGCCCTTGTTAAACCTGTGCTACTTTATGGATGCGAAATTTGGGGACCTGAACTATTATCATACAAAACACATTTTGATAAAAGTGCAATTGAACAAGTTCACATTAAGTTTTGTAAACAAACATTAAATGTCCCATGGTATACAGAGAACATTGCTTGCAGGGCAGAACTTGGGCGATACCCTTTAAGTATTGATATAAAAGCCTCAATCTTCAGCTACTGGCAAAGATTGAGGCATTCTTGCAACAACGTTTTATTAAGTGAAGCATTTCAATATGCAACAAAATATACCCCTTTCTTCGATGTACTAATTAGCGAAGAGAGTACTAGGAGGTATCAAGTTAAAGAACCAGTAACCCAACAACACATCAAGAATGCACGATTAACTATAAAAAAAAACCCCTCAGGAATCAATATTTTCAAAACTGGCTTGAAACCCAGAACAGCTCATCAACAACTTCAAGAGAAAGATTTACACATAAAGAAGTTAAAAGGAATTACCAATTTGAAAATTACTTGACAATAGTTACAAACCCAGCACACAGAATAAGCCTGACAAGGCTTAGATTAGGATGCCATGCATTACGCATACAAACTGGAAAATATGAAAATAGTGGAGCATTAATTCCAGTAGAAGAGCGAACATGTTTGATATGCAAAGAAAATGTCATAGAACACGAACAGCATTTCTTGATGTATTGCCAGGGGTATACTGCCATAAGACGTGAACTACATTCCCTCATTTCAAACACCGATGCAAATTACGTAAGATTAAATGATAACGATAAAACTAAATATTTACTTAGAGTCGATAATGAAAATACATCTAAAATAATAGGTAAATATATTAATTTGATGTTTCAAAAAAAGAAAGAGATCCTCAATTCATAATCAAGGTAATTAGTATAATTTATTGTCTAAGATTTTTTTAATTGTCATTTATTCTTTGTATTAGTTAATGTTCAAACCTTTATTGTAACTAAACCAATACCTCCCTTTGGAGAGTAAGGCGCAATAAAGATATACTATTACTATTACTATTACTACTACTATTACTATTACTACTACTATTACTATTACTATTACTATTACTATTACTATTACTATTACTATTACTATTACTATTACTATTACTATTACTATTACTCATTCATTCATTCATTCATTCATTCATTCAATCAATCAATCAATCAATCAATCATTCATTCATTCATTCATTCATTCGCACTTATCCACTGGATAACGATTTATCCGGTGGATAGCGTTATCCACCCTATGAACAACTGGGGCCAGATGTCTAAACAAAATCAAGCAATCCAAGACGGAGGATCCAAGATGGCGGCCCTTCGGAAATCATGACGTAATTAACATGACGATATCATTTTACGGTTGCAAGCCTAAAAGGAAGCAATTTGGTACGTGTGCTATATACCCTCCAAGTTTCGTTGCGTAGCTTTAATAGTCTTGGAGTTATTAAGGACCCCTCGGACGGAAATTATAGGCCGGTATAATAGGTGAAGAAATAACGTTAAGAAAATTCAAATTTAACAAATTCGTGATCAACTTACGTAAACACGTTTTCCATGATCACTTTTCAAAATAATCTGGTGACAATTTTTAACTTCACCAATAAATTTAGAAGCACACCTGCTAACGTAGCCTGAACTTCAGCAATGGATTTTTCCTTTTCGCCCGGCTCAAGGAAACATTTATACTTCGTTACAACATGTACAACCTCGCTTAACTTGAACTTCTCCTTTAGTTATTATTATTATTTCTTCACGCATATATATTTACATATTTACAAATAACGTTTGCCATTTCAAGTCCTTTTGTGGCGAACCCGAGAACGGCAAAGGTGACAAAGAAATACATAACTAGGTAAAAATTCATGATATAGTTAGTCTATAGTTAGCTCGGGGGAAAACGAAACACGAATTGTTATTTTGGACGCCTAATCTGATAGTAGCCTGCAGAACAGGCTAATCTGATGGGTAAAACAACTTCCATGCAGGGAAAAAAATATTCAGCATAGTAAGTGACTCATCATTTCGGAAATGATTTGCCACATCGAAAGAGGAATTAGTGCCTTCGATTCTGCACTAGCTATGTTTGACAAAGCTATAGAAGAATCCCGACACAGACACGTCTCAATATTCAGGCTAATTATGGCTGGGATACTGACTGAACACTAATAGGTCTGATTTGATTATAAACATTCACAACAAACAGGGTTACAGTATATACTGCCTGGGCATTTTTTTCGTTCGTGAGCCTGGGGGAAGGGGGGGGGGGGCAGAAAGTGGCCCCCCTATGTATCTCGGAAAGTATTGACGCTATGAAAATGAAACTTACATGATATGTAAAGCATCCGAAAATGTTTATTTTAGTGGCAGTCACGTGACAATTATGACGTCATGCACGCCATAATGACGTCATACATTAAAAAAAATCCACCTTCTTGGATCCTAAATCTTGGATTACTAAATTGTTCAAAAATGTCAGAAAATCTCCAAATTTGATTTAAAAAAATATGAAGATGATACAACGGAAAAGATTTTGGAAGGATTTCATCGTCAAAAAACTTTCATGAAAATTAAGCTCAAAAACCAACAAATTTGGCTAAAACGATCTGTATCTTGAAAAGTATTTGGGCTATAAAAATGAAACTTATGTGGTTTATAAAGCACTCAAACATATTTATTTTAGTGATAATCACGAATCAATTATAATATTATATCACGCCAAAATAACGTCATACTTTAAAAATGTCCGCCTTCTTGGATCCGCCTTCTTGGATTTTTAAATTGTTCAGAAATGTCAGAAAATCACCAAATTTGATTTGAAAAAATCGAAAACAATATAAAGCTTCTGACACACTAGGCGATTTTATACGCTCGTCGCAGCGAATTTGATTGCCAGCGAATTTCGTCGCTGCGTGCTGCGGCAGACTTGGCGATTTTTCCGGCGATTTTTCTAACTATTAGGTCCCAAGGCATTCTCGGAAATCGCGAAATCTGCTTGGTTGAATAGTTGGTGATTGACGATTTCATCTGCGGGAGCGGGCACACTTGGCGATTTCCGGCGATTGCTGGCGAATTTTATCGCCGATATCTGAAATGCCAGTAAGGATGCAAAAATTGCAAAGAGTTTGGAAGAAACTCTTAGAAAAAAGGCGGAAATCTCATGAATACTGAAAATTAAACTGAAAATACCAAATTTGGGTAAAACGGCCTGTCAAAAATTGGTTACCATGGAAACATCAAGTCACGTGATCAAAAAATTAACACACAAAAAAGTTAACAGATAATTTTCTGCCACTTTCTGCACCGACCCACCCCCCTCCCCCACAGGCAGAATAGGGTTAATGAGAATCCACAGCATTTTATTCATGAGTACAAGACAATAACCTATGACGTCACCCACGTTAATTTATTCCACCGCAAAAAAAAAGGTTAATTCCGTTCCTCCTATACTACTGAAATTACTCAAACTAAAGTAATGGTAAATAATGTGAATAAAGTGTTCCCCAAGCTTGGTCAGTGTTCGCATTCCTCAAAGCTTTGCGTTAAATCTAGAATCTCTCGATGCTTCGTCCAGGACGATTGGGTTCGCTGAACCGAATGATGGTGCCGATTTGGGTCTAATTTCAAAAACCCTATCTTCTACCTTTGGACAACTGTTGGCAAAATTCACGGAAATACTAGAATCCCAGGATTTTGATCTATATACATTATGGATACGGTTTACTGTTCCTTGAGACTTCACATCATTCGCCAATTTGGGATTACCAGAACGTCGTTTTGTCGCTTTATTTCGCACGCCTGCACTTTCAAAGTTGATTGTTGCAGTAGTTATCAACATGGAAGAGGGTTGTTGCGGCTGAAAACCAACCAATAAACTGCTGCCTTTGTCGAGCGATGGAGCTGATATGGATCTTTTCAACATTATTTTGTGAGATGTTTCATGAACATGATCTGAAACCACCGCTAGATCGCAGGATGCTGCTCTTATCAAGCAGGTAGGTTTGACCACATTTTGCAGCTCCTGGACATCTTCCTCTGCAGCAAATAGATTCTTTCTTCTGACATATCTCACGGTACCAACTTCTGGTTGGATTGCTTGACGTTTTCTCATTCGTAACATTTCTAACACAGCGTTCCTTAAACGGCGGTCTCTATAGCAGTATAGTATAGGGTTTACCAGAGAGTTTAATTGCATCAGTGTCTCCCACAATCGGAAAGTTACATTTGAACGATAGGATGGGAAAATCTCCCCCAAGATAGCGAAAACAATAGCTATAATATATGGGAAAAGCACTGCAGTGGTTACCAAGGCAGTCGTCTTGGCGACTTTGGATTCAAGTTTCGCTTGCACCAGAGTTGTGACTTGACTGATTTGGCTTGTTTTACGTTTGCGTACTGCGTGGTACACCTTGACGTAAAAATACACAAGAGCTATTAAGGAAACTGCTCCACACACAGGCCAAACGTTGTACAGGTTTTGTACTATCTCCGGGTCCACATCGGCCAATTCTGCTATAAGGAGTGGGACAGTTATTATCACCGATGCTATCCAACTGATTATCGCAAGCTTTTTGACGCGGCTTCTTGTTACGATAACCTTGTAGTCGATGCATTTTGCTATCGCCATGTACCTCTCCCAAGCAATGACAGTCAAATGATACAGAGACGAAAGGGAAACACAATATATCCAGTTCCCATTAAGGAAGGATAAGAAGCAAATATACTTAAACGAAACCTGGCGGAGAATTAAGACTTCGACGGTGGCAGATAACGGCATATTTATAGCGCCCACAAAAAGGTCCGTAACGGCCAGGCTAGACAACAGGATGTTGGATTGTTTTTGCAGTTCTTTTCTTTGTTTTACAGCTATGATAACCAGAACATTCAAAATTATGATGATGGGAGAAGCAATGTACATGATGATGACTAAAATCCAGGGAATGGTGGTATTATTTAAATCCCAGGTGAAGTCCGGATATTTCGGGCAATAAAACACTGACCTTATGTTAGTGGAAGAATTGGTGGTTTTCTCCGCTGTGCTGTTTAAGAGCATGTTGAAACGGAGTTCAGTTTACATGGAGTAAGCGTGATTTAGTCGTCGAGGAACTTCAGTTTTGTTTTGATCACCAACTCCCTTTTCTTGCAATGTCGGGCGTCTTCTAAACTGGTACCACCTATCTATGTTGTCAGATCGTTGAAAGCGTGAAACACTAGCTTTTTTAGCGTCGAGAAAATGGACTTGCTGCGACATTTCAAGTGGAATATTCATTTAAGCTAAGATTATGATGGACCTTTTGTTCAAATAAAAAAAAAACAGATGTGGCGAGAAGTTGTTTCAGTTGGCCTCAGTCCCCCCCCCCTCCCCCCCCCCCCCCCCCCTACAAAAATCAATCAATAAATAAATAAAAAATATCATGAGCTGTAATCCTAACAATAAATTATTCATGTTCAGAGCCGTCGAAATTATTAAAGAAAAAACTGCATGGTATTGTTTTGCCGCAACCATCACTGATTTTTCGCTTAAACGTCGATATAAGATAACTTAAGGCGGGAGTACACATGAATGCCCTTTTTCCGCCACTTAACATGGGTTTAATGGAAATATCTCGTTCGCGTTTCAAGCAATCCAAAAACTCTCTGCTCATCTCATTAATCTATGTTATGGGGTGTTTTGTAAATTTTTGGGTGATTTTTGGGTATATTTGGGAGGAAATAGTTTTTCTCAAAAGAGTTGTAAAACTTAGGGAAATAAGAAATATTGAGATTTGATGTAGTTTTAAAATTAGAATTAGAATTTAAAAATTAGTAGATTGACAATTGACAGACAGTTGATAACCATGCAAGAGCACCGCGTTGAAATTGAAATTCACGTGTACCCCCGCCTTAAGCTTTGCTAGTCGACGCATTTTTAAATAAGAAAAGCTCGCAAAAGACCACAAAAGATCTTCCCTAAATTATACAACATAACACCCGGACATTGAGTAATTAATTTGCTTTCCTCTACAAAAATAAACATATAATGTATGCCGTTCGTATTTTTTCAACATGGCTTGCGCAAAAAAATCAAGCAAATTGAAACTGAATTGTAAGAAAAATTTATGCGAACTGATTATCATGCCAGGAAACGTGCCTTCCATCACATTACTTTAAAACTATGAAGTTAAAACTTTCCGTGGGAATTAAAAAACCTCACAAAGGAATGTGTTCCAAATAGCTCAATAATTACAACTGCTGTCTGTTTGGTAAACTGCACGTATTACTGACTGTTCCAGCTAATTGGGTGTAAATGTTTCCTGTAATAAAAAGTGGCAATAAAATAGTTCAACTTTATTAAAGGAAACGCAGATGGGTGCGTCTTCTTTTCACTTGGACAGCGCAAAGAAATCAAGCAAACTTCAACCCTAGTTGTACTTAGTAAAGGCCCAAAACTGGCATTGCGTGTCTTGTTAGGAAAACTCTCTCATCAGACTATGATCGAGGTTAAAACTATCCGCGGTATGATAAAGGGAAATGTCATGAGTAACACAATAATTGGTAGTTCGGTCGCTGAGTAGAAAACCATTTACCTGTAAAATTGGTGCAAAATCCATTAACACCAGTAAGTAAGGTGTAAGCACCCTTGAAACTGAAATAATAGTCAAGATACCGCCTTATGCATTTGAATAATTATACCAAAAATGTTGTCCTCTTTTGGTGGATGTATTTGCACTACGTTTATTCGTTTTCCAATTCAGTTCAAAAGTGAAGTAAACTTTTTCGAAGAGACCTCCGTTTCCCTATTCCTCGTATTTGTTTGCTCTTGCTTGTTTACCTTTGTCCGGTGGTCGTGTTTAGCGATTCAGTCTGATCATGTGCCTTGTTTTGAGCCACCTGGTTCTCTCATGGTAACGATACCAAACACGTTTATTAAATAGCTAGTTTTAGTTTATAACATGTGTATTCGAGTCTGCATGTATGACTAGTTAAAATAGTGAAACTGAACGCTTGTCGATGCTTTGTGCTAAATAAAACACAAACGAAGAAGAGCCTCGTCCTCCCTCAGGCCAAAATAATTTCAGCCAGCACTCGAACCTTCGATGGTAGATGATAAGGTAGAAGTGGAAAAATAAATATTGAATATACTGCGGGATGAAAATCCTCAAGGAATGTCAAATAATTTAATTTTCTTACCTAGGAATAATGCATACTTTTAACAGGAATATGAAATGAATTTCAACACGTTAAATACTCGTGAATATTATCGCCTAGAAATAGTGCTACTCTTTGATAAAGTATTTCGCTTTGAAAGGAAGCAATGTGGGACGTACTATGTATCCTCCATTAGTTTCGTTATCGTAACTTTAATAATCTTGGAGTTACAAACCCCTCGGGCGGTGTAATAAATGTCAGGAAATAAAGGTGTTAAAAAATTGACATTTAACAACCCAAATCTAAACATTTTAAAATCGTAATAGATGAATTCAAAATGAGATTACGATTTGCGATTCAATTTCTTTGTGTATCTATTTAATTTATTACATCTATCTAAAGCCTGGTTTCCATATGATCGCAACGATCTCAAGGATCGCTGCGATCGTTGCGACTGCGATCGTCGCGATCATATGGAAACCAGGGTTAAAGGATACAGTCAGTATAATTTAAAATAAATTGGCCACTTATTTTAATCTACACACGGTATCCTTTAGATTTCTCGAAGTCAACAAACAACAACAGTCAATTTTAGCTTGAAAAGATCAACAAGATGCCCTGAAGGACAGCCGAAAACAAAACATACAGATAACCTCGTTAAAAAAAAAACCAGGAGAAAATGAGGAAAAGAGCGAAAACTATACCATCCACATTTATACACAATTATTACACAGTTTATACATGGGATACAACTTTTAATAAAATGGAAATTTAATATTGCCTGGTCGTGAATTTACGGCGCCAGAAAAGCTACACATCTGTCCATTTTCTTATGCACAGCATATTAACATATTTTCAATAAACTTGACAAACCTCTTTCCACTTCAGTTGCAGAAAAGAAACATATATATCTGCTTTTCTAGCAGTACAACGCACCACTTGCCACCATTAGTGGCAACGCTTACAAACCAAAAAGTGAAACCTTGTATTTACAAATTCGTGTTTCCTTTTGGAACGGACTTCAGTACTTAAAATAATTTTCGATGATCACTTTCCAAAAGAACTGGTTAGAATTTTTAAGTTCAGCCATGAATTTCTAAAACCAGCTGCCGACGTTCGGGTCGCCCACTACCTCTGGGAGAGAGGCAAATGATTGGCTCTGAAAACAATATATAACAAGTCATAACAATGTCCCTAGCCTTATAAACAGCAAAGCTAGTGTTTATAAGAGACGAATGAAAATAGAGATTCCATAGAAGAAGTGGCTGCGACGTTCAATGGATTTCGAAATTACAAATAAGTTTATTACACTGTATGTAGCCTGCTCTTGTCGTTGGTGTGTTTTGATATCGTCCGGCTAATGGGAAACAATTACTTCTTTATAACATGTACAACTTCGCAAAAGCTGAATTTCTCCTAATTAATAATGTCTTCGCCCATGCTGTAATTTACATTTTCATATTTACAAAACATTTGCCATTTCAAGTATTTTTCTTGGCGAGCACGAGAACGGGAAAGGTGACAAATAAATACACAACTGAGTGAAAAATAATGATATATTTATAACATAAATGATATATTGAAATCAACAAAGCTCGGCACGTGGAAAAAATGAAACACGAATTGCTATTTTTGGACGGCTATCATGTGCTGTAAGCTAATCTGGTAGTTAAAACAACTCCCATGCAGGTATATGATTTACCCCACGGACGGGCGAGTGGCCGAAACTGATCGAAGAAAGACAAACTCGTCGTTTTAAAAATATGTTTTGCCTCATCGAAAGAAGAATAGACCGTTTTCATTATGACGTCACGCGCGCAAAGGATTCGGGTAGTTGTAGTAAAGATCGCAAACCTCGCGCGAGGTTCTGCGCGAAATATAAACTATGAAAGTGGCTTGAACGTTGTAAAGGAAACATGCTTCGTTTAAAGACAAAAGCCAAATAATTTTCATTGTGAACAACTTAGACGATGGTTAAAGTGTAGAGGACCTTCCATAAGTGGAAATCGCATCCAAAAGCTTGAAAGATGGGAAGATAATCTTGCATGAAAGCTAAAGTGTCGCCCATGAAAGTGTCGCGTACTACGCCTTGTCACACGCGTGTTTTCACGCAAAGTTTTCATAAATTTCCGGCGAGCAGCGCGGCTAATTTGTGACATGGGGAGCTAATGTTTACGCAAGGAAAAACCTTAGAAGGTTGCCTTTCAATGATCGACAAGTAAAAAAAAACCCTTAAGCTTAGATGTAAAAATAATTTCGCTCGCTCACACTAAACTCAAATAATTGCGCTCGCTCGCTCGCTCGTACTAAAATTAAAATTGACACGACCAGAACAAGAAAAATAGCTAACTGTTACTGCAAGTTCAAGGTTAATTCGCTAAAATAAAATACAACTTACGATTGAAGACACACAACAAGTACTGCAAGCTAATAAGTAAATTTTATTTACCTACTTCGCGTACGTCGTGAAGATTTCGACATCGGTTCAGCAGAAAATCTAGTTCAACCGGACATTGATGAATACAAACGCGTTTGAAGAATAATTACTCCAATTGGATTTGAGTTTCTCTGTTATACTGACCGTCCATAAGAACAATCTCTTTCCTCTTTGCTGCATGGTATAAAGCTCTACGGTTGTAAGCTTAAGTTAACTCATGTTGTTATTTAAAAACAATGCGAAGTGAAACTTCCTTGGCTTCCATGAATGAATTTTAGTCGCCGTAAACACGAATAACTGTACGCTGAAAACACTGAAGTTCTTGACGAAAACACTGAAATTCAATGCTCAGCTATTGTTTTCCAAAGCTGTCACCCGATTTCCATACATTCTTGACAAACAACTGCAGTCAAAAAAGTCAAATTACGAACCGTTGTGAAGATTTCATTCAGTTGCCAGCGAAGAGCCTGCGAGGTTCGCGCGTAAACGCGCAGGCTTTACTACAAGTACCAGCAACCTTTGCGCGTGTGACGTCATAATGAAAACGGTCTATTAGTGCCTTGGATTCTGCGCTAGCTATTTTTAGAAAGCTATAGAGGAGCAAACAAAAAACAAACAAACGCCAAGACCCCAAACGCAAAATAAAAAGGCAATTGCAATGAAATCAGTTCAACATTATATAAATAACTACGTACGGAGACAGGAGAATTTCACACACATACGTCTCCTGATATTGCTAATTATGGCCTGCATTGAAAAATAAACATTCAAAGTAAACAGAGTTTCTCTGAGTTTCTGTGACGCTGCCATGAGTGAAACAAAAGTAAAATAAAGTGTTCCTCAAGCCTGGTTAGTGTTCGCATTCCTCAAAGCTTCGTGTTAAATCTGTCGATGCTTCGGCCAGGACGATTGGGTTCGCTGAACCGAATGATGGTGCCGATTTGGGTCTAATTTCAAAAACCCTATCTTCAACCTTCGGACAACTGTTGGCAAAATTCACGGACATACTACAATCCCAGGATTTTGATCTATCTACATTATGGATACGGTTTACTGTTCCTTGAGACTTCACATCATTCGCCAATTTTGGATTGCCAGAACGTCGTTTTGTCGCTTTATTTCTCACGCCTGCACTTTCAAAGTTGATTGTTGCAGTAGCTATCAGGATGGAAGAGGGTTGCTGCGGCTGTAAACCAACCAATAACCTGGTGCCTTTGTCGAGCGATGGAGCTGACCTGGATCTTTTAAACATGATATTGTGAGACGTTTCATGGACATGATCTGAAACCACCGCTAGATCGCAGGATGCTGCTCTTATCAAACAGGCGGGTTTGTCCACATTTTGCAGCACCTGGACATCTTCATCTGCAGCAAACAGATTCTTCCGTCTGACATATCGCACGGTACCAACTGCTGGTTGGGTTGCTGCTTGCGGTTTTCTCATTTGTAACATTTCTAACATGGCGTTCCTAAAACGACGGTCTCTATAGCAGTATATTATAGGGTTTACCAGAGAGTTTAATAGAATCAGTGTATCCCACAATCGAAAAGTTACATTCATAGATAGGGATGGGAAAATCTCTCCCAAGAAAAAAGAAAATCATTGCTGGAATAAATGCGAAAAGAACTGCTGTGGTTAGTAAGGCTGTCGTCTTGGCGACTTTGGATTCGAGTTTCGCCGCTTTCACTTGAACGTTGACTCGCCTGATTTGGCTTGTTTTACGTTTGCGTATTCCGAGGAACACCATGACGTAAAAATACACTAGAGCTATTAAGGCAACTGCTCCACACAGAGCCCCAAAGCTGTACAGGCTTACTACGATCTCTGGGTCCACACCGGCCAATACTGTTGTAACGATCAGAACTGTTAAAATCACCGATGCTAACCAACCAAGTATCGCAAGTTTTTTGACACGGCTTCTTGTCGCGATTAACTTTGTAGTCGATCCATTTTACTACCGCCACGTACCTCTCCCAAGCAATAACAGTCAAATGATACAGAGACGAAAGCGAAATACAATATATCAAGTTCCCATTTAGCATGTCTAATAAGCAAATATGCTCAAACGAAACCTGGCGGATAATTAAGAGATCGACGGTGGCAGATAACGGCATATTTATAGCGCCAACAACAAGGTCCGCAACTGTCAGGCTAGACAACAGTATGTTGGATTGTTTTTGCAGTTCTTTCCTTTGCTTTACAGCTATGATAACCAGAACATTCAGAATTATGGTGATGGGAGAAGCAATGTACAAGATGATAACTAAAATCCAGGGTAGGGTGGTATTATTTAAGTCCCAGGTGAAGTCCGGATATCGAGGGCAATAAAACACTGACCTGATGTTAGTGGAAGAATTGGTGGCTGTCTCTGTGATGTTTAAGAACATGTTGAAATGGAGCTCAGTTTACACGGAGTACGCGAGCTTTAGTCGTCTAGAAACTTCACTGAGTTTTGTTTTGATCACCAACTCCCTTTTCGTTCAATATCGGGCTTCTTCGGCGATATTTTAAATGGAATATTCATTATAAGCTAGGATTACGGTGGACCTTTTATTCAAACGTGAAACAGATGCGGCGAGGACATGTTTAACTATTGCCGACCCAAATAAAACAATTGAATATAAGCAAAGAAAAACTTCATTGGCTTGGTTTGATCCAAGACTGTCTGTTCAGTACCACATTGTGAGTTATAAGTCTAAAAGTAAAATGTTCAGAGGCGTCGAAATTATTCGGAAAACACTGCGTAGGATGCAATCTTCATTTTTCGCTGTTCGCGTCGATCGAACCAGTTGTGTATTATTTATAATCAGAATTATTAAACGTCAATCAGGATAGAAGAGATCTTTAGCTTTCATGCTATTGGACGCATTTTTTAATAAGAATAGCGCGCCATTAAAATGTCAGGTTGTAAGGCCGCAAAAGATCTCAGCCCTGAATTATAAACAACAAAACTCCCGTACAGTGAGTAGTATTTGTTTCCTTCTAGAAAAATAAACAGATTCCGTTCGTATTTTTTGTCAACATGGCCGCATCGCAAAAAAATCAAGCAAAATTCAAACTGAACTGTAAGAAAAATTAAGGCGAACTGATTATCATGCCAGAAAATCTATATTACTTATACCTTTTAATTGAAATTAAAAAAAGCTAAGAAGTTTAGATTTTGGCATAATTATTTATACAACACACCTTACAAAACGAATATGAATTTGAAATTACAAATAAAGCGTGAAAAAGTAATGATTTTGAAACAAGCGCAGTGGGTCATCTCTAAAACGGCCACCCTTGGTCGGAGAGAATTAACTGGCCATTGCAGAGAGGGGCACCGTTGTGGATCGATGTGGGGAGGTAGGGTTGTAATTTGAATAATAAAAGTTGTTAAATTAAACCAAATTAAAATGTATTACACTTTTTAAAACAAATTACAATAGATCAAGTCAAAATTAGATTGCGATTAGTTATTTCATGTATTCGTGTATCTAATTATTTCATTGCACCTAGCAGGCCACTTATTTTACACAATGTATCCTTCAGAGTTTTTCAAGTAAACAAACCAACAGCAGTCAATTTAACACGGATTAACTTGAAAAGTTCATCCGAAAAACATAATTACAGTTAAACTGGTTCAAAAACTGGAGAAAACGAAATAAAGACGGTTATACACAGTTTATACATGGGATGCAACTTTTAAAAACGTGTCAATTTAATATTTATAATTTTTGGCGGCAGAAAGGCTTCACATCTGTCCCATCTTATGCACTGCATATTTACATATTTTCAATAAACTTCACACTGATCGAACTGCGGTCTCGTATATATTTGCAATGTACTTGCCAATATTGGTGGCAACGCTTACAAACCCAGGATGAAATATTCTTATATTTACAAATTCGTTTTCCCTATTTGGACAACTTACGTAAAAACGTTTTCGATGATCATCTTTGAAAAGAACTGGTGACAATTTTTATGTTCATCCACAAATTTATAAGGATACCTGCCGACGTAGCCTGAATTTCAGCGATGTATTGCGAAACTACAAATGAGTTTATTATGTAGCTAGACTGAAAAACAGTCGTATTTTTGCGTTGGTCTGTCAAACAAATGCGCGCGGTCTTTGAACGGAAGGTCTGGAGCGAGTGTGAAAACAGAGACCACGGGCGTGTAAGGCAAGCGCGCTTCGCACGCGAGCATCGCTTTCGGCGCTTCGCGCCTTGCGACCAGCGATTTAGATACAAAACGACTGTTTTCCAGTCTATTATGTAGCCTGCTGTTCTCGTTGGTATATGACATGGTCCGGATAAAGGGAAACATTTACTCCTTTATAAAATGTACAACTTAGCAAAAGCTGAATTTCTCCTTATTATAATTTCGACGTCGCGCATATTTACAAAAAATTGCCATTTCAAGTCCATTTCTGCGAAAACGACAACGGTAAAGGTGACAAATAAATACATAACTGAGTAAAAAATAATGATATAGTTATGAAATAAATAATAGATATAGTGAACTCAACAAGCTTAGCGCGTGGAAACAATAACAAAGGAATACGGCAAGCAAGTGACCGACACTGATCGAAGTACGGTTTTTTTTTAGATAAAACAAACAAACAAACAAACAAACAAACAAACAAACAGAAAAGTCGCTATAGTAAGGGACTATCGCGGTTTCAGAAGTGGTATGACCCATGGAAAGAGGAATTAGTGTCTTCGATTCTGCGATAGCTACTTTTGTTAAAGCTATATAGAGGCGCATTTTTAAATACCAACAAGAAATGCAAATATATGACAAAACGTAAATTGGAAAGGTAACAAACTGAAATTGAATATTACATAGATAACTACGAAGGGAGACAGAAGAGTTCCAACACAGATAAGTCGCAATTATGCTAATTATGGCCTGGATATACTGAAACATACTAATGGTCTTGATTTGTAAGATTATAAACATTCATAGCAAACAAATGCAGTCCTGTAAGGTTCTGTGACGCTGCCATAAGTCAAACGAAAGTAAAATAAAGTGTTTCTCAAGCCTGGTCAGTGTTCGCATTCCTCAAAGCTTCGTGTTAAATCCAGAATCTGTCGATGCTTCGTCCAGGACGGTCGGGTTCGTTGAACCGAGTGGTGGTGCTGATTTGGATCTAATTTGAAAAATCCTATCTTCTATATTTGGACAATTTTTCGCAAAATTTACGGAGACACTTGAATCCCAGGATTTCGATTTACGTATATTATGTAAACGGTTTTCTGTACCTTGAGGCTTCAAATCATTTGGCAATTTAAGATTACTGGAAAGTCGTTTTGTCGCTTTATTTCGTACGCCTGTACTTTCAAAGTTGATTGTTGCAGTAGTTATCAGGACGGAAGAAGGTTGCTCTGGTAAACCAACCAATACGCTGGTGCCTTTATCGAGTGATGGAGCTGATATGGATCTTTTCAACATTATTTTGTGAGATGTTTCCCGAACATGATCTGAAACCACCGCTAGATCGCAGGAAGCTGAGGAAGCTGCTCTTATCAAGCAGGTGGGTTTGTGCACATTTTGCAGCTCCAGGACATCTTCCTCTGCAGCAAATAGATTATTTCCTCTGACATGTCGCATGGTACCAACTGCTGGTTGGGTTGCTTGAGGCTTTCCCATTCGCAACATTTCTAACAAGGCGTTCCTAAAACGGCGGTCTCTATAGCAGTATATAATAGGGTTTACCATAGAGTTTAATAAAACCAGTGTATCCCACAATCGAAAAGTTACATTTGTACAGAGGGATGGGAAAATCTCTCCCAAGATAAGGAAAATAATTCCTGGAATAAACGCGAAAATCACTGCCGTGGTTAGTAAGGCTGTCGTCTTAGCAACTTTGGATTCGAGTTTCGCTTGCACAGTTGTGACTTGGCTGATTTGGCTTGTTTTACGTTTGCGTACTCCGAGGTACACCTTGACGTAAAAAAACACTAGAGCTATTAAGGCAACTGTTCCACCCAGAGCCCCGATGTTGTACAGTTTTTCTTCGATCTCCTGGTCCACACCGGCCAATTCTGTTATAAGGACCGGAACTGTTATAAACACCGCTGCTAACCAACTGATTATCGCAAGCTTTTTGACACGGCTTCTTGTTACGATAATCTTGTAGTCGATCCATTTGACTATCGACACGTACCTCTCCCACGCAATAGCAGTCAAATGATACAGAGATGAAAGCGAAACACAATACATCGAGTTCGCATTAAGGTCAGCTAATAGGCAAACAGTATGCTCAAACGAAACTTGGCGCATAATTAAGACATCAACGGTGGCAGTTAATGGCATATTTATAGCTCCCACAACAAGGTCCGAAACGGCCAGGCTAGACAACAGGATGTTAGATTGTCTTTGCAGTTCTTTCCTTTGCTTTACAGCTATGATAACCAAAACATTCAGAATTATGGTGATGGGAGAGGCAATGTACATGATGATGACTACAATCCAGGGAACGGTAGTATTATTTAAGTCCCAGGTGAAGTCCGGATATTGTGGGCAATAAAGCACTGACCTGATGTTAGTGGAAGAATTGGTGGTTGTCTCTGTGCTGTTTAAGAACATGTTGAAACGGAGTTCAGTTTGCATGGAGTAAGGGAGCTTTAGTCGTCTAGAAACTTCACTGAGTATTGTTTTGATCACCAACTCTCTTTTCGGGCAATGTCGGGCTTCTTCCGGCGATATTTAAAGTGCCTTTTTGTTCAAGAGAAAAATAGATGTGGCCAAGAGATGTTTAACTTGGCCGACCCAAATAAAAACAATTTGATATAATAATAATAAAAAAATACTATGTTGGCCTGGTTTGTTCCAAACATTTCTCTTCTTCTACATCGTGAGCTGTTTTCCGTAATCTACATGTTTCACTATTTGTGTCAATCCAACCCTGTGTTTATTGTTTATAGTCAGAACTACTAAAAATAAATTAAAATATCTTCACTGAATTATACAACAGAACACGTGGACGGAGAGAAATAATTGCTTCCTTCTAGCAAAAATTAAACATATGCCGGTGGTATTATTTTATTCAATACGGTTAGCACAAAGAAATCAAGCAAATTACAAACCGAATTGCATGAAAAATTTAGGTGAACTATTGTCATGCCAGGAAATGTCTTTTCCATCACATTAGTTAAAAGCTTTGAAAATGCACAAAAGGAAATTTTTTTTTAAATAGCTCAATAATGGCAACTGATATCTGTTTGGTAAACTGCACGTATTACTAACTGTTCCAGCTAATTGGGGGAAAATTTTTCTTGTAATAAAACGCGTAAATAAAATAGGTAAACTTTATGATAGGAAACGCTGATGGGTGTGTATTTTGTTCACTGGGCCAGCGCAAAGAAATCAAGCAAACGTCATCGTAGTTGTACTGAATTTAAAAAGCGCAAAAATAGAATTGCGTGGCTTTTAGGAAATCTCTCTAAAAATGTATCATATCAGACTAAGAGGTTAATGGAAGTAAGGTAAGCGTGTAATTGCACTCTTGAACCTGAAATAATAGTTTATCGCCACGTGCATTTGAATAACAAGTTTTGGTCCACTTTTCGTACACGTACTTTTATTTACATTAGGCTTTCCAATTTAGTGCAAAAGATAAGTGAGTGAAGTGAAGTTTTTCAAGGTTAATACCCCCGTATAATTTCTTGTTCCCATATTGGCATGGTTTAGCTGGCTTGTTTCTTCAGTCCGATGGTCGTGTTACAATCGATGTTCTACTCATGAAGTGCTTTGTTTTGAGCTCCCTGGTTCGCTCATGGCAAGGATCCAAAACTTGTCTATTTGTTTAGCATATAACATGTGTATTCGAGTCTGCATGTATATAAGTAGTTGAAAAAGAGAAGGGGGACGAGTGCCGTTCCTGTTTGTCCTAAATAAAAGACAGTCCAATGAAGAAGAGTTTCGTCCTCCTCTAGAAATAAATATTACTTGTCAATTACACGCTTACCTTACTTCCATTAACCTCTTAGTCTGATATGATACATTTTTAGAGAGATTTCCTAAAAGCCACGCAATTCTATTTTTGCGCTTTAATTCAGTACAACTAAGATCACGTTTGCTTGATTTCTTTGCGCTGGCTCAGTGAACAAAATACACACCAATCAGCGTTTCCTAGCCTATCGTTGCAGCTGCCATCAAATGTCATGCATGGTCCGTTAGAAAATTATTTTAGCTGTTCATATTCCCACCGAACATTTCGGAGAATATGTTGCACTTTAAACCTGTGGAGATGGAAATTGCTGTTTCAGAGCGGGATTCTTTCATTCATTCATTCATTCATTCATTCATTCATTCATTCATTCATTCATTCATTCATTCATTCATTCATTCATTCATTCATTCACTCATTCACTCATTCACTCATTCACTCATTCACTCATTCACTCATTCACTCATTCACTCATTCACTCATTCACTCATTCACTCATTCACTCATTCACTCATTCACTCATTCACTCATTCACTCATTCACTCATTCACTCATTCACTCATTCACTCATTCACTCATTCACTCATTCACTCATTCACTCATTCACTCATTCACTCATTCACTCATTCACTCATTCACTCATTCACTCATTCACTCATTCACTCATTCACTCATTCACTCATTCACTCATTCACTCATTCACTCATTCACTCATTCACTCATTCACTCATTCACTCATTCACTCATTCACTCATTCACTCATTCACTCATTCACTCATTCACTCATTCACTCATTCACTCATTCACTCATTCACTCATTCACTCATTCACTCATTCACTCATTCACTCATTCACTCATTCACTCATTCACTCATTCACTCATTCACTCATTCACTCATTCACTCATTCACTCATTCACTCATTCACTCATTCACTCATTCACTCATTCACTCATTCACTCATTCACTCATTCACTCATTCACTCATTCACTCATTCACTCATTCACTCATTCACTCATTCACTCATTCACTCATTCACTCATTCACTCATTCACTCATTCACTCATTCACTCATTCACTCATTCACTCATTCACTCATTCACTCATTCACTCATTCACTCATTCACTCATTCACTCATTCACTCATTCACTCATTCACTCATTCACTCATTCACTCATTCACTCATTCACTCATTCACTCATTCACTCATTCACTCATTCACTCATTCACTCATTCACTCATTCACTCATTCACTCATTCACTCATTCACTCATTCACTCATTCACTCATTCACTCATTCACTCATTCACTCATTCACTCATTCACTCATTCACTCATTCACTCATTCACTCATTCACTCATTCACTCATTCACTCATTCACTCATTCACTCATTCACTCATTCACTCATTCACTCATTCACTCATTCACTCATTCACTCATTCACTCATTCACTCATTCACTCATTCACTCATTCACTCATTCACTCATTCACTCATTCACTCATTCACTCATTCACTCATTCACTCATTCACTCATTCACTCATTCACTCATTCACTCATTCACTCATTCACTCATTCACTCATTCACTCATTCACTCATTCACTCATTCACTCATTCATTCACTCATTCACTCATTCACTCATTCACTCATTCACTCATTCACTCATTCACTCATTCACTCATTCACTCATTCACTCATTCACTCATTCACTCATTCACTCATTCACTTATTCACTCATTCACTCATTCACTCATTCACTCATTCACTCATTCACTCATTCACTCATTCACTCATTCACTCATTCACTCATTCACTCATTCACTCATTCACTCATTCACTCATTCATTCACTCATTCACTCATTCACTCATTCACTCATTCACTCATTCACTCATTCACTCATTCACTCATTCACTCATTCACTCATTCACTCATTCACTCATTCACTCATTCACTTATTCACTCATTCACTCATTCACTCATTCACTCATTCACTCATTCACTCATTCACTCTTCACTCATTCACTCATTCACTCATTCACTCATTCACATTCACTCATTCACTCATTCACTCATTCACTCATTCACTCATTCACTCATTCACTCATTCACTCATTCACTCATTCACTCATTCACTCATTCACTCATTCACTCATTCACTCATTCACTCATTCACTTTCACTCATTCACTCATTCACTCATTCACTCATTCACTCATTCACTCATTCACTCATTCACTCATTCACTCATTCACTCATTCACTCATTCACTCATTCACTCATTCACTCATTCATCACTCATTCACTCATTCACTCATTCACTCATTCACTCATTCACTCATTCACTCATTCACTCATTCACTCATTCACTCATTCACTCATTCACTCATTCACTCATTCACTCATTCACTCATTCACTCATTCACTCATTCACTCATTCACTCATTCACTCATTCACTCATTCACTCATTCACTCATTCACTCATTCACTCATTCACTCATTGAACAAAAAGCCACTAAAGTTCTCTCGATAATTAAACGATCCCTTTCTAACACTGATTCAGCAACAATTGCGATAAGAACCAAACTTTTCAATGCCCTTGTTAAACCTGTGCTACTTTATGGATGCGAAATTTGGGGACCTGAACTATTATCATACAAAACACATTTGATAAAAGTACAATTGAACAAGTTCACATTAAGTTTTGTAAACAAACATTAAATGTCCCATGGTATACAGAGAACATTGCTTGCAGGGCAGAGCTTGGGCGATACCCTTTTTAAAGTATTGATATAAAAGCCTCAATCTTCAGCTACTGGCAAAGATTGAGGCATTCTTGCAACAACGTTTTATTAAGTGAAGCATTTCAATATGCAACAAAATATACCCCTTTCTTCGATGTACTAATTAGCGAAGAGAGTACTAGGAGATATCAAGTTAAAGAACCAGTAACCCAACAACACATCAAGAATGCACGATTAACTGTAAAAAAAACCCTCAGGAATCAATATTTTCAAAACTGGCTTGAAACCTCATCAACAACTTCAAGAGAAAAATTTACACATAAAGAAGTTAAAAGGAATTACCAATTTGAAAATTACTTGACAATAGTTACAAACCCAGCACACAGAATAAGCCTGACAAGGCTTAAATTAGGATGCCATGCATTACGCATACAAACTGGAAAATATGAAAATAGTGGAGCATTAATTCCAGTAGAAGAGCGAACATGTTTGATATGCAAAGAAAATGTCATAGAACACGAACAGCATTTCTTGATGTATTGCCAGGGGTATACTGCCATAAGACGTGAACTACATTCCCTCATTTCAAACACCGATGCAAATTACGTAAGATTAAATGATAACGATAAAACTAAATATTTACTTAGAGTCGATAATGAAAATACATCTAAAATAATAGGTAAATATATTAATTTGATGTTTCAAAAAAGGAAAGAGATCCTCAATTCATAATCAAGGTAATTAGTATAATTTATTGTCTAAGACTTTATTAATTGTCATTTATTCTTTGTATTAGTTAATGTTCAAACCTTTATTGTAACTAAACCAATACCTCCCTTTGGAGAGTAAGGCGCAATAAAGATATACTATTACTATTACTCATTCATTCATTCAATCAATCAATCAATCAATCAATCAATCAATCAATCAATCATTCATTCATTCATTCATTCATTCGCACTTATCCACTGGATAACGATTTATCCGATGGATAGCGTTATCCACCCTATATACCCTCCAAGTTTCGTTGCGTAGCTTTAATAGTATTGGAGTTATTAAGGACCCCTCGGACGGAAATTATAGGCCGGTATAATAGGTGAAGAAATAACGTTAAGAAAATTCAAATTTAACAAATTCGTAATCAACTTACGTAAACACGTTTTCCATGATCACTTTTCAAAATATCTGGTGACAATTTTTAAGTTCACCAATAAATTTAGAAGCACACCTGCTAACGTAGCCTGAATGGATTTTTCCTTTTCGCCCGGCTCAAGGAAACATTTATACTTCGTTACAACATGTACAACCTCGCTTAACTTGAACTTCTCCTTTAGTTATTATTATTATTTCTTCACGCATATATATTTACATATTTACAAATAACGTTTGCCATTTCAAGTCCTTTTGTGGCGAACCCGAGAACGGCAAAGGTGACAAAGAAATACATAACTAGGTAAAAATTCATGATATAGTTAGTCTATAGTTAGCTCGGGGAAAACGAAACACGAATTGTTATTTTTGGACGCCTAATCTGATAGTAGCCTGCAGAACAGGCTAATCTGATGGGTAAAACAACTTCCATGCAGGGAAAAAAATATTCAGCACAGTAGGTGACTCGTCGTTTCAGAAATGATTTGCCACATCGAAAGAGGAATTAGTGCCTTCGATTCTGCACTAGCTATGTTTGACAAAGCTATAGAAGAATCCCGACACAGACACGTCTCAATATTCAGGCTAATTATGGCTGGGATACTGACTGAACACTAATAGGTCTGATTTGATCACAGGCTTCCCAATTTCGTGATAATTTTTTTATGAATAAATTACTCTTGTTTATGTAAGTGCTAAGAGCGGAACGTGACTCTCTGAATTAAGCGGTGTTGTGTTACAATGTCGGCCGTTGGGAATTTGAGCGCTCTATAAGACGTTGTATGGCGATCGAAACAGCGTTTAATTTAAGCGTTCGATATGGTAAATTTTTGTCGTATTTTTAATAAAAAGAAGTAAATGAACTCACCTTGTCTGGTTTCTGTGTAGCTTTTGGGCTATTTAGGCGTTTTTAGGCGTTTTTGGGCGATTTTGCCATTCCTGTCCTAGCCTTCATAAGACGGCAAAATCGCCCCAAAACGCCTAAAAACGCCTAAATAGCCCAAAAGCTACACAGAAACCAGACAAGGTGAGTTCATTTACTTCTTTTTATTAAAAATACGACAAAAATTTACCATATCGAACGCTTTTAAACGCTGTTTCGATCGCCATACAACGTCTTATAGAGCGCTCAAATTCCCAACGGCCGACATTGTAACACAACACCGCTTAATTCAGAGAGTCACGTTCCGCTCTTAGCACTTACATAAACAAGAGTAATTTATTAATAAAAAAATTATCACGAAATTGGGAAGCCTGTGATTTGATTATAAACATTCACAACAAACAGGGTTACAGTATATACTGCCTGGGCATTTTTTTCGTTCGTGAGCCTGGGGAAGGGGGGGGGGGGGGGGGCAGAAAGTGGCCCCCCTATGTATCTCGGAAAGTATTGACGCTATGAAAATGAAACTTACATGATGTGTAAAGCATCCGAAAATGTTTATTTTAGTGGCAGTCACGTGACAATTATGACGTCATGCACGCCATAATGACGTCATACATTAAAAAAATCCACCTTCTTGGATCCTAAATCTTGCATTTCTAAATTGTTCAAAAATGTCAGAAAATCTCCAAATTTGATTTAAAAAAAATATGAAGATGATACAACGGAAAAGATTTTGGAAGGATTTCGTCGTCAAAAAAATTTCATGAAAATTAAGCTCAAAAACCAACAAATTTGGCTAAAACGATCTGTATCTTGAAAAGTATTTGGGCTATAAAAATTAAACTTATGTGGTTTATAAAGCACTCAAACATATTTATTTTAGTGATAATCACGAATCAATTATAATATTATATCACGCCAAAATAACGTCATACTTTAAAAATGTCCGCCTTCTTCGATCCGCCCTCTTGGATTTTAAATTGTTCAGAAATGTCAGAAAATCACCAAATTTGATTTGAAAAAATCGAAAACAATATAAAGCTTCTGACACACTAGGCGATTTTATACGCTCGTCGCAGCGAATTTGATTGCCAGCGAATTTCGTCGCTGCGTGCTGCGGCGGACTTGGCGATTTTTCCGGCGATTTGTCTAACTATTAGGTCCCAAGGCATTCTCGGAAATCGCGAAATCTGCTTGGTTGAATAGTTGGTGATTGACGATTTCATCTGCGGAGCGGGCACACTTGGCGATTTCCGGCGATTGCTGGCGAATTTTATCGTCGATATCTGAAATGTCAGTAAGGATGCAAAAATTGCAAAGAGTAAACTCTTAGTATAAAGCGGAAATCTCATGAATACTGAAAATTAAACTGAAAATACCAAATTTGGGTAAAACGGCCTGTCAAAAATTGGTTGCCATGGAAACATCAAGTCACGTGATCAAAAAATTAACACACAAAATAGTTAACAGATAATTTTCGGCCACTTTCTGCACCCCCCACCCCCCTCCCCCACAAGCAGAATAGGGTTAATGAGAATCCACAGCATTTTATTCATGAGTACAGGACAATAACCTATGACGTCACCCACGTTAATTTATTCCACCGCAAAAAAAAAAAGGCTTAATTCCGTCCCTCCTATACTACTGAAATTACTCAAACTAAAGTAATGGTAAATAAAGTAAATAAAGTGTTCCCCAAGCTTGGTCAGTGTTCGCATTCCTCAAAGCTTTGCGTTAAATCTAGAATCTCTCGATGCTTCGTCCAGGATGATTGGGATCGCTGAACCGAATGATGGTGCCGATTTGGGTCTAATTTCAAAAACCCTATCTTCTACGTTTGGACAACTGTTGGCAAAATTCACGGAAATACTAGAATCCCAGGATTTTGATCTATATACATTATGGATACGGTTTACTGTTCCTTGAGACTTCACATCATTCGCCAATTTGGGATTACCAGAACGTCGTTTTGTCGCTTTATTTCGCACGCCTGCACTTTCAAAGTTGATTGTTGCAGTAGTTATCAACATGGAAGAGGGTTGTTGCGGCTGAAAACCAACCAATAAACTGCTGCCTTTGTCGAGCGATGGAGCTGATATGGATCTTTTCAACATTATTTTGTGAGATGTTTCATGAACATGATCTGAAACCACCGCTAGATCGCAGAATGCTGCTCTTATCAAGCAGGTAGGTTTGAAAACATTTTGCAGCTCCTGGACATCTTCCCCTGCAGCAAATAGATTCTTTCTTCTGACATATCTCACGGTACCAACTTCTGGTTGAATTGCTTGAGGTTTTCTCACTCGTAACATTTCTAACACAGCGTTCCTTAAACGGCGGTCTCTATAGCAGTATAGTATAGGGTTTACCAGAGAGTTTAATTGCATCAGTGTCTCCCACAATCGGAAAGTTACATTTGAACGATAGGATGGGAAAATCTCCCCCAAGATAGCGAAAACAATTGCTATAATATATGGGAAAAGCACTGCAGTGGTTACCAAGGCAGTCGTCTTGGCGACTTTGGATTCAAGTTTCGCTTGCACCAGAGTTGTGACTTGACTGATTTGGCTTGTTTTACGTTTGCGTACTGCGCGGTACACCTTGACGTAAAAATAAACAAGAGCTATTAAGGAAACTGCTCCACACACAGGCCAAACGCTGTACAGGTTTTGTACTATCTCCGGGTCCACATCGGCCAATTCTGCTATAAGGAGTGGGACAGTTATTATCACCGATGCTATCCAACTGATTATCGCAAGCTTTTTGACGCGGCTTCTTGTTACGATAACCTTGTAGTCGATGCATTTTGCTATCGCCATGTACCTCTCCCAAGCAATGACAGTCAAATGATACAGAGACGAAAGGGAAACACAATATATCCAGTTCCCATTAAGGAAGGATAAGAAGCAAATATACTTAAACGAAACCTGGCGGAGAATTAAGACTTCGACGGTGGCAGATAACGGCATATTTATAGCGCCCACAAAAAGGTCCGTAACGGCCAGGCTAGACAACAGGATGTTGGATTGTTTTTGCAGTTCTTTTCTTTGTTTTACAGCTATGATAACCAGAACATTCAAAATTATGATGATGGGAGAAGCAATGTACATGATGATGACTAAAATCCAGGGAATGGTGGTATTATTTAAGTCCCAGGTGAAGTCCGGATATTTCGGGCAATAAAACACTGACCTGATGTTAGTGGAAGAATTGGTGGTTTTCTCCGCTGTGCTGTTTAAGAGCATGTTGAAACGGAGTTCAGTTTACATGGAGTAAGCGTGATTTAGTCGTCGAGGAACTTCAGTTTTGTTTTGATCACCAACTCCCTTTTCTTGCAATGTCGGGCTTCTTCTAAACTGGTACCACCTATCTATGTTGTCAGATCGTTGAAAGCGTGAAACACTAGCTTTTTAGCGTCGAGAAAATGGACTTGCTGCGACATTTCAAGTGGAATATTCATTTTAAGCTAAGATTATGATGGACCTTTTGTTCAAATAAAAAACAAAACAGATGTGGCGAGAAGTTGTTTCAGTTGTGTTTCAGAATGTGTTCCAAATAGCTCAATAATTACAACTGCTGTCTGTTTGGTAAACTGCACGTATTACTGACTGTTCCAGCTAATTGGGTGTAAATGTTTCCTGTAATAAAAAGTGGCAATAAAATAGTTCAACTTTATTAAAGGAAACGCAGATGGGTGCGTCTTCTTTTCATTTGGACAGCGCAAATTAATCAAGCAAACTTCAACCCTAGTTGTACTTAATAAAGGCGCCAAACTGGCATTGCGTGCCTTGTTAGGAAAACTCTCTCATCAGACTATGATCGAGGTTAAAACTATCCGCGGTATGATAAAGGGAAATGTCATGAGTAACACAATAATTGGTAGTTCGGTCGCTGAGTAGAAAACCATTTACCTGTAAAATTGGTGCAAAATCCATTAACACCAGTAAGTAAGGTGTAAGCACCCTTGAAACTGAAATAATAGTCAAGATACCGCCTTATGCATTTGAATAATTATAAATAATTTTTTGTCCTCTTTTGGTGGATGTATTTGCACTACGTTTATTCGTTTTCCAATTCAGTTCAAAAGTGAAGTAAACTTTTTCGAAGAGACCTCCGTTTCCCTATTCCTCATATTTGTTTGCTCTTGCTTGTTTACCTTAGTCCGGTGGTCGTGTTTAGCGATTTTCTGATCATGTGCCTTGTTTTGAGCCACCTGGTTCTCTCATGGTAACGATACCAAACACGTTTATTAAATAGCTAGTTTTAGTTTATAACATGTGTGTTCGAGTCTGCATGTATGACTAGTTAAAATAGTGAAACTGAACGCTTGTCGATGCTGTTTGTGCTAAATAAAACACAGTCAAACGAAGAAGAGCCTCGTCCTCCCTCAGGCCAAAATAATTTCAGCCAGCACTCGAACCTTCGATGGTAGATGATAAGGTAGAAGTGGAATAATAAATATTGAATATACTGCGGGATGAAAATCCTCAAGGAATGTCAAATAATTTAATTTTCTTACCTAGGAATAATGCATACTTTTAATAGGAATATGAAATGAATTTCAACAGAAAATACACGTTAAATACTCGTGAATATTATCGCCTAGAAATAGTGCTACTCTTTGATAAAGTATTTCGCTTTGAAAGGAAGCAATGTGGGACGTACTATGTATCCTCCATTAGTTTCGTTATCGTAACTTTAATAATCTTGGAGTTACGGACCCCTCGGGCGGTGTAATAAATTTCAGGAAATAAAGGTGTTAAAAAATTGACATTTAACAACCCAAATCTAAACATTTTAAAATCGTAATAGATGAATTCAAAATGAGATTACGATTTGCGATTCAATTTCTTTGTGTATCTATTTAATGTATTACATCTATCTAAAGCCTGGTTTCCATATGATCGCAACGATCTCCAGCGATCGTTGCGACTGCGATCGTCGCGATCATATGGAAACCAGGGTTAAAGGATACAGTCAGTATAATTTAAAATAAATTGGCCACTTATTTTAATCTACACACGGTATCCTTTAGATTTCTAGAAGTCAACAAACAACAACAGTCAATTTTAGCTTGAAAGATCAACAAGATGCCGAGAAGGACAGCCGAAAACAAAACATACAGATAACCCCGTTAAAAAAAAAACAGGAGAAAATGAGGTAAAGAGCGAAAACTATACCATCCACATTTATACACAATTATTACACAGTTTATACATGGGATACAACTTTTAATAAAATGGAAATTTAATATTGCCTGTTCGTGAATTTACGGCGCCAGAAAAGCTACACATCTGTCCATTTTCTATGCACAGCATATTAACATATTTTCAATCAACTTGACAAACCTCTTTCCACTTCAGTTGCAGAAAAGAAACATATATATCTGCTTTTCTAGCATATATTTACAACGCACAACTTGCCACCATTGGTGGCAACGCTTACAAACCAAAAAGTGAAACCTTGTATTTACAAATTCGTGTTTCCTTTTGGAACGGTCTTACTTAAAATCATTTTCGATGATCACTTTCCAAAAGAACTGGTTAGAATTTTTAAGTTCAGCCATGAATTTCTAAAACCAGCTGCCGACGTTCGGGTCGCCCACTACCTCTGGGAGAGAGGCAAATGATTGGCTCTGAAAACAATATATAACAAGTCATAACAATGTCCCTAGCCTTATAAACAGCAAAGCTAGTGTTTATAAGAGACGAATGAAAATAGAGATTCCAGAGAAGAAGTGGCTGCGACGTTCAATGGATTTCGAAATTACAAATAAGTTTATTACACTGTATGTAGCCTGCTCTTGTCGTTGGTGTGTTTTGATATCGTCCGGCTAATGGGAAACAATTACTTCTTTATAACATGTACAACTTCGCAAAAGCTGAATTTCTCCTAATTATAATGTCTTCGCCCATGCTGTAATTTACATTTTCATATTTACTAAACATTTGCCATTTCAAGTATTTTTCTTGGCGAACACGAAAACGGGAAAGGTGACAAATAAATACATAACTGAGTGAAAAATAATGATATATTTATAACATAAATGATATATTGAAATCAACAAAGCTCGGCACGTGGAAAAAATGAAACACGAATTGCTATTTTTGGACAGCTATCATGTGCTGTAAGCTAATCTGGTAGTTAAAACAACTCCCATGCAGGTATATGATTTACCCCACGGACGGGCGAGTGGCCGAAATCGATCGAAGAAAGACAAACTCGTCGTTTTAAAAATGGTTTGCCTCATCGAAAGAAGAATTAGTGCCTTGGATTCTGCTAGCTATTTTTAGAAAGCTATATAGGAGCATTTTCAAATACCAAAAAACAAACGCGAAGACCCCAAACGCAAAATAAAAAGGAAATTGCAATGAAATTCAACATCATATAAATAACTAGGAGAATTTCACACACATACGTCTCCTGAAATTGCTAATTATGGCCTGCATTGAAAATAAACATTCAAAGAGTTTCTGTGACGCTGCCATGAGTGAAACAAAAGCAAAATAAAGTGTTCCTCAAGCCTGGTCAGTGTTCGCATTCCTCAAAGCTTCGTGTTAAATCTGTCGATGCTTCGGCCAGGACGATTGGGTTCGCTGAACCGAATGATGGTGCCGATTTGGGTCTAATTTCAAAAACCCTATCTTCTACCTTCGGACAACTGTTGGCAAAATTCACGGAAATACTACAATCCCAGGATTTTGATCTATATACATTATGGATACGGTTTACTGTTCCTTGAGACTTCACATCATTCGCCAATTTTGGATTGCCGGAACGTCGTTTTGTCGCTTTATTTCTCACGCCTGCACTTTCAAAGTTGATTGTTGCAGTAACTATCAGGATGGAAGAGGGTTGCTGCGGCTGTAAACCACCAATAACCTGGTGCCTTTGTCGAGCGATGGAGCTGACCTGGATCTTTTAAACATGATATTGTGAGACGTTTCATGGACATGATCTGAAACCACCGCTAGATCGCAGGATGCTGCTCTTATCAAACAAGCGGGTTTGTCCACATTTTGCAGCACCTGGACATCTTCATCTGCAGCTAACAGATTCTTCCGTCTGACATATCGCACGGTACCAACTGCTGGTTGGGTTGCTTGCGGTTTTCTCATTTGTAACATTTCTAACATGGCGTTCCTAAAACGACGGTCTCTATAGCAGTATATTATAGGGTTTACCAGAGAGTTTAATAGAATCAGTGTATCCCACAATCGAAAAGTTACATTCATAGATAGGGATGGGAAAATCTCTCCCAAGAAAAAGAAAATCATTGCTGGAATAAATGCGAAAAGAACTGCTGTGGTTAGTAAGGCTGTCGTCTTGGCGACTTTGGATTCGAGTTTCGCCGCTTTCACTTCAACGTTGACTCGGCTGATTTGGTTTGTTTTACGTTTGCGTATTCCGAGGAACACCATGACGTAAAAATACACTAGAGCTATTAAGACAACTGCTCCACACAGAGCCCCAAAGCTGTACAGGCTTACTACGATCTTTGGGTCCACACCGGCCAATACTGTTGTAACGATCAGAACTGTTAAAATCACCGATGCTAACCAACCAAGTATCGCAAGTTTTTTGACACGGCTTCTTGTCGCGATAACCTTGTAGTCGATCCATTTTACTACCGCCACGTACCTCTCCCAAGCAATAACAGTCAAATGATACAGAGACGAAAGCGAAATACAATATATCAAGTTCCCATTTAGCATGTCTAATAAGCAAATATGCTCAAACGAAACCTGGCGGATAATTAAGAGATCGACGGTGGCAGATAACGGCATATTTATAGCGCCAACAACAAGGTCCGCAACTGCCAGGCTAGACATCAGTATGTTGGATTGTTTTTGTAGTGCTTTCCTTTGCTTTACAGCTATGATAACCAGAACATTCAGAAATATGGCGATGGGAGAAGCAATGTACAAGATGATAACTAAAATCCAGGGTAGGGTGGTATTATTTAAGTCCCAGGTGAAGTCCGGATATCGAGGGCAATAAAACACTGACCTGATGTTAGTGGAAGAATCGGTGGCTGTCTCTGTGATGTTTAAGAACATGTTGAAATGGAGCTCAGTTTACACGGAGTACGCGAGCCTTAGTCGTCTAGGAACTTCACTGAGTTTTGTTTTGATCACCAACTCCCTTTTCGTGCAATATCGGGCTTCTTCGGCGATATTTTAAATGGAATATTCATTATAAACTAGGATTACGGTGGACCTTTTATTCAAACGTGAAACAGATGCGACGAGGACATGTTTAACTTTGCCGACCCAAATAAAACAATTAAATATAGGCAAAGAAAACTTCATTGGTTTGGTTTGATCCAAAACTGTCTGTTCAGTACCACATCGTGAGTTATAAGTCTAAAAGTAAAATGTTCAGAGGGGTCGAAATTATTCGGAAAACACTGCATAGGATTGTTTGCCGCAATCTTCATTTTTCGCTGTTTGCGTCGATCCTACTAGTTGTGTATTGTTTATAATCAGAATTATTTTAAAAACGTCAATCAGGATAGAAGAGATCTTTAGCTTTCATGTAGCCTGCGAGCAGGCTCTCATAAGCGCGATGAGCGCGGAGCGCGATCGTGATCCTTAGTATTGCGTGACGTTCGAGCGCGGAGCGCGAGGGTGCGAGCAGGCTCTCATAAGCGCGATGAGCGCGGAGCGCGATCGTGATCCTTAGTATTGCGTGACGTTCGAGCGCGGAGCGCGAGGGCGTGGGACGAGATTGAGAGCCTGCACGTAAGGCCAGGTTTCTCGAATGCCCTGCGTTCGTCCACGAACGCAGCATTCTGATTGGTCCAAAATGACAGATCCAATTATTGTGACAAAAACCAGGGCAACCAAGGGCAACGGAGAAAATAGTCGGTTCAATTATTGTTTTGTTCAAGAGTGTTTCGCAAGCTTTTGATCAATTCTGAACCTGCGTTTATACAGCTCAAGAGCAGTCAATTGTATTATTGAAGGGAGATATGTTTTCGCTTTAATGCCGACTGGCTACGGGCAAAGCTGACCTGACCTGAACTGTTCTCGCTCGAAGAAAGGCAATCAAACACTGTTGAGTTAGATAACATTATTTGACCATTGACCCTGAAGCAACGCCATATTAAGAACTTTACTTTTCGCCGGTTCGTAACTTGTGCCTTCGCCGCTCCCGGAGAGCGCCGTGAACCGAAGCGAGATCTAGAGCTTGCTCGCAGGCTAGAAGATCACTGGTCATCACTCGCATTCTATGTTTAGTCTATGTTCTGCGATCGTCCATTCCACATATGTTTATTTTACCTAACTGAAAACATTACACGGACGTTTGTTTACAAAATATGGCGAGCGCTTTACTTTCATGTGAACTATACTTTGGAAACCCTTCTTCGCCGTAGTTCTTGACGGTTCCGGCCCGGGTTCCGGCGCTTGTAATTGGAAATGAAGCATTATTACTTTTTGTCCTCCCGCTCTGTTTGTTCGTGACACTTTCCTTTTGGAAAGCATTTGATCTTGTTGATACAATCACGCTCTGACAAACTCTCTCGCACATCGCCGGCCAACACATCATCACGGCTGCCGTTGTGGAAACAAAGACTGCGCACTTACAACAATCGCTCGCTGTGTTTACTGTTTTCTTTCCCCGCTACCCTACGAGCAGGCTATCTTGTACCTTCACTGCTTGCGCAAAGCCAACGCCGTCTATGAAAATATCTGGTCCGAAAATAATTCCATGTGTAATGTTTGTTTACATTTTCCTCCAATTCTATTGGTTGGTTATTTGACAAATGAAGCGTAATGAGTTGTCACCAAGTTGACACCTCGCTAGGGGCGGCATTCAAGAAACCGGGCCTCACGTGCAGGCTCTCAATCTCGTCCCACGCCCTCGCGCTCCGCGCTCGAACGTCACGCAATACTAAGGATCATGATCGCGCTCCGCGCTCATCGCGCTTATGAGAGCCTGCTCGCAGGCTAGCTTTCATGCTATTGGACGCATTTTTTAATAAGAATAGCGCGCCATTAAAATGTCAGGTTGTAAGGCCGCAAAAGATCTCAGCCCTGAATAATACTGACAACAAAACACCCGGACAGTGAGTAGTATTTGTTTCCTTCTAGAAAAATAAACAGATTCCGTTCGTATTTTTGTCAACATGGCCGTATCGCAAACAAATCAAGCAAATTTCAAACAAGAACTGTAAGAAAGATTAAGGCGAACTGATTATCATGCCAGGAAATCTATATTACTTATACCTTATAATTGAAATTAAAAAAAGCTAAGCAGTTTAGATTTTGGCATAATTATTTTACAACACACCTTACAAAACGAATATAATTTTGAAATTACAAATAAAGCGTGAAAAAGTAATGATTTTGAAACAAACGCAGTTGGTCATCTCTAAAACTTGGTCGGAGATAATTAACTGGCCATTGGCCACCAACAGCAGTCAATTTAACACGGCTTTACTTGAAAAGTTCATCCGAAAAACATAATTACAGTTAAACTGGTTCAAAAAACTGGAGAAAACGAATTATAGACGGTTATACACCGTTAATACATGATATTTTTAAAAAAGTGTCAATTTAATATTTATAATTTTTGGCGCCAGAAAGGCTACACATCTGTCCCATCTTATGCACTGCATATTTACATATTTTCAATAAACTTCACACTGGTCAAACTGCGGTCTCGTATATATTTGCAATGTACTTGCCAATATTGGTGGCAACGCTTACAAACCCAGGATGAAATATTCTTATATAAACAAATTCGTTTTCCCTATTTGGACAACTTACGTAAAAACGTTTTCGATGATCACCTTTGAAAAGAACTGGTGACAATTTTTATGTTCATCCACAAATTTATAAGGACACCTGCCGACGTAGCCTGAATTTCAGCGATGTATTGCGAAACTACAAAGAGTTTATTATGTAGCCTGCTGTTGTCTTTCAGTCTTTCAGTTTATTATCTCGGTAATGCTGTGTTGCTTTACACCAAGGTTAACATAAGATGAAAAAAAATAATAATAATAATAAAGAATGAATGATAGACTGATTCCATAAGTAGCTATTTCCACTCGCTTGCTACTCATGGGTAACCCAAGGAGCGTGCGGACACACCGACTTATGGAATCAGTCTAGGTAAAAATATAAACAATACTAAATGATGAACTATCTGAAGTCTACTTCCAAGATACGGGACTTAAATTGGTTTATACTATTTGAGTTTTGTCGTTGGTATATGACATAGTCCGGCTCAAGGGAAACATTTACTCCTTTATCAAATGTACAACTTAGCAAAAGTTGAATTTCTCCTTATTATAATTTCGACGTCGCGCATATTTACAAAAAAATTCCATTTTAATTCCATTTCTGCGAAAACGACAACGGTAAAGGTGACAACTAAATACATAACTGAGTAAAAAATAATGATATAGTTATAAAATAAATAATAGATATAGTGAACTCAACAAGCTTAGCGCGTGGAAACAATAACACAGGAACACGACAAGCAAGAGACCACACTGATCGAAAAAGTAAGTTTTTTCTTTTTAGAAAAACAAACAAACAAAAAAGTAACTATAGTAAGGGACTAATCGCGGTTTCAGAAGTGGTTTGACCCATGGAAAGAGGAAGTAGTGTCTTCGATTCTGCGCTAACTATTTTTGACAAAGCCATAGAGACGCATTTTTAAATACCAACAAGAAATGCAAATATGACAAACGTAAATTGGAAAGGTAACAAATTGAAATTGAATATTACATACATAACTACGAAGGGAGACAGAAGAGTTCCGACACAGATAAGTCGCAATTATGCTAATTATGGCCTGGATATACTGAAACATACTTAATGGTCCTGATTTATAAGATTATAAACATTCTTAGCAAACAGAGGTTCTGTGAGGTTCTGTGACGCTGCCATAAGTCAAACGAAAGTAAATTAAAGTGTCCCTCAAGCCTGGTCGGTGTTCGCATTCCTCAAAGCTTTGTGTTAAATCCAGAATCTGTCGTTGCTTCGTCCAGGACGATGGGGTTCGCAGAACCGAATGAAGGTGCCGATTTGGGTCTTATTTGAAAAATCCTATCTTCTACGTTTGGACAATTGTTGGCAAAATGCACGGAGATACTAGAATGCCAGGATTTCGATCTATAAACATTATGAATTCGGTTTGCTGTACCTTGAGACTTGTCATCATTAGTCAATTTAGGATTACTGGAAAGTCGTTTTGTCGCTTTATTTCGCACTCCTGCACTTTCAAAGTTGATTGTTGCAGTTGTTATCAGGATGGAAGAGGGTTGCTGCGGCTGTAAACCAACCAATAACCTGGTGCCTTTGTCGAGCGATGGAGCTGACCTGGATCTTTTAAACATGATATTGTGAGACGTTTCATGGACATGATCTGAAACCACCGTTAGATCGCAGGATGCTGCTCTTATCAAACAGGCGGGTTTGTCCACATTTTGCAGCACCTGGACATCTGCAGCAAACAGATTCTTCCGTCTGACATATCGCACGGTACCAACTGCTGGTTTGGTTGCTTGAGGTTTTCTCATTCGTAACATTTCTAACACGGCATTCCTGATACGGCTGTCTCTATAGCAGTATATGATAGGGTTTACCAGAGAGTTTAATTAAATCAGTGTATCACACAATCGAAAAGTTACATTGTTTGGGAGGACATCTCCAAAGATAGAGAAAATGATTGCTGGAATAAACGCGAAAATCACTGCTGTGGTTAACAAAGCAGTCGTCTTGGCAACTTTGGATTCGAGTTTCGCTTGCACCAGTGTTGTGACTTGGCCGATTTGGCTTGTTTTACGTTTGCGTACTCCGAGGTACACCTTGACGTAAAACAACACTAGAGCTATTAAGGCAACTGCTACACACAGAACCCCAACTGTGTACAATTTCTCTACGATCTCCCGGTCCACACCGGCCAATTCTGTTATAAGGACCGGAACAGTTAAAAACACCGCTCCTAACCAACTGATTATCGCAAGCTTTTTGACACGGCTTCTTGTTACGATAACCTTGTAGTCGATCCATTTTACTATCGCCATGTACCTCTCCCAAGCAATAGCAGTCAAATGATACAGAGACGAAAGCGAAACACAACACATCGAGTTCTCATTGAGGACAGCTAATAGGCAAATATGCTCAAACGAAACTTGGCGCATAATTAAGACATCAATGGTAGCAGATAATGGCATATTTAAAGCTCCCGCAACAAGGTCCGCAACGGCCAGGCTAGACAACAGGATGTTAGATTGTTTTTGTAGTTCTTTCCTTTGCTTTACAGCTATGATAACCAGAACATTTAGAAATATGGTGACGGGAGAAGCAATGTATAAGATGATGATTGAAATCCAGGGTAGGGTGGTATTATTTAAGTCCCAGGTGAAGTCCGGATATTGTGGGCAATAAAACACTGACCCGATGTTAGTGGAATAATTGGTGGTTGTCGCCGCTGTGCTGTTTAAGAACATGTTGAAACGGAGTTCCGTTTACATGGAGTACGCGAGCTTTAGTCGTCTAGAAACTTCACTGAGTTTTGTTTTGATCACCAACTCCCTTTTCGTGCAATATCGGGCTTCTTCGGCGATATTTTAAATGGAATATTCATTATAAGCTAGGATTACGGTGGACCTTTTATTCAAACGTGAAACAGATGCGACGAGGACATGTTTAACTTTGCCGACCCAAATAAAACAATTAAATATAGGCAAAGAAAAACTTCATTGGTTTGGTTTGATCCAAAACTGTCTGTTCAGTACCACATCGTGAGTTATAAGTCTAAAAGTAAAATGTTCAGAGGGGTCGAAATTATTCGGAAAACACTGCATAGGATTGTTTGCCGCAATCTTCATTTTTCGCTGTTTGCGTCGATCCTACTAGTTGTGTATTGTTTATAATCAGAATTATTTTAAAAACGTCAATCAGGATAGAAGAGATCTTTAGCTTTCATGCTATTGGACGCATTTTTTAATAAGAATAGCGCGCCATTAAAATGTCAGGTTGTAAGGCCGCAAAAGATCTCAGCCCTGAATAATACTGACAACAAAACACCCGGACAGTGAGTAGTATTTGTTTCCTTCTAGAAAAATAAACAGATTCCGTTCGTATTTTTGTCAACATGGCCGTATCGCAAACAAATCAAGCAAATTTCAAACTGAACTGTAAGAAAAATTAAGGCGAACTGATTATCATGCCAGGAAATCTATATTACTTATACCTTTTAATTGAAATTAAAAA
This sequence comes from Desmophyllum pertusum, assembly GCA_029204205.1. Lineage (NCBI taxonomy): Eukaryota > Metazoa > Cnidaria > Anthozoa > Scleractinia > Caryophylliidae > Desmophyllum > Desmophyllum pertusum. Next base: position 235,260 of record MU827798.1, on the reverse strand, counting down.
AAGCTAAGAAGTTTAGATTTTGGCATAATTATTTTACAACACACCTTACAAAACGAATATAATTTTGAAATTACAAATAAAGCGTGAAAAAGTAATGATTTTAAAACAAACGCAGTTGGTCAACTTTAAAACGGCCACCCTTGGTCGGAGAGAATTAACTGGCCATTGTAGAGAGGTGGACCGTTGTGGATGGATGTGGGGAGGTAGGTTTGTAATTTGAATAATAAAAGTTGTTAAATTAAACCAAATTAAAATTTATTACACTTTTTAACACAAATTACAATAGATCAAGTCAAAATTAGATTGCGATTAGTTATTCCATGTATTTGTGTATCTAATTATTTCATTGCACCGTCCTAGCTGGCCACTTATTTTACACAATGTATCCTTCAGAGTTTGTCAAGTAAACAAACCAAAAGCAGTCAATTTAACACGGATTAACTTGAAAAGTTCATCCAAAAAACATAATTACAGTTAAACTGGTTCAAAAACTGGAGAAAACGAAGTAAAGACGGTTATACACAGTTTATACATGGTCCGGCTCAAGGGAAACATTTACTCCTTTATCAAATGTACAACTTAGCAAAAGCTGAATTTCTCCTTATTATAATTTCGACGTCGTGCATTTTTACAAAAAAAATTGCCATTTCAAGTCCATTTCTGCGAAAACGATAACGGTAAAGGTGACAAATAAATACATAACTGAGTAAAAAATAATGATACAGTTATAAAATAAATAATAGATATAGTGAACTCAACAAGCTTAGCGCGTGGAAACAATAACACAGGAACACGACAAGCAAGTGTCCGACACTGATCGAAGAACTACGTTTTTTCTTTTTTAGAAAAAAACAAACAAACAAAAAAGTCACTATAGTAAGGGACTAATCGCGGTTCCAGAAGTGGTTTTACCCATGGAAAGAGGAATTAGTGTCTTCGATTCTGCGCTAACTATTTTTGACAAAGCTATAGAGGCACATTTTTAAATACCAACAAGAAATGCAAATATGACAAACGTAAATTGGAAAGGTAACAAATTGAAATTGAATATTACATAGATAACTACGAAGGGAGACAGAAGAGTTCCGACACAGATAAGTCGCAATTATGCTAATTATGGCCTGGAAATACTGAAACATACTAATGGTCTTGATTTGTAAGATTATAAACATTCATAGCAAACAAATGCAGTTCTGTGAGGTTCTGTGACGCTGCCATAAGTCAAACGAAAGTAAAATAAAGTGTCCCTCAAGCATGGTCAGTGGTTGCATTCCTCAAAGCTTTGCGTTAAATCCAGAATCTGTCGATGTTTCGTCCAGGACGATTGGGTTCGCTGAACCGAATGATGGTGCCGATTTGGGTTTAATTTGAAAAATCCTATCTTCTACCTTTAGACAACTGCTGGAAAACTGCATGGAATGGAAATCCATGATTTCGATCTATATACATCATGGATATGGTTTGTTGTACCTTGAGGCTTCACATCATTTGGCAATTTAGGATTACTGGAAAGTCGTTTTGTCGCTTTATTTCGTACTCCTGCACTTTCAAAGTTGATTGTTGCAGTTGTTATCTGGATAGAAGAGGGTTGCTGCGGCAGTGCACCAACCAATACGCTGGTGCCTTTGTCGAGCGTCATGGACCTGACATGGATCTTGTCAACATTATTTTGTGAGACCTTTCATGATCTGAAATCATCGGTAGATCGCAGGATGCTGCTCTTATCAAGAAGGTGGGTTTGTCCGCATTTTACAGCTCCTGGACATCTTCCCCTGCAGCAAACAGATTCTTTCGTCTGACATATCGCACGGTACCAACTGCTGGTTTGGTTGCTTGAGGTTTTCTCATTCGTAACATTTCTAACACGGCATTCCTAAAACGGCGGTCTCTATAGCAGTATATGATAGGGTTTACCATAGAGTTTAAATAAATCAGTGTATTACACAATCGAAAAGTTACATTGTTTGGGAGGACATCTCCCAAGATAGAGAAAATGATTGCTGGAATAAACGCGAAAATCACTGCTGTGGTTAACAAGGCAGTCGTCTTGGCAACTTTGGATTTGAGTTTCGCTTGCACCAGTGTTGTGACTTGGCCGATTTGGCTTGTTTTACGTTTGCGCACTCCGAGGTACACCTTGACGTAAAAAAACACTAAAGCTATTAAGGCAACTGCTCCACACAGAGCCCCAACTGTGTACTGTTTTTCTACAATCTCCTGGTCCATACCGGCCAATTCTGTTATAAGGACTGGAACTGTTGTAAACACCGCTGCTAACCAACTGATTATCGGAAGCTTTTTGACTCGGCTTCTTGTTACGATAACCTTGTAGTGGATCCATTTTACTATCGCCACGTACCTCTCCCAAGCAATAGCAGTCACATGATACAGAGATGAAAGCGAAGCACAATAGACCAAGTACCCATTTAGGAAGTCTAATAAGCAAATATGCTTTAACGAAACCTGGCGGATAAGTAGGACATCGATGGTGGCAAATAACGGCATATTTATAGCACCCACAACAAGGTCCGCAACGGCAAGGCTAGACAACAGGATGTTGGATTGTTTTTGCAGTGCTTTCCTTTGCGTTACAGCTATGATAACCAGAACATTCAAAAATATGGTGATGGGAGAAGCAATGAATAAGATGATGATTGAAATCCAGGATAAGGTGGTATTATTTAAGTCCCAGGTGTAGTCCGGATATATTTGTGGGCAATAAAACGGCACTGACCTGATGTTAGTGGAATAATTGGTGGTTGTCTCCGCTGTGCTGTTTAAGAACATGTTGAAATGGAGTTAAGTTTACATGGAGTACGCGAGCTTTAGTCGTCAAGAAACTTCACTGAGTTTTGTTTTGATCACCAACTTCCTTTTCGTGCAATATCGAGCTACTCCGGCGATATTTTAAATGGAATATTCATTATAAGCTAGGATTACGGTGGACCTTTTGTTCAAACGTGAAACAGATTCGGCGAGGACATGTTTAACTTTGCCGACCCAAATAAAACAATTGAATATAAGCAAAGAAAAACTTCATTGGTTTGGTTTGATCCAAAACTGTCTGTTCAGTACCACATCGTGAGTTATCAGTCTAAAAGTAAAATGTTCAGAGGCGTCGAAATTATTAAGAAAACACTGCATATGATTGATTGCCGCAATCTTCATTTTTCGCTGTTCGCGTCGATCCTACTAGTTGTGTATTGTTTATAATCAGAATTATTAAACGTCAATCAGGATAGAAGAGATCTTTAGCTTTGCTAGTTGACGCATTTTTAAATAATAATAGCGCGCCATTAAAATGTCAGGTTGTAAGGCCGCAAAAGATCTTCACTGGCAACAAAACACCCGGACAGTGAGTAGTATTTGTTTCCTTCTAGAAAAATAAACTGATTCCGTTCGTATTTTTGTCAACATGGCTATCGCAAACAAATCAAGCAAATTTCAAACTGAACTGTAAGAAAAATTAAGGCGAACTAATTATCATGCCAGGAAATCTATATTACTTATACCTTTTAATTGAAATTAAAAAAAGCTAAGAAGTTTAGATTTTGGCATAATTATTTTACAACACACCTTACAAAACGAATATGAATTTGAAACAAACGCATTGGTCATCTTTAAAACGGCCACCCTTGGTCGCAGAGAATTAACTGGCCATTGAAGAGAGGTGCGCCGTTGTGGATCGATGTGGGGAGGTAGGGTTGTAATTTGAATAATAAAAGTTGTTAAATTAAACCAAATTAAAATGTATTAAACTTTTTAAAACAAATTACAATAGATCAAGTCAAAATTAGATTGCGATTAGTTATTTCATGTATTCGTGTATCTAATTATTTCATTGCACCTAGCAGGCCACTTAATTTACACAATGTATCCTTCAGAGTTTTTCAAGTAAACAAACCAACAGCAGTCGATTTAACACGGATTAACTTGAAAAGTTCATCCGAAAAACATAATTAAAGTCAAACTGGTTCAAAAACTGGAGAAAACGAAATAACGACGGTTATACACAGTTTATACATGGGATACAACTTTTAAAAACGTGTCAATTTAATATTTATAATTTTTGGCGCCAGAAAGGCTACACATCTGTCCCATCTTATACAATGCATATTTACATATTTTCAATAAAATTCACACTGGTCGAACTGCGGTCTCGTATATATTTGCAATGTACTTGCCAATGTTGGTGGCAACGCTTACAAACCCAGGATGAAATATTCTTATATTTACAAATTCGATTTCCCTATTTGGACAACTTACGTAAAAACCTTTTCGATGATCACCTTTGAAAAGAACTGGTGACAATTTTTATGTTCATCCACAAATTTATAAGGACACCTGCCGACGTAGCCTGAATTTCAGCGATGTATTGCGAAACTACAAATGAGTTTATTATGTAACTAGACTGAAAAACAGTCGTATTTTTGCGTTGGTCTGTCAAACAAATGCGCGCGGTCTTTGAACGGAAGGTCTGGAGCGAGTGTGAAAAAGGAGACCACGGCGTGTAAGGCACGCGCGCTTCGCACGCGAGGATCGCTTTCGGCGCTTCGCGCCTTGCAACCAGCGAATTAGAGAAAAACGACTGTTTTGCAGTCTATTCTGTAGCCTGCTGTTGTCGTTGGTATATGACATAGTCCCGCTCAAGGGAAACATTTACTCCTTTATCAAATGTACAACTTAGCAAAAGCTGAATTTCTCCTTATTATAATTTCGACGTCGCGCATATTTACAAAAAAAATTCCATTTTAATTCCATTTCTGCGAAAACGACAACGGTAAAGGTGACAAATAAATACATAACTGAGTAAAAAATAATGATATAGTTATAAAATAAATAATAGATATAGTGAACTCAACAAGCTTAGCGCGTGGAAACAATAACACAGGAATACGGCAAGCAAGTGACCAACACTGATCGAAGTACGGGTTTTTTTTAGAAAAAACAAACAAACAAACAAAAAAGTCGCTATAGTAAGGGACTATCGCGGTTTCAGAAGTGGTTTGACCCATGGAAAGAGGAATTAGTGTCTTCGATTCTGCGCTAGCTACTTTTGACAAAGCTATATAGAGGCGCATTTTTAAATACCAACAAGAAATGCAAATATATGACAAAACGTAAATTGGAAAAGTAACAAACTGAAATTGAATATTACATAGATAACTACGAAGGGAGACAGAAGAGTTCCGACAAAGATAAGTCGCAATTATGTCAATTATGGCCTGGATATACTGAAACATACTAATAGTCCTGATTTTTAAGATTATAAACATCCACATCTTCATAGCAAACAGAGTCAGTCCTGTAAGGTTCTGTGACGCTGCCATAAGTCAAACGAAAGTAAAATAAAGTGTTTCTCAAGCCTGGTCAGTGTTCGCATTCCTCAAAGCTTCGTGTTAAATCCAGAATCTGTCGATGCTTCGTCCAGGACGGTCGGGTTCGTTGAACCGAGTGGTGGTGCTGATTTGGATCTAATTTGAAAAATCCTATCTTCTATATTTGGACAATTTTTCGCAAAATTTACGGAGACACTTGAATCCCAGGATTTCGATTTACGTATATTATGTAAACGGTTTTCTGTACCTTGAGGCTTCAAATCATTTGGCAATTTAAGATTACTGGAAAGTCGTTTTGTCGCTTTATTTCGTACGCCTGTACTTTCAAAGTTGATTGTTGCAGTAGTTATCAGGACAGAAGAAGGTTGCTCTGGTAAACCAACCAATACGCTGGTGCCTTTATCGAGTGATGGAGCTGATATGGATCTTTTCAACATTATTTTGTGAGATGTTTCCTGAACATGATCTGAAACCACCGCTAGATCGCAGGATGCTGCTCTTATCAAGCAGGTGGGTTTGTGCACATTTTGCAGCTCCAGGACATCTTCCTCTGCAGCAAATAGATTATTTCCTCTGACATGTCGCATGGTACCAACTGCTGGTTGGGTTGCTTGAGGCTTTCCCATTCGCAACATTTCTAACAAGGCGTTCCTAAAACGGCGGTCTCTATAGCAGTATATAATAGGATTTACCATAGAGTTTAATAAAACCAGTGTATCCCACAATCGAAAAGTTACATTTGTAGAGAGGGATGGGAAAATCTCTCCAAGATAAGGAAAATAATTCCTGGAATAAACGCGAAAATCACTGCTGTGGTTAGTAAGGCTGTCGTCTTGGCAACTTTGGATTCGAGTTTCGCTTGCACAGTTGTGACTTGGCTGATTTGGCTTGTTTTACGTTTGCGTACTCCGAGGTACACCTTGACGTAAAAAAACAGTAGAGCTATTAAGGCAACTGCTCCACCCAGAGCCCCGATGTTGTACAGTTTTTCTTCGATCTCCTGGTCCACACCGGCCAATTCTGTTATAAGGACCGGAACTGTTATAAACACCGCTGCTAACCAACTGATTATCGCAAGCTTTTTGACACGGCTTCTTGTTACGATAACCTTGTAGTCGATCCATTTGACTATCGCCACGTATCTCTCCCACGCAATAGCAGTCAAATGATACAGAGATGAAAGCGAAACACAATACATCGAGTTCGCATTAAGGTCAGCTAATAGGCAAATAGTATGCTCAAACGAAACTTGGCGCATAATTAATACATCAACGGTGGCAGTTAATGGCATATTTATAGCTCCCACAACAAGGTCCGAAACGGCCAGGCTAGACAACAGGATGTTAGATTGTCTTTGCAGTTCTTTCCTTTGCTTTACAGCTATGATAACCAAAGCATTCAGAATTATGGTGATGGGAGAGGCAATGTACATGATGATGACTAAAATCCAGGGAACGGTAGTATTATTTAAGTCCCAGGTGAAGTCCGGATATTGTGGGCAATAAAGCACTGACCTGATGTTAGTGGAAGAATTGGTGGTTGTCTCTGTGCTGTTTAAGAACATGTTGAAATGGAGTTCAGTTTACATGGAGTAAGGGAGCTTTAGTCGTCTAGAAACTTCACTGAAGTTTTGTTTTGATCACCAACTCTCTTTTCGGCAATGTCGGGCTTCTTCCGGCGATATTTAAAGTGCCTTTTTGTTCAAGAGAAAAATAGATGAGGCCAAGAGATGTTTAACTTGGCCGACCCAAATAAAACAATTTGATATAATAAAAAAAATACTCTGTTGGCCTGGTTTGTTCCAAACATTTCTCTTCTTCTACATCGTGAGCTGTTTGCCGTAATCTACATGTTTCACTATTTGTGTCAATCCAACCCTGTGTTTATTGTTTATAGTCAGAACTACTAAAAATAAATTAAAATATCTTCACTGAATTATACAACAGAACACGTGGACGGAGAGAAATAATTGCTTCCTTCTAGCAAAAACTTTTTAACTTTTTAGTTAAACATATGCCGGTGGTATTCTTTTATTCAACACGGTTAGCACAAAGAAATCAAGCAAATTACAAACCGAATTGCATGACAAATTAGGGTGAATTATTGTCATGCCAGGAAATGTCTTTTCCATCACATCAGTTAAAAGCTGTAAGTTGAAACTTACCCGTGGTATTGAAAGTGTACAAAAGGAAAGTTTTTTAAATAGCTCAATAATGGCAACTGCCATCTGTTTGGTAAACTGCACGTATTACTAACTGTTCCAGCTAATTGGGTGTAAATTTTTCTTGTAATAAAACGCGTAAATAAAATAGGAAACGCTGATGGGTGTGTATTTTGTTCACTGGGCCAGCGCAAAGAAATCAAGCAAACGTCATCTTAGTTGTACTGAATTAAAGCGTAAAAATAGAATTGTGTGGCTTTTAGGAAATCTCTCTAAAAATGTATCATATCAGACTAAGAGGTTAATGGAAGTAATGTAAGCGTGTAATTGCACTCTTGAACCTGAAATAATAGTTTTATCGCCACGTGCAGTTGAATAACAAGTTTTGGTCCACTTTTCGTACACGTACTTGTATTTACATTAGGCTTTCCAATTTAATGCAAAAGAGAAGTGAGTGAAGTGGTTAAGTTTTTCGAGGTTAATACCCCCGTAGAATTTCTTGTTCCCATATTGGTTTGGCTGGCTTGTTTCCTCAGTCCAATGGTCGTGTTACAATCGATGTTCTACTCATGAAGTGCTTTGTTTTTAGCTCCCTGGTTCGCTCATGGCAAGGATCCAAAACTTGTCTATTTGTTTAGCATATAACATGTGTATTCGAGTCTGCATGTATATAAGTAGTTGAAAAAGAGAAGGGGGACGCGTGCCGTTCAGTTTGTCCTAAATAAGAGACAGTCCAACGAAGAAGAGTTTCGTCCTCCTCTAGAAATAAATATTACTTGTCAATTACACGCTTACCTTACTTCCATTAACCTCTTAGTCTGATATGATACATTTTTAGAGAGATTTCCTAAAAGCCACGCAATTCTATTTTTGCGCTTTCTAAGATGACGTTTGCTTGATTTCTTTGCGCTGGCTCAGTGAACAAAATACACACCCATCAGCGTTTCTATAGTTGCAGCTGCCATCGAATGTCATGCATGTTCCGTTAGAAAATTATTTTAGCTGTTCATATTCCCCACCGAGCATTGCGGAGAATATGTTGCACTTTAAACCTGTGGAGATGGAAATTGCTGTTTCAGAGCGGGATTAATTCATTCACTCATTTACTCATTCATCATTCACTCATTCACTCATTCACTCATTCACTCATTCACTCATTCACTCATTCACTCATTCACTCATTCATTCACTCATTCACTCATTCACTCATTCACTCATTCACTCATTCACTCATTCACGTCATTCACTCATTCACTCATTCACTCATTCACTCATTCACTCATTCACTCATTCACTTATTCACTCATTCACTCATTCACTCATTCACTCATTCACTCATTCACTCATTCACTCATTCACTCATTCACTCATTCACTCATTCACTCATTCACTCATTCACTCATTCACTCATTCACTCATTCACTCATTCACTCATTCACTCATTCACTTCATTCACTCATTCACCTCATTCACTCACTCATTCACTCATTCCCTCATTCATTCATTCATTCATTCATTCATTCATTCATTCATTCACACTTATCCACTGGATAACGATTTATCCGGTGGATAGCGTTATCCACCCTTTGAACAATGGGGTCCAGATTGTCTAAACAAATCAAGAAATCCAAGACGGAGGATCCAATATGGCGGCCCTTACATACATACATTTTATTGGACACTCCCCATAGGGCTTTTCAGGCCAATTTACAAATAATGATGGTTAAGAATATATACATTGACTTCCCTTTCCCTTCGGAAATCATGACTTAATTAACATGACTACATCATCTTACGGTTGCAAGCCTAAAAGGAAGCAATTTGGTACGTGTGCTATATATATACCCTCCAAGTTTCGTTGCGTAGCTTTAATAGTCTTGGAGTTATTACGGGCCCCTCGGCGGAAATTAAAGGCCGGTATAATAGGTGAAGAAATATCGTTAAGAAAATTAAAATTTAACAATAAAAAAAATATACACTTTTTAAATTTCAATAGATAACAACCACAATAAGATTATGATTTGTGATTCCATTTATTTGTGTATGTATTCATTTCATTACACCAAGCTGGCTAATTATTTTAATTTATACACCTTCAGATATATGTCGCTGAGTCAACAAACCAACAAGAGTCAATTTAACACGGCTTAGCGTGAAAGGGATATAACTTGAAAAATAAAGTGAAACTTAGTATTGCCTGGTCGTGAATTTACGGCTCCAGAATTGCTACACATCTGTCCCATTTCCCATATTAACATATTTTCAATAAACTTGTCAAACGACTTTCCACTTTTGAAATAAAAGAAAAGAAAAAAAGGATCTGCTCTTCTCGCATATATCTACAGCAACGTTTACAAAACTCAAAAAATGAAATTATTGTATATTTACAAATTCGTTTTCCATGATCACTTTTCAAAATATCAGGTGACAATTAATTTTTAAGTTCACCAACAAATTTAGAAGGACACCTGCTATCGTAGCCTGAACTTCAGCAATGCATTTTTCCTTTTCGATGGTTTGTTTTGATATCACCCGGCTCAAGGAAACATTTTATTATACTTCGTTACAACATGTACAACCTCGCTTAACTTGAACTTCTCCTTTAGTTTATTATTATTTCTTGACGCATATATTTACATATTTACAAATAATAACGTTTGCCATTTCAAGTCCTTTTGTGGCGAACGAGAACGACAAAGATGACAAAGAAATACATAACTAAGTAAAAATTCATGATATAGTTAGTCTATAAGAGAAATAATCTACTGAAATCAACAAAGCTGAGCGCGCGCGGGGGAAAACGAAACACGAATTGTTATTTGTGTACGCCTAATCTGATAGTAGCCTGCAGAACAGGATAATGCAGGCTAATCTGGTGGGTAAAACAACTTCCATGTAGGGAAAAAAATATTCAGCATAGTAAGTGACTCGTCGTTTCAGAAATGATTTGCCACATCGAAAGAGGAATTAGTGCCTTCGATTCTGGCGCTAGTTATGTTTGACAAAGCTATAGAAGAATCCCGACACAGACACGTCTCAATATTCAGGTTAATTATGGCTGGGAAACTGACTGAACACTAATGGGACAGGGTTGATTATAAACATTCACAACAAACAGGGTTACTGTGAGGTTCTGTAAGGATCTGTGATGCTGCCATTAGTAGTACAGGAGGGACCGAATTAACCTTTTTTTGCGGTGGAATCTCAATTGAGGTGAAGTAAAGTAACGTAATTAAAAAATATATATATTCATGAGAACAAAACAATAGCCGTCAAGTTTAAAAACCTGTCAAACTGGTGATACCTTAATAAATACCTCCGCAAGTTAACCTTATAATGCCTGGGCTTTTTTACGTTCGTGAGCCTGGGGGGAGGGTAGGCAGAAAGTGGCCGCCCTATGTATCTCGGAAAGTATTGACGCTATGAAAATGAAACTTACATGATGTGTCAAGCATCCGAAAATGTTTATTTTAGTGGCAGTCACGTGACAATTATGACGTCATGCACGCCATGATGACGTCATACATTAAAAAAAATCTGCCATCTTGGATCCTAAATCTTGGATCCTCATTTCTAAATTGTTTCAGAAATATCAGAAAATCTTCAAATTGGATTTGAAAAAATAAAATATGAAGATGCTAAAATGGAAAATATTTTGGAAGGATTTCATCGTCAACAAATTTCATGAAAAATTAAGCTAAAAAACCAACAAATTTGGGAAAGCGATCCGTATCTTGAAAAGTATTTGGGCTATAAAAATGAAACTTATGTGGTTTATAAAGCACTCAAACATGTTTATTTTAGTGGCAATCACGAATCAATTATAATATCATATGACGCCGAAATAACGTCATATTTTAAAAATGTCCGCCTTCTTGGATTTTTAAATTGTTCAGAAAGGTCAGAAAATCACCAAATTTGATTTGAAAAAATCGAAAACAATATAAAGCCCCCGACACACTAGGCAATTTTATACGCTCGTCGCAGCGAATTTGATTGCCAGCGAATTTCGTCGCTGCGTGCTGCGGCAGACTTGGCGATTTTTCCGGCGATTTTTCTAACGATTAGATCCCAAGGCATTCTCGGAAATCGCGAAATCTGCTTGGTTGAATAGTTTGGTAATTGATGATTTCATTTGCGGGAGCGGGCACGCTTGGCGATTGCCGGCGATTGCTGGCGAATTTTATCGCCGATATCTGAAATGTCAGCAAGGATGCAAAAATTGCAAAGAGTTTGGAAGAAATTCTTAGCAAAAGCGGAAATCTCATGAATACTGAAAATTAAACTGAAAATACCAAATTTGGGTAAAACGGTCTGTCAAAAATTGGTTGTCATGGAAAGTTCCCTGATAATTTTCCCTAACCCTAACCCTAACCCTAACCCTAAACCTAACCCTAACCCTAACCCTAACCCTAACCCTAACCCTAACCCTAACCCTAACCCTAACCCTAACCCTAACCCTAACCCTAACCCTAACCAAACCCTAACCCTAACCCTAACCCACCCCCACCCCCCTCCCCCACAGGCAGAATAGGGTTAATGAGAATCCACAGTATTTTATTCATGAGAACAAGACTAACCTATGACGTCACCCACGTTAATTTATGGATCTTTTCAACATTATTTTGTGAGATGTTTCATGAACATGATCTGAAACCACCGCTAGATCGCAGAATGCTGCTCTTATCAAGCAGGTAGGTTTGAAAACATTTTGCAGCTCATGAACATCTTCCCCTGCAGCAAATAGATTCTTTCTTCTGACATATCTCACGGTACCAACTTCTGGTTGGATTGCTTGACGTTTTCTCACTCGTAACACAGCGTTCCTTAAACGGCGGTCTCTATAGCAGTATAGTATAGGGTTTACCAGAGAGTTTAATTGCATCAGTGTCTCCCACAATCGGAAAGTTACATTTGAACGATAGGATGGGAAAATCTCCCCAAGATAGTGAAAACAATTGCTATAATATATGGGAAAAGCACTGCAGTGGTTACCAAGGCAGTCGTCTTGGCGACTTTGGATTCAAGTTTCGCTTGCACCAGAGTTGTGACTTGACTGATTTGGCTTGTTTTACGTTTGCGTACTGCGTGGTACACCTTGACGTAAAAATACACAAGAGCTATTAAGGAAACTGCTCCACACACAGGCCAAAACGCTTTACAGGTTTTGTACTATCTCCGGGTCCACATCGGCCAATTCTGCTATAAGGAGTGGGACAGTTATTATCACCGATGCTATCCAACTGATTATCGCAAGCTTTTTGACGCGGCTTCTTGTTACGATAACCTTGTAGTCGATCCATTTTGCTATCGCCATGTACCTCTCCCAAGCAATGACAGTCAAATGATACAGAGACGAAAGGGAAACACAATATATCCAGTTCCCATTAAGGAAGGATAAGAAGCAAATATACTTAAACGAAACCTGGCGAGAATTAAGACTTCGACGGTGGCAGATAACGGCATATTTATAGCGCCCACAAAAGGTCCGTAATTGCAAGGCTCGACAACAGGATGTTGGGATTGTCTTTGCAGTTCTTTCCTTTGTTTTACAGCTATGATAACCAGAACATTCAAAATTGTGATGATCGGAGATGCAATGTACACGACGATGACTAAAATCCAGGGAATGGTGGTATTATTTAAGTCCCAGGTGAAGTCCGGATATTTCGGGCAATAAAACACTGACCTGATGTTAGTGGAAGAATTGGTGGTTTTCTCCGCTGTGCTGTTTAAGAGCATGTTGAAACGAAGTTCAGTTTACATGGAGTAAGCGTGATTTAGTCGTCGAGGAACTTCAGTTTTGTTTTGATCACCAACTCCCTTTTCTTGCAATGTCGGGCTTCTTCTAAACTGTTCACCACCTATCTATGTTCTCCGGCAGATCGTTGAAAGCGTGAAACACTAGCTTTTTTAGCGTCGAGAAAATGGACTGGCTGCGACAATTCAAGTGGAATATTCATTTAAGCTTGGATTATGATGGACCTTTTGTTCAAGTGAAAAAAGCAGATGTGGCGAGGAGTTGTTTCAGTTGGCCTCAGTTCCCCCCCCCCCCCCCCCCCCCCCCCCCCCCGCCACCACCACCACAACCACCAAAAATAAATAAATAAATAAATAAAAATAAAAAATAAGCAAAGAAAACGTTGGCCTGGTTCGGTCGAAAAATCTGTGTTCTACCGCATCATGAGCTGTAATCCTAACAATAAAATATTCGTGTTCAGAGCCGTCGAAATTATTTAAGGAAAAACTGCATGGTATTGTTTTGTCGCAACCATCACTGATTTTTTCGCTTAAACGTCAATTGACGATATCTTAAGCTTTGCTAGTTGACGCATTTTTAAATAAGAATAGCTCGCAAAAGACCACAAAATATCTTCCCTAAATTATACAACATAACACCCGGACATTGAGTAATTAATTGCTTTCCTCTACAAAAATAAACATATACTGTATGCCGTTCGTATTTTTTTTTCAACATGGCTTGCGCAAAGAAATCAAGCAAATTGCTAACTGAATTGTAAAATTTAGGCGAACTGATTATCATGCCAGGAAATGGGCCTTCCATCACATTACTTTAAAACTATGAAGTTAAAAACATTCCGTGGGAATTAAAAAGCCTAACAAAGGAATGTGTTCCAAATAGCTCAATAATTACAACTGCTGTCGGTTTGGAAAACTGCACGTATTACTGACTGTTCCAGCTAATTGGGTGTAAATGTTTTCCTGTAATAAAAAGTGGCAATAAAATAGTTCAACTTTATTAAAGGAAACGCAGATGGGTGCGTCTTCTTTTCACTTGGACAGCGCAAAGAAATCAAGCAAACTTCAACCCTAGTTGTACTTAGTAAAGGCCCAAAACTGGCATTGCGTGTCTTGTTAGGAAAACTCTCTCATCGGACTATGATCGAGGTTAAAACTATCCGCGGTATGATAAAGGGAAATGTCATGAGTAACACAATAATTGGTAGTTTGGTCGCTGAGTAGAAAACCATTTACCTGTAAAATTGGTGCAAAATCCATTAACACCAGTAAGTAAGGTGTAAGCACCCTTGAAACTGAAATAATAGTCAAGATACCGCCTTATGCATTTGAATAATTATAACAAAAATGTTGTCCTCTTTTGGTGGATGTATTTGCACTACGTTTATTCGTTTTCCAATTCAGTTCAAAAGTGAAGTAAACTTTTTCGAAGAGACCTCCGTTTCCCTATTCCTCATATTTGTTTGCTCTTGCTTGTTTACCTTAGTCCGGTGGTCGTGTTTAGCGATTCAGTCTGATCATGTGCCTTGTTTTGAGCCACCTGGTTCTCTCATGGTAACGATACCAAACACGTTTATTAAATAGCTAGTTTTAGTTTATAACATGTGTATTCGATTCTGCATGTATGACTAGTTAAAATAGTGAAACTGAACGCTTGTCGATGCTTTGTGCTAAATAAAACACAAACGAAGAAGAGCCTCGTCCTCCCTCAGGCCAAAATAATTTCAGCCAGCACTCGAACCTTCGATGGT
Source organism: Desmophyllum pertusum (assembly GCA_029204205.1). Lineage (NCBI taxonomy): Eukaryota > Metazoa > Cnidaria > Anthozoa > Scleractinia > Caryophylliidae > Desmophyllum > Desmophyllum pertusum. The sequence goes on along the minus strand of MU827798.1, from coordinate 220,249 downwards.
AGATGATAAGGTAGAAGTGGAATAATAAATATTGAATATACTGCGTGATGAAAATCCTCAAGGAATGTCAAATAATTTAATTTTCTTACCTAGGAATAATGCATACTTTTAACAGAGAGGAATATGAAATGAATTTCAACAGAAAATACACGTTAAATACTCGTGAATATTATCGCCTAGAAATAGTGCTACTCTTTGATAAAGTATTTCGCTTTGAAAGGAAGCAATGTGGGACGTACTATGTATCCTCCATTAGTTTCGTTATCGTAACTTTAATAATCTTGGAATTACGGAACCCTCGGGCGATTTAATAAATGTCAGGAAAATGTCAGCTTTTAGAAATTCGCTACGGCGGTTAATTTACCTTTATCAACTCTGAGTTGATAATCAACATAGTGTTTCACTTGCACGTCGACGCAGCACCACAGTTTCATTAGAAACTAATCACAAATGTCAGGAAATAAAGGTGTTAAGAGTGAATGTCCCTTATAATCGAAGAAAATTGAAAAATTCGCGGTCACGGTCAAAAATCGCTTTGGCTCATATTTTGTCTGTGGGAAGCTATATATACTAGACAAAACGAAATGAGGTTAGATTTTGAAATATCCATTTTAACGGGAATAAACCGTTGAAAACCGACTGAGGGTGAAAAGCTCAAGTTTCACCTTCTGCGAACTCGAAATTATGCAGTTTTCAGGCAGTTCTCATACGAACTAAAACGTAACAGAAGAACTTATCCAGCTATATATACATAGTGTGGGACTTCCTTTATCGAGATATAGTGATATTTTTTGTCTCGTGTTATTTCTGAAGGAACCACATCCCGATTATGAGACGACATCTTCGGCCTTTCGTAAACAAGCCAAAGGCGGCTCAAATTAGCTTGGCAAAAAAGCATGTGGTAGTGTCTCAAAATTTCTAAAAATATTTCCAGCGACTCTAGAAGAATAGTTCTATACGATTCTGGTCTTATTTGTTTGGGATCTTCTGCTATTTTAATATAAGAACTGACCAAACTCGACCTAAATTACAAATGACGCCATGTTGAAACGATTGACATCAGAATTTATCGCTTTGTAATCAAGTAATTGTTTTGGCCAAATATATCCCCATCGATGCTTAGAATCAATAGAAACGTATAAATGATGTTTATAATTAGACTGACTCTAGATATACCGAGATATATAAAATAAATTTCGACTATACATACCTTGCAAATCGCGCCATAATTACGGTGAATTACTCTAGCTCATCAATTCCCGATTGGTCTTTTGCCATACTACAGTCCGCTTGACATTCACTCGGCATAAGTATAGGTAATCGCATGGGGCCGAGTAAAATTAAGGATTAATATCACGCGTGTTTTCAGAAGTTGCAGAAATTGCCCGAGTCGCGCAGCGACAAGGGCAATTTCTGCAACTTCTGAAAACACAAGTGATATTAATCCTTAATTTTACGAGGAAACATGCCATTACTTGTTTATGACATAGAGGGCAAAATTTTCCGGCGGTAAACATTCAAGGCGCGAAGCTAAATTCTGCCGGCGGAATGAAAATATTCCTTCCTAAAATCACACAGAATCACAGCGAGATCGAGCAAACCCTTACGTTCAGAACAGGATAACGTTAACTGTTATGTAAATCTAAAGAGAAAAATGTAAGTCGTGAAAATAAAAAAAATAACAAGCTTAGGCTCAAGCCAAGTAAAAGGTAATTTTATTCACCTGTTTGCATGTTTTGAAGCTTTCCGCTGCGAGCTGCTTGACATGTCAATCCTACATCGATAAAACGGCAAACGACGACTCCAAATAAACTTGTAGAGGTAATTTCTCCTGTTCAATTTGTCGGCCTTCTTCTTTCTTTGAACAAACTCTGTGCTCTTTACTCTGGGTTGCACATGATGAAGCCCGTATAACAGAAGTGAAGCGAAGAAGTCAGTTGGCCGCCATGAATGAATTTCGTTTCAAACTTGTCAAGTGTCTCGCTGATGTTTTCTAGTTTTCAATTGAAATAATCTTCTGTTGTTTTCGAGTGAAACACTGAGATTCAGCTTTCGGAATTTCGTTTCAAGCTATCAAACGGTTTCCATTCCTTTTTCATCAAATAACTCGGGAAACTGAAGTCAAACTCCGAAGCGACGTACAAGCGAGCGCTGTTTTTGAAAATTCTGCTCAAAATCCCGCCGTCAAGAAGCCAACTAACTGCAGCGCGCTCAGCCAATTAGGAGCGAGGAATTTTGCCGCTCGTCCAATTAGGATCAAGTAATTTTGCCCCGGGCAAACCAAAATTAATGAAAAATGCCCTCTGTCTCAGCCAATCAGCATTCAGTAATTTTGCCCTCTATGTTATAAATTATATTATTTGCATCCATATATAAGAAAAACTCTATGTTGTCTTCATAATCAGTTTCGAATATACTGAGAAACAAACTGAGTGGAGGGCTCGATCGAGTCGAGTGACTGAAATCCGATCGAGTGACTGAAATCCGATATGCGTGATCTCAACGGCAGTAACAAACTTACTGTCACGCAACCCTTCAGTTCGGCTTTATCTCAGTTACAGTTCTTTTTCATAACGCTTGATCAACTGATAATTTCTTGCTGACTGGCAGTTAGCGGGAAGAGCAGGCGTACTCTTGGACAATTCTGTCAGTCGTGCAATAAATTCCTTTTTCCATTTTTGAGCTGAAATGTCAGTAAGGGACTGTGCAATAATTATCAGGAGGGGGGGGGGGGGGGGGGTTTGGGGGGTTGGAACATGGGCTTCATGTAGGAAAATATTAGGTAATACCCCCTCCTAAAGGAGTGAATTTAGTTATTGCCCCCCCCTCTAATCAGTCAGAAATTATGTACGACCCCCCCTCACAGCATACACACACCTTTATACAAGTACCCTGCATTTTCTCTACACGCACCTGTGGATTAAAATCTTAGAACAGAAAGAAGAGCTCCTACTACATGTTTAATTGTTGGACATCCGCGTCTGGAACAAACATCACATCCGTAGCAATGAACAACAGAGCCATAGCAGAAGGAAAGGAGCATATGTGTTTATTTTCGGTCCCCACCTTATAAATAGGTATGGATTCGCCAATGTAATATGTACTTGAAATAAAATGTTAAGGCCCCCCACTCTTGAGTGACTTATTTTACCTTGAGCCCCCCCCCCCCTCTCCTTGCTTTGAATTTACTCTATGCCCCCCCCCCCCCCTCTGGTTTTCCAACCCCAAAACCCCCCCCCCCCCCCCCCCCCCCCCCCCCCCCCCCCCCCCCCCCCCCCCCCCCCCCCCCCCCCCCCTCCTGGTAATTATTGCACAGTCCCTAATGAGGCCCCATTAGGGGTTTATAGGGATACGGGATATTTTATTTATCTTGAAATGCCCCCTTGGGGAAAGTCAATAAAGTATGTATGTATGTATGTATGTATGTATGTATGTATGTATGTATGTATGTATGTATGTATGTATGTATAGGGATACGGGATACTGAAGGAAAAAATTATAGGGATATGGGATATTGGAAAAAAGATATATTGGGATATTCAACTGAAACTTTCTTCGAAAGATTTCTTAACATTTCAATTAATCAAGATTATTTTCAAACAAATTAAAATAAAACAAATTAACAATAATTAATGGTAATACTGATCAAAATGGACCGATATGCTGCTGGTACGTTTGTACATTTCGGTCATTTTCGTCAACTTCCGGGTCCTGTTGTGGTCACCTGTGACACCTGTTGTCGAACTGGGTGGTTACCTAGCAGATTGAAAACTTTTGCAAACTTTTTTCTTACCGGGAAATGATGTCACCAGTATCATCATTATATAGGGATAGAGATCAAATTAATTAAGGGGATAAGGGATATGTAAAGAAAAAATTAAAGGGATACGGGATACCCAGACCCCCCCCCCCCCCCCCAAATGAGGCCTCAGTAATATCCACCCCGAGGTAGATGCAAATTCTTCTTAGCATAGCAACACTTAAAGGTCAAATGCAACGAAATTTGGTATTTTTCTTTTGTTGCGAAAACTGTGCTTTATACTGGCATCAATCATACTCAACCCTCAAAAGCTGATTTGTGGCGCTTAAAAGGGACAAAATTGGACAATTTCCGAGAATTTCCGACGGCTGAACGAAAACGAACCAGAAATGACCGCGCTCGGAATGGAAACGAATGTATGTTTTTGTGACGTCATATGTGGTGATCTTATTTTCACGCGTGTTTTCGCTCGTGTTTTCGCGCGTGTTTGAAGCTTGTAATTTGCTTGGGTCAAGTGTTCTGGGTTTGTTCGGAGATTATTCCATAGCCGGTATTGACGAAAATGGATGAAGACCTTGACATCTCCTTTGAAAATGCTCAAATACAACAAATTAATTAATCTCATCCATTCCTTGCATCCCTTCTCGTCGTTAGGGAATGTAAAAAAGCTTACGCCTGATTAGGGCCCTTAAACTGACCACGACGGCGACGGAAACGAGAACGTCACAAAACAATAGATTTAATTAGTAGTACAATTGCTCCGCACGTGCGTTTTGCATTTTAGTCAGTACATTTCTTTGCCGTCCTCTGCAAAACAACAACGTCAAATGACCAAATTCACGGTATTATGGAGAACGTGAACACACGACGGTGAATTTTCCTTTCTCTATCTGCACTTGAACTCTGTCCCTGTGAATTCAGCTCCTGGACGTGTTGGAATAATCGCGAAATAGTTTATAGGAATGTGAATTCACTTTTTAAGTGACGTTTTTGAACAGTTGCTACAGTTAAAAGCAGCACAAAACACCACATTTGTTGATGTTTTGAAACTGCAGAATTTCAATTCCGCTCTTCTTGCGGACTCGCGCGTGTATGTGACGTCATATGTGGTGAGCTTCCCATTTCAGACACTCTTCCGTTTGTGGAAGCGAAAAAAAAGGCGTCAAAGTCGAATATCTCGGCGACATTTTGTCTAAATCGTTTCAAACTTCAGAATATGATTATTCATAATATTCCCGGGATCATTTGCGGAGCTGTACAGCTCCGCAAATGATCCCGGGACCGCAAATGATCGCCGACCGCAAATGATCCCCAAATTGGACCGCAAATGATCCCGAACCTCAAATGATCCCCAGAGTGGACCGCAAATGATCCGCTAAAAATTGGGGAATGGCGTGGACGGTGGACCCGATTTTTTTTCCATTTGAATATTTAGCGACGGAAATCGAGCCTAGTTTTCGTGTCAACAAGATTCATTTATCTATAAATTTTGAGATTAAAGACGGTTCTGCGCCATGAAACAAGCTAGACATGGAAATTGACACCCGTTACAGCAAACTACTTCACGAAATCGGCAAATAACATTTCTGGTGAATTTAACACCCGGCCCGCTTTGATGAAGTGTGAAAACTGTGAATTTTTTTCAGGCTGCTAATTGCCTGTTCCAGGCGTTCGGATAGTGGAGGAGCGACGCGAAAAGACATCCGAACGCCTGGAATAGGCTAGGCTCCTAAAATCACTCTCAATAATGCAAATGTAAGCACGAGAAGGAGCAATTTAGCCATTTTCACACTGCAAGCACATGGGAGAAGCAGCTACCTCGCATGACATTGATAACTGAGGTGACACTCCTTGACGGTTCAGATGACGTCCTTTGATTTCGAGATCGGATGTCAATCACCGTGCGACAGCAACCGCGCTTTCAGTTTTAAGTGGCCGCTATCAAAGTACCGAAACTATAATTGTCAATAAGTAAAAGAAACCCCTATAATAAGCCCCTATAAGCGGCCACCTTATGGCCGTCCCGATGAGAGTTCTTAGAGTTCTCCTCTTGTTTTTTTAAATAGGAGCCTGAAAAAAAAAATTCACAGTTTTCACACTTCATCATGCAGTCATGCCGCCAAAACAGCATGAAATAGAATTCACCGGAAATGTTACTTGCCGATTTCGTGAAGTAGTTTGCTCTAACGGGTGTCAATTTCCATGTCTAGCTTGTTTCATGGCACAGAATTAGATAAATGAATCTTGGTGACGCGAAAACAATATAACATGCGGTGTTAACTCTTGTGTAAGTCTGCAATAATTCTAGACGAGGATGAATTTTACCGCGAAAACCAAAAAACAAATTCTCGAATTAACTATTTTTACTGATATCTCGCGTTAGTTCAATGATTTTGAATTTATGTTTTTACTAAAATTAATCTGCATAAAGGCATGAAAAAAATCGATCACTTCCGTCATTAGTGACCAGGTAACTAGATAAAAATGTCTAGCGTGCACGGTTTCAGTTCTTGGCAAAGATATTCAAAAGGGAAAAAAATCGGGTCCACCGTCCACGCCATTCCTCAATTTTTAGCGGGATCATTTGCGGTCCACTCTGGGGATCATTTGCGGTTCAGGATCATTTGCGGTCCAATTTGGGGATCATTTTACGGTCCAATTTGGGGATCATTTGCGGTCGGGGATCATTTGCGGTCCCGGGATCATTTGCGGAGCTGTACAGTACTAACATCACAGCAGATGGCTGGTTTCTTTTGCCGTCTTTCAGCAAAGAAACGGTTAGTAGGCACAGACTCACGTGAAGTTAGCGCGGACGAGAACGAAACTTCAGCTGAATCCGAGACTCGCCTCTCTGCTCTGTAAACAAATGATGAGGGATGTGGCTCTCCATGAGCATCCTATTGTATCGTCCGATCGTAATATCTGTGAACTTGTAAAAAGAAAGAAACTAAAATCTTTAAGTGTTGCTTGGATATTACTGACATTTCAGCTCAAAAATGGAAAAAGGAATTTATTGCACGACTGACAGAATTTGTCCAAGAGTACGCCTGCTCTTCCCGCTAATTGCCAGTCAGCAAGAAATTATCAGTTGATCAAGCGTTATGAAAAAGAAACTGTAACTGAGATAAAGCCGAACTGAAGGGTTGCGTGACAGTAAGTTTGTTACTGCCGTTGAGATCACGCATATCGGATTTCAGTCACTCGATCGGATTTCAGTCACTCGACTCGATCGAGCCCTCCACTCAGTTTGTTTCTCAGTATATTCGAAACTGATTATGAAGACAACATAGAGTTTTTCTTATATATGGATGCAAATAATATAATTTATGCCGAGTGAATGTCAAGCGGACTGTAGTATGGCAAAAGACCAATCGGGAATTGATGAGCTAGAGTAATTCACCGTAATTATGGCGCGATTTGCAAGGTATGTATAGTCGAAATTTATTTTATATATCTCGGTATATCTAGAGTCAGTCTAATTATAAACATCATTTATACGTTTCTATTGATTCTAAGCATCGATGGGGATATATTTGGCCAAAACAATTACTTGATTACAAAGCGATAAATTCTGATGTCAATCGTTTCAACATGGCGTCATTTGTAATTTAGGTCGAGTTTGGTCAGTTTTTATATTAAAATAGCAAAAGATCCCAAACAAATAAGACCAGAATCGTATAGAACTATTCTTCTAGAGTCGCTGGAAATATTTTTAGAAATTTTGAGACACTACCACATGCTTTTTTGCCAAGCTAATTTGAGCCGCCTTTGGCTTGTTTACGAAAGGCCGAAGATTTCGTCTCATAATCAGGATGTGGTTCCTTCAGAAATAACACGAGACAAAAAATATCACTATATCTCGATAAAGGAAGTCCCACACTATGTATATATAGCTGGATAAGTTCTTCTGTTACGTTTTAGTTCGTATGAGAACTGCCTGAAAACTGCATAATTTCGAGTTCGCAGAAGGTGAAACTTGAGCTTTTCACCCTCAGTCGGTTTTCAACGGTTTATTCCCGTTAAAATGGATATTTCAAAAATCTAACCTCATTTCGTTTTGTCTAGTATATATAGCTTCCCACAGACAAAATATGAGCCAAATCGATTTTTGACCGTGTCCGCGAATTTTTCAATTTTCTTCGATTATAAGGGACATTCACTCTTAAAAAATTGACATTTTTACCAAATCTAAACATTTTAAAATCGTAATAGATGAATTCAAAATGAGATTACGATTTGCGATTCAATTTCTTTGTGTATCTATTTAATGTATTACATCTATCTAAAGCCTGGTTTCCATATCATCGCAACGATCGTTGCGACTGCGATCGTCGCGATCATATGGAAACCAGGGTTAAAGGATACAGTCAGTATAATTTAAAATAAATTGGCCACTTATTTTAATCTACACACGATATCCTTTAGATTTCTCGAAGTCAACAAACAACAACAGTCAATTTTAGCTTGGAAAGATCAACAAGATGCCGAGAAGGACAGACGAAAACAAAACATGCAGATAACCCCGTTAAAAAAAAAAAAACAGGAGAAAATGAGGAAAAGAGCGAAAACTATACCATCCACATTTATACACAATTATTACACAGTTTATACATGGGATACAACTTTTAATAAAATGGAAATTTAATATTGCCTGGTCGTGAATTTACGGCGCCAGAAAAGCTACACATCTGTCCATTTTCTTATGCACAGCATATTAACATATTTTCAATCAACTTGACAAACCTCTTTCCACTTCAGTTGCAGAAAAGAAACATATATATCTGCTTTTCTAGCATATATTTACAACGCATGGCAAGTGGTGGCAACGCTTACAAACCAAAAAGTGAAACCTTGTATTTACAAATTCGTGTTTCCTTTTGGAACGGACTTACTTAAAATCATTTTCGATGATCACTTTCCAAAGAACTGGTTAGAATTTTTAAGTTCAGCCATGAATTTCTAAAACCAGCTGCCGACGTTCGGGTCGCCCACTACCTCTGGGAGAGAGGCAAATGATTGGCTCTGAAAACAATATATAACAAGTCATAACAATGTCCCTAGCCTTATAAACAGCAAAGCTAGTGTTTATAAGAGACGAATAAAAATAGAGATTCCAGAGAAGAAGTGGCTGCGACGTTCAATGGATTTCGAAATTACAAATAAGTTTATTACACTGTATGTAGCCTGCTCTTGTCGTTGGTGTGTTTTGATATCGTCCGGCTAATGGGAAACAATTACTTCTTTATAACATGTACAACTTCGCAAAAGCTGAATTTCTCCTAATTATAATGTCTTCGCCCATGCTGTAATTTACATTTTCATATTTACAAAACATTTGCCATTTCAAGTATTTTTCTTGGCGAACACGAGAACGGGAAAGGTGACAAATAAATACATAACTGAGTGAAAAATAATGATACATTTATAACATAAATGATATATTGAAATCAACAAAGCTCGGCACGTGGAAAAAATGAAACACGAATTGCTATTTTTGGACGGCTATCATGTGCTGTAAGCTAATCTGGTAGTTAAAACAACTCCCATGCAGGTATATGATTTACCCCACGGACGGGCGAGTGGCCGAAACTGATCGAAGAAAGACAAACTCGTCGTTTTAAAAATGGTTTCCCTCGTCGAAAGAAGAATTAGTGCCTTGGATTCTGCGGATTTGGATTTAGAAAGCTATATAGGAGCATTTTCAAATACCAAAAACAAACGCCAAGACCCCAAACGCAAAATAAAAAGGAAATTGCAATGAAATTCAACATTATATAAATAACTACGTACGGAGACAGGAGAGTTTCACACACATATGTCTCCTGATATTGCTAATTATGGCCTGCATTGAAAAATAAACATTCAAAGTAAACAGAGTTTCTCTGAGTTTCTGTGACGCTGCCATGAGTGAAACAAAAGTAAAATAAAGTGTTCCTCAAGCCTGGTCAGTGTTCGCATTCCTCAAAGCTTCGTGTTAAATCTGTCGATGCTTCGGCCAGGACGATTGGGTTCGCTGAACCGAATGATGGTGCCGATTTGGGTCTAATTTCAAAAACCCTATCTTCTACCTTCGGACAACTGTTGGCAAAATTCACGGAAATACTACAATCCCAGGATTTTGATCTATCTACATTATGGATACGGTTTACTGTTCCTTGAGACTTCACATCATTCGCCAATTTTGGATTGCCAGAACGTCGTTTTGTCGCTTTATTTCTCACGCCTGCACTTTCAAAGTTGATTGTTGCAGTAGCTATCAGGATGGAAGAGGGTTGCTGCGGCTGTAAACCAACCAATAAGCGGGTGCCTTTGTCGAGCGATGGAGCTGACCTGGATCTTTTAAACATGATATTGTGAGACGTTTCATGGACATGATCTGAAACCACCGCTAGATCGCAGGATGCTGCTCTTATCAAACAGGCGGGTTTGTCCACATTTTGCAGCTCCTGGACATCTTCCCCTGCAGCAAACAGATTCTTTCGTCTGACATATCGCACGGTACCAACTGCTGGTTTGGTTGCTTGAGGTTTTCTCATTCGTAACATTTCTAACACGGCATTCCTAATACGGCTGTCTCTATAGCAGTATATGATAGGGTTTACCAGAGAGTTTAAATAAATCAGTGTATTACACAATCGAAAAGTTACATTGTTTGGGAGGACATCTCCCAAGATAGAGAAAATGATTGCTGGAATAAACGCGAAAATCACTGCTGTGGTTAACAAGGCAGTCGTCTTGGCAACTTTGGATTCGAGTTTCGCTTGCACCAGTGTTGTGACTTGGCCGATTAGGCTTGTTTTACGTTTGCGCACTCCGAGGTACACCTTGACGTAAAAAAACACCAGAGCTATTAAGGCAACTGCTCCACACAGAGCCCCAACTGTGGACAGTTTTTCTACAATCTCCTGGTCCACACCGACCAATTCTGTTATAAGGACTGGAATTGTTGTAAACACCGCTGCTAACCAACAGATTATCGCAAGATTTTTGACGCGGCTTCTTGTTACGATAACCTTGTAGTCGATCCATTTTAATATCGCCACGTACCTCTCCCAAGCAATAGCAGTCACATGATACAGAGATGAAAGCGAAGCACAATAGACCAAGTACCCATTTAGGAAGTCTAATAAGCAAATATGCTTTAACGAAACCTGGCGGATAATTAAGACATCGATGGTGGCAAATAACGGCATATTTATAGCACCCACAACAAGGTCCGCAACGGCCAGGCTAGACAACAGGATGTTGGATTGTTTTTGCAGTGCTTTCCTTTGCGTTACAGCTATGATAACCAGAACATTCAAAAATATGGTGATGGGAGAAGCAATGAATAAGATGATGATTGAAATCCAGGGTAGGGTGGTATTATTTAAGTCCCAGGTGTAGTCCGGATATATTTGTGGGCAATAAAACGGCACTGACCTGATGTTAGTGGAATAATTGGTGGTTGTCTCCGCTGTGCTGTTTAAGAACATGTTGAAATGGAGTTAAGTTTACATGGAGTACGCGAGCTTTAGTCGCCAAAAAACTTCACTGAGTTTTGTTTTGATCACCAACTCCCTTTTCGTGCAATATCGGGCTACTCCGGTGATATTTTAAATGGGATATTTATTATAAGCTAGGATTACGGTAGACCTTTTGTTCAAACGTGAAACAGATGCGGCGAGGACATGTTTAACTTTGCCGACCCAAATAAAACAATTAAATATAAGCAAAGAAAAAAATAATTGGCTGATTTGGTCCAAAATTCTCTGTTTTATTGCATCGTGAGTTGTAAGCCTAAACATTTCCAGAAATCGCGGACATTTTGCGCCCGTGATTAATTGTTAGCGGCATCTCATTTTCAAAATGGCGGCCATCAACAAACGCTTTTTTACTTGCATGAAACCAAGCCTGGCCTAGTAATTAGGGGGCCTGGATACTAGTTTATATCCCGTGAAACATCACGACAATAAATAACAAACAAAATGGCGACGAGATGCGAAGAAATTTTTTTTTGAGTTTTCCTTCCAAAATGAGTCACTCAAATATGGCGTTCGTTCGCTGGACTACAGACGGGAAAATGAAGGAATTATCTGTGCATTTGGAAAGATCTTGCAGGGCAAAAATCCTTCCTTTTACGGCGGATTTGGACACATCGAACTTCACTGAAAGCATATCGATTCGTGAACCTTGCCTTCATTAAAGGGTTCATCTTATAATCGACGATTATTTGGCATGACTTCGGCAAGATTTTAAGAGAATGTATGGAGATATGGATATCTGGCAAACCGGATGAAAGTGATCACCTCTGGAAGTAAGTAAACCTGTATTTGTGTGTCCATTTTTTAGTGAGATGAGTAGATTCCACAGTGCCTAACTCATTTCGAATCGTGAACTGATGAGCTGCAAGCTCATAATTATTATATTTTAAAAACAATTCATATCTTCATACATTTTCTTATACGATTTTGCCGCCATTGTGGCCTTATTGCGCTTGCGCGGCCGCCATTTTGACCCAAATTTCTGGGTATGAGTAAAATGTCTAGAAGCGTCGAAATTATTAAAACACTGCATAGGACCGTTTGCCGCAAACTTCATTTTTCGCTGTTTAATTTGCGTCGGTCCAACTCATTTGTGTATTGTTTATAATGACTATTAAACGTCAATCGGAGCTGAAGCTTTCCTAGTTGACGCATTTTTTAATAAGAATAGCGCGCAATTAAAATGTCAGGTTGTTTTAACAGTCTTCCCTCAATTACATAGAACAAAAGCACACGGACATCGAGTAATAATTGCCTCTTCCTAGAAAAATAACCAAACCAGCCGTTCGTATTATTTTTTTTTTCGACATGGTTAGCGCAAAGAAATCAAGCAAATTGCAAACCAAATTGTTCAAAATCTAGGGTGCACTGATTGTCATGCCAGCAAATAAGGCAAGCACTATTCGACCTGAAATAATAGTTTACCGCCTTGTGAATTTCAATAATAAGTTTTTGCCAACTTTTCGTTTCATGTATTTACACTACATGTACGCTTTCCAATTCAGTTCAAAAGTGAAGTTTTTCGAAATGAAGACCTCCCTAGCATTTTTGTTTCCCTATTCCTCAGATTGGTTTGCCCTTGCTTGTTTACCTTAGCCCGGTGGTCGTGTTTCGATTTTCTGATCAAGTGCCTTGTTTTGAGCCACCTGGTTCTCCATAGCAACGATCCAAAACATGTCCATAGCTTGGTATATAGCATGTGTATTCGAGTCTGCATGTATAGGTAGATGAACTTATAAAGGAGCTGAACGTTTGCCGTTGCTAGCTGTTTGCGCGAAATAAAAGATAGTCCAATGAAGAAGAAGAAGAGTCTCGTCCTCTCTCAGGCCAAAAGAATTCAGGCCTGCGCTCGAACCTGAACGCTCAAGACCAACGCGCTTTCGGGGGTTCAAGATAATGTTGAAGTGGAATAATGAATTGAACACACGGCAGGCTTAAAATCCTCAAGGAATATTGAATATTTCAATTTTTAACCTAGGAATAATGCATATTTGTGACAAAAAAATTAAATGAATTTCGAGCCCAAAATCGAGAATAATCGGCTAGAAACAGTGCTAGTCTTGGAAAAAGTTTTCCGCTTTGAATGAATGAAGTTCGATCCAAAACTAAAGATTAAATACTCTTGAATAATCGATAGAAATAGTGGCTAGTCTTGGATAAATTTTTCCGCCTTTAAAGGAAGCAATTTGGGATGTACTATATACCCTCCAAGTGTGGTTGTCGTAGCTTTAATGACAAAATAAAGTTGTTACTAAAATGAAAATGAACATCCAAAATGGCTGCACTTTTTAAATTGCAATATACAAAAACAAAATGAGATTACGATTGGTGATTTCATTTATTTATGTATCTCTTTATTTCATTGCACCTTACTTTACACACTGTACCCTTCAGATTTTGCTAAGTCAACAAACCAACAGCGGCCAATTTAACACGATACTGCAAAACAAGATACTGAGAAGGACAACCGAAAAAATAATACAGTTAAACTCTTTCAAAAAAACTCGAGTAAGTTAGTATTGGTTATCGCATGAACGCGAGTACAATTAAGGATTTTTTTAATTATTATTATTTTTTTTATTTTTATTTTTTATTATTATTTTTTTTTTTTAAGGATTTGCATACAAGTGATATTTGAAAATTCTCTCAAAATTTCACGAGCCTTTAGGCAAGTGCAATTTGAAAGAATTTTACAATATCACGAGGCTTAATTGCTCGAGCTTTCATACGATTACTTATTTATTACATGATTGAGAAAATTACGAACGCGCGCGAATTAATTTGGACTGCAGTGCAAATTAAAATTCAATGATAAATGTGCCGCCTCTCAGCCAATCATAGTGAAGTAATTTTCTCAGTCATATGATAAATGAGGAAATAAGCGAAAACTGTATATCACCCATATTTATACACAGTTCAGTATACATGGGATACAACTTTTATTAAAGTGTCATGCCTGCTGGTCATGAAAAGCTTACGCACCGCATATTTCCATATTTTCAATAAATTTCACAAACGCTTTTCCCCTTTGCAAAATAGAAAATAAGTAAAAAATATCTGCTCCTCTCGCATATATTTACAAATAAAATATATATGCGAGAGCCAAAAATGAAAGAATTGAAATTACCTATTTTGTTCCGCATATTTGGAATTAAGAACTTACGCAAGAAACGTTTTCAAAAGAACTGGTGACAATTTTAAAGTTTGTCCATAAATGTATAAGGACACCTGCCGAAGCCTGAATTTCAGCAACGGATTTCGAAACTACAACTAAGTTTATTATGTCGAGCCTGCTGTTGTCGTTGGTTTGTTTTGATATCGTCCGGCTCAACATAAACATTATTTTACTTCTTTATAACATGTATACAACTTCGCAAAAGCTGGATTATTTCTCCTTATCATTCGAAGTCGCGCATATTTACCAAACATTTGTCATTTCAAGTCCGCGAACCAGAGATCGGCAAAGATAACAAAATAGAGCTGTCCGCTTACGAGAGTGTCTGCGTAGAAGGGTTTCAGTTTTTAAATGCACAGGGCGGTAAACTTCAAGAGTGCACCGTTTATTACATGCTTGCCTCCCTGACTTCCTGTTATTAAAGGATTATGTGATGGTTTCATTGCACCAATAAAATTATTGAATTTTCCAGGCAAATGGTTTTCTACTCGGGGACAAAACTACCAATTTAATATGTTATTTATATTATTTCCATTTTAATTATATAACCTTTTAAATAACGCGGAAAGTTTTAATTTAACTTCATAGTTTAATATGATGCAAGAGGTAGCGATTTTTATATAACAAACCACACAATTCCAGCTTTGCGGATTTTTTTTTAAAACTAGGGTTGGTATTTGCTTGAGTCAACCATTTCTATTTATGTTTTTTATTACCAGATACATTTACATTCAATTTAAGCTGGAGCAGTTTACGTTTAGCTTACAATACAACGTAATGATTTGTTATTGTCTAATGAGCTATTTAAAACACTTTCCTTTGTCAAGTTTGTTAATTTTCAATTCACGGAAAAGTTTAACCCTATTGTCACACACTGAATATCAACAAAATAATCGTCGTCATCGGAAATTCTTTAGATATTTTCAGAAGCATTTAGACGATTTCCGCTGGACGTTCGAGCAAAAAGTGCAAAAAATTAAGTTACCAAAAAATACTCATAGCACGGTAACATTTTGAATACAGTTAAGAATAAATTATCGATAAATTAGCTCCCAAGCTGACCCCGCGAGAGAAGTCATTACATATGTTAATTAAAAAGACGCTTCATGTCAGTTCAAAACAAAATGGCGTGCGTTTTTATAATTTTTTACGAGGTTTGACATTAATTTTCTCGAGAATGCTTGAGAATTTAATTGCGGGGTCACTTGGAGAAGTGAATTAAAGTGATATGTTTCGAGTAGTATTCAAAATGTTACCTTGCTATGAGTAGTTTTTTAGTAATTAATTTTTGCACTTATTGCTCGAACGTTGAGCAGAATCCGTCTTAAAACTCGACATTGTGCATGTAAATCTGGAATGTATATACCCAGTGTTTATTGAACAAAAATAATAACAACAACAACAATATTGGCCAATAGTACTTCCGTTTGCCCTCTTATTTGGATTTCACCAGTTAAAATTTTTAGTACTTGAAGTTTCCAGAAGTAAAAACAGCAGCTGTGACACTAGCTGCAATGATCAGCAGCCAAGAAGCCTTTCCAAACACGGCAAGCTCTCTTGGATTCCTATAAATAAATCGTAAATAAAATCAAAATAATTAAATAATAAAAACATGACCGTACGTGAAAACAATATACACTCTTTTTTATAACAGCATTTTTTTTTTATAAGAACGTTGAGGCTGAGATTGACCAAAATCTTAAACAACATGTTAAGAACATCCTAGGTATCTTAGGGGGGTACTCAACAAAGTTTTATATGGGGAAGCTCCGCCCCGAGGTCCAAACCCTTACCCTTTTATATACCATTTTTGACTGAAAAGGTAACCCTTTAATATACCTTCAAGAGAAAATGGTACCCCTTTCACATATCTACAGTTGAAACACTGCATCCATTTTACGCCTTTTACTAAACTTTTCGCTTAAATAGCCCCTTAAAATATTGGATGAATCAGCCGTTAGGTGCGTCTGTTCGAGATATTTTGAAAGGCCCTTTTAAACACCTAAATGACAGTTTTCCCTACCCTTTTCTATACTTCAACTCGTTAAATACCTACCCTTTCATATACCTCGAGCCTAAAAAAGGATCCCTTTCGGGCGGAGCCTCCCCGTATAGTCCATTATAGGGAGTACCCCCCCCCCCCCCCCCTCCCGGGCGCGCCGCTCCACACTAACCGAACGCCTGGAACATGTTATACGGTAAGCAGCAGAAACCAACCTGCATTTATAACGGACTATTGTTCTGTTCCTGTAGCCTGCCTCATTCAGAAAGATACATTCAGGAGAAAGGGGATGATCAGCACACAAAATATGGCGCACGTCACTGTAAAATCGAGAAAGAAACGGAAACACGATCAGCTGTGTTTTATTTGAGCGGTAGAGTAAAACATGTTAGAGTTTAACATGATAAATGGCCTTACTTGAAATGCATTCGGGGTACGGGACGGAGAAGGATTGCTTTATAAGTGCACGATCACAAGATAGCGTTTTGTTGCCAGATGGCGGTTAATATATAGACGTTATTGAACTAGCTTGTTCGGTCCGTATTGGGAAAATATTGGTCTCGTCACGAGACCAATATTTCCCAATACGGACCGAACAAGCTAGTTCAATAAAGTTTTTATTATAACGGCTTTTTTAAAAATTTGTCGATAAATGAATGCAATTCAACCATTCTTGGCTAACGCGCGCGCGCCAAAGCTAAGCATATTCTTGCCTTTTTCAGGCCACTTTGCAAAAAAGTTTAGCCAAAAAAGCCCAACATTGTCCGCCAGACATAAGGAAAAATGTTTCTACTTAATAGAAAACAGTTTTCCTTTGTTAAATGTTTCATAAAAGGAATTCGGCGTGAGCGGTCCATCTTAGCGGTCCGTATTGCAAAATTCGGACCGCTCAGGGAACCAATCAGAATACTCCTTTTCGTCGTGGACCAGTTTGCCATATAATAAATATTTGCATTATATGGCTGGCTCCATGAGCTGTCAAGATGAAGCAAATCCTGTGCTGTGATTGGCTACCCGCGCGGTCAAGATGGAGCCATCTTGACCGCTCGGGATTGCCCGCTCTGTTCCCGCAAGAAAACTAATTTCCCGCGTTCTTCTAGTCATATAATAAATCATTTATTGACCAAGCTTGTTCGGTCAAGAAGGCGGGATATTGGCCTCGTTCTTTTTTGCGTGTTTATGGACCTCGACTTCGTTCGGTCCATAAACACGCAAAAAAAGAACTTGGCCAATATCCCGCCATCTTGACCTCACGCTTGGCCAATAACCCATATATCCATTGGATATCCTTCATAATAAGCAAAACCCTTCAACTGACCTACAGACGACAATTAACATTTCCCTCATTGTGCATGACGGTTTAATTTCTATCCATCCTCAAGCTAATGACGTCCATTGATGATCCGTTAATGGTTGGCGGCTAAACATTAAATTACTCACTTACTTCTTGGTTGACAATAAAACTGACTTTAGGTCATATTTTTAGGTTCTCTCAGTAACAAAAATAACGAGAAATAAAAACAGCGTCAGGTTGCACAAAATAAAAATCATTTCCAACCCGGAAGATGGATTGGGTTCCAATCGATCTTTATGCATAACAAAATAATACCAAAATCTTACTCTGGGTCGTCATGGCAACTGACACTTATTCCTCTGTCTTTTGCGTCTTCCTGGAGCAGTTTGATTGAACTCTTCCCGCATCTTTCACTGTAAAAACACGGAATACAAAGTCAGTCGAACATTTCAATCTTTTAAGCTTTTTTTAGAAACTGAGCAGCAGACCGATCTGGGTTTTTAAGGTATTTATGAGACGCGTGGTAAAACGATCCTAACATTTGATGCAACACTCTTTTAACATATAATGTTGGGCAGTGATGAGACATATTGTGGCATGTTCCTCAAAAGGAAAGAAGATAGTTAGGCGAAGGAAAGGAAATAGTGAACGGCTCAAAGACCTCCCTTATTATAACAGAGACGGGGTAATCGTCGTAAATTTTGAAAATAAAACCTTTAAAAGGTACCAATATCTCGTTTTGTGGGTGTGGCTCGAATTAATTTTCACCCCTAAGAGGTACCAATTCTAAGACAAAGCTAGTTCTTGTCATATTTTTTTTTCCGGCTAATACCCTAAAAGGTACCGGAATAACTCTATCGGTAATCATTTTAGATTTTAACACCCCTGAGCGGAACCATACCACGAATTTTAACCCCTGAAAGGTACGACCCCCGTCGATTTTACATGGAAGTAACCCCCCTCCCCCACCCCAAGGATTTTGCTACATTTTTCTTGCATCTTTGCGCACACCTTTTTCTTATATTTGAACGTCTATTTTGGGACAACGTTGAATTGCAGTAAATCACTCTTAAACGCACTCAAATTCTACCAATACAGCATCTAGGTATACGTCACTGTCAGGAGATTACCAAATGTTGTTTCAAACTGGATTTAGACTATAATTACGGTCATTGTAAACATGTTGCTAAGTAGCTGACTGCAAAATCAAAAATATCTACTTACTATTCCATTCCATTTATTGTATGGATCACAATAATCACCAGCTCGGTTATTTTCTCGACATGGAAACTTGGCAGTTCGTATTTTCCAAAGAAACTAGAAAACACAATATAATTACATTAATAATAGTCATAACAAACTAGAGGACCAATTTGTAAATTAAATTTTAGCTTTCTTCCAATTGCTAGTTAAACTAGTAAGGTTACGTCGATCAGCTCTTTATTCAGTGAAACATTTCAACGATGAAATATCACAAGACGTCTGTGCAAGAAAGTATGCTATTTCGCACTGCAACAATCATCGCCATCACTTTAAAGATTGAGATAAATTCGGCCGACACGACAAGAATCGCAGCGCAAATGAGAAGCTTGTCGGTGGGTGGGTGGGTGGGAAAGGTTGTGCATGCTGGCCATTACCATCAAGCGGAGTGCACACACTCGAAAACACCCCCATGAACATTCCACAAACAATGCCAGTCACTCTGCACTCTGCTTCCCTATGCCGTTGCACTTTTGAAACGTCAATATGTTCATGGTTCAGTGTTGTTCTTTTATGCGATTCTGATCATTTATGCAGTACGAATACTATATTCATTGTTATTACCTATCTCTTTTATAAGCTGGAGTGTGGTTTCCTCTAGAACCATTCACCATGACTCGAACGATTCCTCGGGCATTTTCGGCAAACTTTGTAACAAAATGAAACATTTAAATATCAGATCGATACAATGTATCAATTAAATTAATTAATTTTTGTATTATTCATTTACCCAAGTTTTTTTTATAATATCAGTTATTTTCTTCTGTCATTATTCTTTTCATTTATTTCTTCAGTTGCACTTAACATGTTTATTTGTATTTATCGTTAGTCTCATTAATTTATTAGTTATCAAGAGAGGATGATCTAAGAGAACACATCTCCATCCCCCATGATAGTTTTTTCAATCTATTTTAAGCTTCGCGCCGCACTGTGAAAGTTATTTTTGTTCTCGTCCTCATGGTCGCGCCGCCAATGATCAGAGGATCAGATGTCATTGCGAATATTTTTCTCGCCGTCGTGTTGACGTCCATCTACCGAAATCGTAAATCGAAATTTAAAGATGTGATCGCGTTTCTCAGTGTGTTTTGTCATCCCGAACTGACCAATCAGGTGTCTTCCTTAAAATAGCCGCGCGGTATGACCACGCGCTTAAAATTAGATTGAAAAAAATAATCATTGGAAGAGGCCCAGGTATGGGGGATGTGTTCTCTTAGATCATCCTCTCTTGATGTTATTTATATTCAAACGACCGTTTCCCAGTCAATTCATCAATTTTAAAAATTGCCACTAAAATCCCCTCCGCCGCCCATTTATTTGTTTTCACTTACTATCTTGGAGGCTTGGCCCCAAAAAGGCGTCGTGTAATCACAGTTCTTGTTCCACTTTGGGCAGGAATCGTAGTCAATACCATCTGTGGTATTTCGAGATAAAATTTCCATTCCCACAGAAGGCCAATTCGTTAACGATCCACCTAAAAAATTGCATATCGATACTAAAACGTATATCATTGATGCTATTAAAAAAACCCACATATTATTTAATTTCATGTCTGTCCTATAAGAACGTTATAGTTGACAAAAATAAATTTGTCAATTAATTTGTTGCGGTTGCAAAGGGTAGAGAGGGTCCTGAAGGGGGTATGAATCCCATTTTCCCAGCCCAATTTTTGCTCAAATCCCATTTCCCAGCCTAATTTCTGCCCATATCCCAGTCCCAGCAGTGAAATTTTTTTTTTTCAGTGTATGAAAAATAGTGTTACAGTCATTTGGCCAGGGTTAGAACCGATAATAAACGGAAGGAGAGCAGGTAAAACAAATGTGTACAGGGCTGAAACGGACGTGAATTGATAAATTTATATGAGAACATTAATTATTTGCTGAGAAACACTCTATCAAACCAACATTTTAAGATCGTATTTGTTCATTCTATTAAGGATCGCCGATAAGAGAATGCTCACATGTATCATGCCGTACTCTAAAATCATTTTTTTAAACAGGCCTTTTTTAGTGAGCATCACACAGCAACGAATCTTGTTGGCTGATTTTATTTCTTCGACTAGTTTAGGAATGTCCAATTAATTACAATTTTTCTGTGTGTTTTACTGGATTACTTGCGGAAATGTACTTGATTTCAAAGATTATGGGCGTTAATGTGATGTCCTGTGCAATGCATAGATGTATTTCCCATTCCCAATTTTGTGTTTGTTAATCCCAGTCCCAGTGTTCAAATCCCATTATCCCAGTGCAAAAATAAGCCAATCCCAGTTCCCATTTTACCCCTCCAGGGCCCTCGGTAGAGTGTCATGAATTCACTGATAAATATTTTGATAGTTGTTATAGGTTGTTTTAATTAGGAAGATAGATTTCTCAATATGTTAAGTGGAATTAGCGTCCAACCGACACCTGGAAGGTCATGGGTTCGATTCCCGTTGGGGAGCTCAGAATTTGTTTCTGAGTATTTCGACTTGAAAACATTTCTTCATTTATTTCTCAATATATTCGTTAAGAACATTTTTCGCAGCAAAAAAGCAAGTAATTTGCTAAAAAGAGAGCGGGAAAAGTACAGACTATAAGCTATTATATAGGGACTTTTAGTTATAGTGATGTTATTTCGAATCGAAATGGTTAACATTTTATTGGGGGTATTCATACTATATCCTTACCCAGCCATGGTGTCCTCTAGAGTTGTAAATCGAATGTCAAACTCTGAATACGAATGAACGGCCTTGTAGGTTCCTGACCAAAACAGGCTCTAAAGATCAAAACAGGAGGCGAGAGTTAACAATCATCCAACAATATGACAAGTTAGCAAAGTTTACGTTTGTTTCGCTGTTTAAGCTCTTTCTGATGGATATTCGTGACTTGCTTCTCGCAAAAAAATTCCATCTAGCTGCTTGCTAGCTAATTGCATGTTCGCAAAATTAAAGCAGTTTTGAATTATAGCCTTTTGAAGCGGCCGGATATATACATACCCATTCTTACTTACCGAGTTCGAGCTCCGTACTGTAAGTTACGGACCGAGGGAAAACGAGGATCCGTAACTTACATTATTATATCTCTTATATAGTACGCGCGCTGTGATTGGTCAATTTTACGGGCCGTATTCTACGGTACGGCCCGCGAAATTTGAGAGTGCTACTGATCATGACGCCATCTTTGCAAGTTACTTTCGATTAATTTCAAATTCTGCATAATAATGTCTCAAGAAGACGATTTTGAAACCTGCAATCCTGATGAAAGAGTCTTAGAGCGAAGCGAAGAGGTTCTTCCAAACTTCAAACGCGATTTATCAGTCGGGAACTTTTAGAAGCCGAAAACGTCCAAGATGTGCGAGCCGGCCGGACTCGATTCAGGAAACTTGACAGTTTTATCTCTGCCGAAAAGTCCGCAAACTGACTGTGAAGAAGACGAATTCTGAATGGAAAAGGTTTGAAAAGGTCTGTTAAGAGCAGACGAATGGAACATTTAACGTGGAAAACGTAAGTCTTACCTGTTGATGTTTTGACAAGCTTCTCGGCAAATTTTTCACCAAGTTATTATGCGACTTCTGCAGCGAACACTTCTCAGGACTACACAACAAAGCGCCACAAAATGGACGGCAGTATCTGAGAAGACTTTTGTCCGTAGTTTCGTTACAATTTTAGTGTTCTCTCGTCCAGTATTTGTAAAAAACACTCGTATTTTCACTCAGTTTGACGAACATGCTGTAAGTTGATTGCGGTGCTTTCTTCTCAATCGGTGAATCAAATTTATTGTCCTTGTCTGTTTAACGAACTTCAAGAAAGTAGTTTAAAAGTAAACTCGAACTGTACCTAGTTTTCATGCTTTACAGAAAATAACTAGGTAGAAAATTGTTTGAAGACGTTTGAAGTTTGGATTCAAATCGTGTTTACAACTCGTCGAACTCGAACAATCGACTCGTCCTTTGCCTGTGATGCGTGTCAGTCAAATGAAACCCCTTTCCTCGCGGTTGACTTGAAATGTTTTCCTTTTTCCAAAGGAAGAGATATAATAAATATCTTACTAACCTCGTCTTCTCTTTCCGTACTGTAAGTTACGGATCCTCGTTTTTTCCCCTTCGATTTATGGCCCAAGCGCGAAGCGCGCGGGCCATAAATCGAAGGGGAAAAAACGAGGATCCGTAACTTACAGTACGGACCTCGAACTCGGTTAGTATTACTAATCTTAAAGAGGTATGTACAGACCGAGAAGATGAGGTTGGTAATTTTATTATATCTCTCGCTCTGGAGAAGGAAAACCTGATTTCAAGTTCGTGTTTAGGCCCGATCAAACGGGTCACAACATTTGTCACACCGGAACATTCTCACAACATTTGTTGTGAGCCGACAACATTTGTTGTGAGCCGATGTTGAGGAGGTGTTGCGACATGTTGTGATCATCGAGTTTTGAATTCTTCAGTTTAAACTTTGTCTCAACGTCGTCACAACCGGCATTTATTTTGTTCTTAAAATGTTGAGGGTTGTTGTGGCAGTTTGACCGGGCATGGTCACAACATGTCAGAACACTGATGTCACAACAAATGACAAAATGCTGTGACCGTTTGATCGGGCCTTTAGGATTTAATCACCTCTCTATATATGTTACATGTATTGTATTGGTAACCGAACATTATGACGGCGAGGGTTCGACTTTATGTTTATACTACTATAGGAAGTGCGTGACGGAAGGGTTTTCACTTGGTTGTTTATACCAATAAGTGTCTCCGTATCTGCTTCTAAGAAACTATATAGCTGCAAGTCACTTTTTTCTTGTTTTTTCTTGAGTTCAAGGCGACTCAGAAAATGTTATCAATGACTCATGCCATGGATGTACTGAACAATTTAATAGTTGTAGAAACATTAAAATTGCATCTTAAAGCGGGATTTAAAAAAAAACGAGATAAAGCTCTTTAACGACATTCTGCTTTATATATTACGTTACCAATATTTCGAAATCTTTTTAACCTTTGCATAATTAAATATTGAGTCGATTTTCAAAGTAAAATATCCTCACCTTATTATAAATGTCCGCCATTCCAACCTCGTCAAAGTACGGCTTGTAGTCAGCGAATGTTAAGTTACAAGGATTCTTATAAGCAAAGGCTCCATAAAGCGCCTCCCAGATCTTGCTGCAGTCTTCCAAGTTGTTGCATTCAAACCAAAACTTCTTGTATTGATAATCATAGCATCTACCAACTACTATTTCTTTAATGTGCGGAGTTGAACCTTTGTCCTGAACACTCAGATCTACAGTGCTCAGAAGAAGAAACAAGCTAACGAGAGATACAAAGCTCGTCATCGCGATAACACAGCTTCCCGAGAACGAACAAATGCTTTATATTTAACATCAACCGATTGTTTTAAATACGATACCTCAATCCGTGCCAGGTACAATTCTTCGGGTGTTAGTAATCCGAGTAACGGCGTAACGCGTAACGGCGTAACGGCGTAACGAGAATCGGCGTAACGACAATTTTTTAACAATTTTTTAATTTTTTTAATTTTCCAATTATTATAAAAGCGTGATGTAGACAAATTGATACTCACGCCAGCAGTGGGCACCTTCAAATAAATAGAGGTTATTGGCCGGCCGGGAGGTCCGTATTGAGAAAAACTGTGCCCGTGGTCTTGAGTAAGGCCCGAGGCCGTCAGGCCGAGGGCCGCACTCAAGACCAAGGGCACAGTTTTTCTCAATACGGACCGACCTAGGCCGGCCAATAACCTTTTTATTTTTTTCGTACTTCGTTTGAATTTGATAAAGAAATATTGAAATCTCAGGCTTGTTTTGCAAAATCTTATTCACGCGCGCTAGTACATGTAGCTCAGAAGACTACCGAAGAAGTAACAAGAAACTCAGACGAGTAATTTTTACACCACAAATATGTAATTACAGAAATGGAGACTAGAGCGGCATTTCATCACAAAGCAGCTGAAACGAGAAGCTATTTCCATTTTCACAAAAACCATTCAAAGCCGGCGCCAAATTCTACGACAATCTTCGGCAATCTTCCATACATTAAGCTTAGCTTTATACTTGCCGTAAACAAATATCATGAAAAGCATTTTTCGAGCAAAACTGTTCCCAGTTACAGTCTTTACGTATACTACAATTTTATTTCACATGTTAAATCTAATTTTTGCCATTCGGTGGCAGTTTGCAGTTTTCATTTTATGCGAAACCCTGACAAACTTCGCCTGCATTAGCTCTTTCAAAGCCGACGGCATAAAATTGATACGTGCCGAGAATTATAAACGGGAATACTGGTAGCCACAAAGTTATTTCTTGAATGAAAATTAACGGAAGGTTTGTTTAGGAAAACAGAGAAACGAAAAGCAAACAATTAAAACGAAGGAATTGAGTCTAAACACGGGGAATTGTAATTTAAAACCCGCAAGTTTGAACGTGAAACTGATTTCCAAAACGAAGAACAAACTTGACTAAAACTAAATTATGTCGGTTAAAATCAAATGACTACTCGCCTTTTTGAAGAAATGCAAGCTCTTTAATTCCACTGCGTAGTTCTCCATTCACTTGACAACGATAAGAGAGCAAAATAATGCGAGAAATTCAGTAAAAAGCTTCTTCGCATCGACCTTCACACGTTGCTGAATTAAAATGTTTTCGCTTGTAGCGCATGCCTACGCTACGATTCCGCGGGTCTCCGCCGGGTTCACGGGCAATTTTTCCCGCTCCCGGGACCAATATTGGCTTGATTAATATGTTTTTGTTGGTCTTACAGTATTAAACGCATTCTGGCAGTTTTAAAAGCTAAGCGAAATTTTCTACCTTTGCGCGTTGCTGAAATGGTCCGTGAAGCCTCGGTTACCGTGACCGTGGTCAGAGATAGGAGAATACCGCCCGCTCCCGGAACCAATCAGATTGCAGGATTCGCAGGATACCGCCCGCTCGCGCACTGAGAAAAAAATAAATACTAATATTTCTTCCCTAAAACTGACACGTCAAAACTGTAGCAACACAAGTGGCTATACAAGTGACACAAGTGGTCACAAGTCACCTATACATAGAATTTACAGCCTGTATTACATACCTTAGTACAATAATACACGAAGCACAAGCACGGATATTTCTTGGTGTTCGCCTCACATCGAATACGACTGGAATTCAGTTGCGTTCACCACACCTTTTGCCTACTTGAGCTCTAAGGACATAGTGTTAGCTTCCGATGTTATCCTGTGTACGTTGAAAATCAACCTCGTTCCCAGGGTCTCTCTTCTTCCCGCCAAAAGCGATTGAATCAATCGCTTTTGGCGGGAAGAAGAGAGACCCTGGTAACGGGTTGGTTGAAAATTAGCCAATTTATCGACAGAAGCTGAGCCTGCGATATTTTTGGCGCTGATCTCCAAGATGGCGGGTGACCGAGCAGGGTGAGCACAGTCACTGTGCATTTGTATCCATCCATTGACCAACATTTGCAGAATATCGCGTGTTTTTCTACAGTATTTATTTGAAGGTGCGTGAGTATCAATTTGTCTACATCACACTTTTATAATAATTGGAAAATGTAAAAATAAAAAAAATTGTTAAAAAATTGTCGTTACGCCGATTCTAAAAAAATGATTGAAAAAAAAATTGGACAAAAAATTGTCGTTACGCCGATTCTCGTTACGCCGTTACGCCGTTACGCCGTTACGCGTTACGCCGTTACTCGGATTACTAACACCCCAATTCTTCCCTGTTTCTTGGAAACCCAAAACAACATGGAACAGAGTCTAGTTACAACACAGGCCAGCGACTCAGGGTTGTGATTTGTTGTCGGGCTTTTTACGTGTGACCTAACAGTGACCTGAACAGGAAGTGTTTCTATTCCTAGAAATCGCTTCAAGATTTTAAAAAAAATCGTGTATGTAGAGCAAACGCTACGGTCGGCGAGTGGTGGAGGCGCCTGCTATGCATGAGTAGATCGCGCTAAGTTCAGTTTCGCATTCGCTCTACCTGACACGGACCAACAAACGCAAGGACCGGAGATTTGGTTACAACCAGGAAAATAGTGGCTATAATAATAATAATTTAAATTTATATGGCGTAAATGATCAAATGCGCTTTACATGGATAAAAAGATAAAAATTAAAAATGATAATACATACAACATGTACAAACATTGTGTAGAAAAATATGAGAATAAAAACTAAAATATAGAGGTCTATTGAAAGAGGCTATTGAAATATTTGATGTATCGTACTAAATTTTGTAGCTCGTACTCCGGTAGTTCTGAAAGGCTCTGTAAGTCTTGTCAAAGGTTTCTCGTGCCTAGGTCCCACCGGCTAAGAGACGCGAAAGAGCTGTGGGGACGAGAATGAATCTGATTATAAAATACAGACGAAAACTCTCTCTCGGTTTGATTCTCGGCATATACCTCGGTGTCGCGCAATCCCATCGGCATTTTGGTAATCGGTCTGCAGTTTGCAGTCTATATGTTCTATACCTAGTCTACACTTTATACCATGTCTGCAGTCTGCATTTTATACTGACCGGACTGCATGAATATGCAAGTATAACTCTTAATATCAACTTGAAGTTTATCAAGGCAAATTAACCACTGCAGCGCCGTTTTGGAAAAGCTAGTTAACGTTTCGAGCGTTAGCCATTCGAGTCAAATAAAACATTCGTTGCACACTTGCTGACGAAACGCTTTGAAAAGAGCGCGGCCCGCGGAGCGTTATTGTCAACTTTACCGAACCTTGGGATTTACTTTACGCATCCAACCGTACATGTCGCGAAACCGTACATTCTGGGCGATGCATTAAATACAAACGTACATATCATTTGAAGATGTATACCTACACGAGAATGGACAACACAGCAGCATGTTCGGCACTTTGAAGTTCCTTCTTGCACATCAAAAATATTGCATGATCCAAATCTATGAGGCGGGTGATTCAGACAAAATCCCCATACGCCTTCCCCGAATCGCCACCATCTTCCCGGCTTTTTTGCGGTCACGTGCACTGAAAACCCTATTGTCACACACTGAATATCAACAAATAATCATTGTCATCGGAACTTCTTTAGATATTTTCAGAAGCATTTATTTAAAACTCGACATTGTGCATGTAAATCTGGAATGTATATACCCAGCGTTTATTGAACAAAAATAATAATAACAACAACAATATTGGCCAATAGTACTTCCGCTTGCACTCTTATTTGTTAAAATGTTTAGTACTTGAAGTTTCCAGTGCAGCAGTAAAAAACAGCAGCTATGACACCAGCTGTAATCAGCATCACAGAAGTTTGTGCCGATATGGCAAGCCCTCTTGGATTCCTATAAATAAATCATAAATGAAATGAAGATAATTAAAGAATAAAAACATGACCGCACGTGAAACAATATAGTATTACACTATTTTTATTTATAAGAGCCTTTTTTATAAGAACGTTGAGGCTGAGATTGACCAAACATGTTAAGAACATCCTAGGTATCTTT
The DNA here is from genome assembly GCA_029204205.1 of Desmophyllum pertusum. Classification (NCBI taxonomy): domain Eukaryota; kingdom Metazoa; phylum Cnidaria; class Anthozoa; order Scleractinia; family Caryophylliidae; genus Desmophyllum; species Desmophyllum pertusum. The sequence continues at coordinate 191,791 of MU827798.1, read as the reverse complement.
AATGCTGTGTTTTCCATATTTGATTGCATTGTAATCTATGTATTGGAAAGTCACTGCATGTTTCTTATGTTTCAAGTTCGATATAACTGGAGGAGTTGCTAGCGCTTGAGCAACTGCGGCTTTGTTACGATAAGCGTAATGAGTCATCAATAAGATCAATGAATAATCACTGAAATCCTGGAAACCGTTGAGTAATCAATAGGCCAGAATGTCTTCGCTACTGATTACAGTCAACTCTCTCTGAGACGGACACCATCGGGACTGGCACCAACTGTCCGTCTTAGAGAGGTGTCCGGTTTATAAAGATCATTAGACACAGTAAAATGACTGAAAATCGATACGCAGGGACTAACACCAGGTGTCCGTCTTACAGAGGTGTCCGTCTTATAGAGGTGTCCCAGCGTTAATCAATGACTAATCAGCTGATTACTCATCGATTACCCATCGATTTGTTACGTTTGGCGTGCAGTGGGTAGTCTGTTCCAGTCCGGTTAGTGAGGAGCACAGCGAAAACTAGCGAGTGAAAAAACAAGGGAGGGCGGTAGAGAGAAGGAGTGACCTCTGCCGTTTTGCTTCTCTTTTTTTCCAATCGCTATTCTACGCCGTAGATTTTCTTAAACACGTCACGTGACGTTCGTCGCTCGTTTCTCGCGACGTTCGTTGCTCAAAGAAGTCGACTTGTGGCAAGTCTATTGTCACGCACCGCTCCACAATAACCGAACGCCTGGAACGTGTTATACGGTAAGCAGCAGAAACCAACCTGCATTTATAACGGACGACTATTGATCTGTTCCTGTGTAGCCTGCCTCATTCAGAAAGATACATTCACGAGAAAGGGGATGATCAGCACACAAAATATGGCGCACGTCACTGTAAAATCGAGAAAGAAACGGAAACACGATCAGCTGTGTTTTATTTGAGTGGTAGTGCAATTACGATAGATTAAAACATGTCAGGAGTTTAACATGATAAATGGCCTTACTTGAAATGCGTTCGGGGTACGGGATGGAGAGGGATTGCTTTATTATAATAACTTCATCGGGCACTGTGGCGTATTTTGCGGGCTGGAGAATTGCTGCTGTGAGCCAATCAGAAACAAGAAAATAGCGTAGCCAGCCAATCAGAACTGGAAACCATTCAACTGTTCGCGCCGTTTTCTTGCTGGCTGCAATTCATTTGACTCGAAGCGCTGCCATCTGCAATTGCAAAGCTATTGTTTTTGAGCTTTATAACGACAGAATGACTGAAAAACCTAACGAGGAAGCAAATTACTGATCAGCCTTCTCAGTACAGCTAAATGAAGAGGACATACAGAAACTCGAGGAAGAATCCATACACGGTGGCGAATTGAATGCAAGTTTGTCTTCTTCGATCGAAACCCGCTCAGAACACTGATGTCACAACAAATGACAAATGCTGTGACCGTTTGATCGGTTAACGCTTTCATGCCGAAAATTAGCTTGAAAAAGGGAACCTCCGCTCCAATAAATAGCCGCCGGCCACGGAACTAGCTGTTACCATGGCAACCATATTTTGACAGGCATGTTTTTCCCAATTTGTAATTTTCGTGTTTTTTTATGTAGAAAAGAACTTTCTGGCAATATGGTTTACCTTTTTTAGCATTCTTTTATTGGTTTTGATTACGTTTGAGTCATTTTGGTTGGTTTTGCGACGTTTTGGAAAAATCAAGAAATCCAAGATGGCGGATTCAAGATGGCGGCTGCTCGGAAATCATGACGTAATATATACGTGATATGACGTCATAATTACGTTATTTATACGTTCAATTTGTCCAATGTGGCTGAACTTTCCAGGAGCTGAATTCGTGAGTTCAAGTCCAGATAGAGAGAGGAAAATTAACCATCGCGTGTTCACGTTCAAGCAAAATCAAGCAAATTTCAAACTGAATTGCAAGAAAAATTAAGGCGAACGGATTATCATGCCATGATTACTTATTATGCAGGATTTCATAATTATTTATACAACACATCTTACAAAACGAATATGATTTTGAAATTACAAATAAAGCGTGAATAAGTAATGATTTTAAAACAAACGCAGTTGGTCATCTCTAAAACGGCCACCCTTGATCGGAGAGAATTAACTGGCCATTGAAGAGAGGTGCGCCGTTGTGGATCAATGTGGAGAGGTAGGGTTGTAATTTGAATAAGAAAAGTTGTTAAATTAAACCAAATTAAAATTTATTACACTTTTTAACACAAATTACAATAGATCAAGTCAAAATTAGATTGCGATTAGTTATTCCATGTATTTGTGTATCTAATTATTTCATTGCACCGTCCTAGCTGGCCACTTATTTTACACAATGTATCCTTCAGAGTTTGTCAAGTAAACAAACCAAAAGCATTCAATTTAACATGGATTAACTTGAAAAGTTCATCCGAAAAACATAATTACAGTAAACTGGTTCAAAAAACTGGAGAAAACGAAGTAAAGACGTTTATACACAGTTTATACATGGGATACAACGTTTTAAAAAGTGTCAATTTAGTATTTATAATTTTGGCGCCAGAAAGGCTTCACATCTGTCCCATCTTATGCACTGCATATTTACATATTTTCAATAAACTTCACACTGGTCACACTGCGGTCTCGTATATATTTGCAATGTACTTGCCAATATTGGTGGATGGCAACGCTTACAAACCCAGGATGAAAAATTCTTGTATTTACAAATTCGTTTTCCCTATTTGGACAACTTACGTAAAAACGTTTTCGATGATCACCTTTGAAAAAGAACTGGTGACAATTTTTATGTTCATCCACAAATTTATAAGGACACCTGCCGACGTAGCCTGAATTTTAGCGATGTATTGCGAAACTACAAAGAGTTTATTATGTAGCCTGCTGTTGTCGTTGGTATACGGACATAGTCCGGCTCAAGGGAAACATTTACTCCTTTATCAAATGTACAACTTAGCAAAAGCTGAATTTCACCTTATTATAATTTCGACGTCGCGCATTTTTACAAAAAAAATTGCCATTTTAAGTCCATTTCTGCGAAAACGACAACGGTAAAGGTGACAAATAAATACATAACTGAGTAAAAAATAATGATACAGTTATAAAATAAATAATAGATATAGTGAACTCAACAAGCTTAGCGCATGGAAACAATAACACAGGAATACAGCAATCAAGTGACCGACGCTGATCGAAGTACGTTTTTTTTTTAGAAAAAACAAACAAACAAACAAACAAACAAACAAAAAAGTCGCTATAGTAAGGGACTATCGCGGTTTCAGAAGTGGTTTGACCCATGGAAAGAGGAATTAGTGTCTTCGATTCCGCGCTAGCTACTTTTGTCAAAGCTATATAGAGGCGCATTTTTAAATACCAACAAGAAATGCAAATATATGACAAACGTAAATTGGAAAGGTAACAAACTGAAATTGAATATTACATAGATAACTACAAGGGGAGACAGAAGAGTTCCGAAACAGATAAGTCGCAATTATGCTAATTATGGCCTGGATATACTGAAACATACTAATGGTCCTGATTTATAAGATTATAAACATTCTTAGCAAACAGAGTTTCTGTGAGGTTCTGTGACGCTGCCATAAGTCAAACGAAAGTAAAATAAAGTGTCCCTCAAGCCTGGTCAGTGTTCGCATTCCTCAAAGCTTTGTGTTAAATCCAGAATCTGTCGATGCTTCGTCCGCGACGATTGGGTTCGCTGAACCGAATGATGGTGCCGATTTGGGTCTAATTTCAAAAACCCTATCTTCTACCTTCGGACAACTGTTGGCTAAATTCACGGAAATACTACAATCCCAGGATTTTGATCTATATACATTATGGATACGGTTTGCTGTACCTTGAGACTTGTCATCATTAGTCAATTTAGGATTACTGGATAGTCGTTTTGTCGCTTTATTTCGCACTCCTGCACTTTCAAAGTTGATTGTTGCAGTAGTTATCAACATGGAAGAGGGTTGTTGCGGCTGTAAACCAACCAATAACCTGATGCCTTTGTCGAGCGATGGAGCTGACCTGGATCTTTTAAACATGATATTGTGAGACGTTTCATGGACATGATCTGAAACCCCCGCTAGATCGCAGGATGCTGCTCTTATCAAAACAGGCGGGTTTGTCCACATTTTGCAGCACCTGGACATCTTCATCTGCAGCAAACAGATTCTTCCGTCTGACATATCGCACGGTACCAACTGCTGGTTGGGTTGCTTGCGGTTTTCTCATTGTAACATTTCTAACATGGCGTTCCTAAAACGACGGTCTCTATAGCAGTATATTATAGGGTTTACCAGAGAGTTTAAATAAATCAGTGTATCACACAATCGAAATATTACATTTGTACGAATGGATGGGAAAATCTCTCCATGATAGAGAAAAACATTGTTGGAGTAGACGCGAAAATCACTGCTGTGGTTAACAAGGCAGTCGTCTTGGCAACTTTGGATTCGAGTTTCGCTTGCGCTAGAGCGCCGTTGACTTGGTTGATTTCGCTTGTTTTACGTTGCGCACTTCGAGGTATACATTGACGTAAAAAACACTAGAGCTATTAAGGCAACTGCTCCACACAGAGCCCCAACTGTGTACAATTTTTCTGCAATCTCCTGGTCCACACCGGCCAATTCTGTTATAAGGACTGGAAACTGTTGTAAACACCGCTGCTAACCAACTGATTATCGCAAGATTTTTGACGCGGCTTCTTGTTACGATAACCTTGTAGTCGATCCATTTTACAATCGCCACGTACCTCTCCCAAGCAATAGCAGTCAAATGATACAGAGATGAAAGCGAAGCACAATAAACCAAGTGCCCATTTAGGAAGTCTAATAAGCAAATATGCTTTAACGAAACCTGGCGAATAATTAAGACATTGATGGTGGCAAATAACGGCATATTTATAGCACCACACACAAGGTCGGAAACGCCAGGCTAGATAACAGAATGTTGGATTGTTTTTGCAGTTCTTTCCTTTGCCTTACAGCTATGATAACCAGAGCATTTAGAAATATGGTGATGGAGAAGCAATGTATAAGATGATGATTGAAATCCAGGGTAGGGTGGTATTATTTAAGTCCCAGGTGAATTCTGGATATTGAGGGCAATAAACACTGACCTGATGTTAGTGGAATAGTTGCTGGTTGTCGCCGCTGTGCTGTTTAAGAACATGTTGAAATGGAGCTCAGTTTACACGGAGTACGCGAGTTTTAGTCGTCTAGGAACTTCACTGAGTTTTGTTCTGATCACCAACTCCCTTTTCGTGCAATATCGGGCTTCTTCGGCGATATTTTAAATGGAATATTCATTATAAGCTAGGATTACGGTAGACCTTTTGTTCAAACGTGAAACAGATGCGGCGAGGACATGTTTAACTTTGCCGACCCAAATAAAACAATTAAATATAAGCAAAGAAAAAATAATTGGCTGATTTGGTCCAAAATTCTCTGTTTTATTGCATCGTGAGTTGTAAGCCTAAAAGTAAAATGTCTAAAGGCGTCGAAATTATTAAAACACTGCATAGGACCGTTTGCCGCAAACTTCATTTTTCGCTGTTAATTTGCGTCGGTCCACTCATTTGTGTATTGTTTATAATGACTATTAAACGTCAATCGGAGCTGAAGCTTTCCTAGTTGACGTATTTTTTAATAAGAATAGCGCGCAATTAAAATGTCCAGGTTGTTTTAACAGTCTTCCTCAATTACATAGAACAAAAGCACACGGACATCGAGTAATAATTGCCTCTTCCTAGAAAAATAACCAAACCAGCCGTTCGTATTATTTTTTTTCGACATGGGTAGCGCAAAGAAATCAAGCAAATTGCAAACCAATTAAAATGTCAGGTTGTTTTAACAGTCTTCCCTCAATTACATAGAACAAAGCACACGGACATCGAGTAATAATTGCCTCTTCCTAGAAAAATAACCAAACCAGCCGTTCGTATTATTTTTTTTTCGACATGGGTAGCGCAAAGAAATCAAGCAAATTGCAACCAATTAAAATGTCAGGTTGTTTTAACAGTCTTCCCTCAATTACATAGAACAAAAGCACACGGACATCGAGTAATAATTGCCTCTTCTAGAAAAATAACCAAACCAGCCGTTCGTATTATTTTTTTTTTCGACATGGTTAGCGCAAAGAAATCAAGCAAATTGCAAACCAAATTGTTTCAAAATCTAGGGTGCACTGATTGTCATGCCAGCAAATAAGGCAAGCACTATTCGACCTGAAATAATATTTACCGCCTTGTGAATTTCAATAATCAGTTTTTGCCAACTTTTCGTTTCATGTATTTACACTACATGTACGCTTTCCCAATTCAGTTCAAAAGTGAAGTGAAGTTTTTCGAAATGAAGACCTCCCTAGCATTTTTGTTTCCCTATTCCTCAGATTGGTTTGCTTGTTTCGATTTTCTGATCAAGTGCCTTGTTTTGAGCTACCTGGTTCTCCATGGCAACGATCCAAAACATGTCCATAGCTTGGTATATAGCATGTGTATTCGAGTCTGCATGTATAGGTAGATGAACTTATAAAGGAGCTGAACGTTTGCCGTTGCTAGCTGTTTGCGCGAAATAAAAGATAGTCCAATGAAGAAGAAGAAGAGTCTCGTCCTCTCTCAGGCCAAAAGAATTCAGGCCTACGCTCGAACCTGAACCGCTCAAGACCAACCGCTTTCGGGGGTTCAAGATAATGTTGAAGTGGAATAATGAATTGAACACACGGCAGGCTTAAAATCCTCAAGGAATATTGAATATTTCAATTTTTAACCTAGGAATAATGCATATTTGTGACAAAAAATGAAATGAATTTCGAGCCCAAAATCGAGAATAATCGGCTAGAAGTAGTGGCTAGCCTTGGATAAAGTTTTCCGCTTTGAATGAATGAAGTTCGATCCAAAACTAAAGATTAAATACTCTTGAATAATCGCTAGAAATAGTGGCTAGTCTTTTTCCGCCTTTAAAGGAAGCAATTTGGGATGTACTATATACCCTCCAAGTGTGGTTGTCGTAGCTTTAATGACAAATAAAGTTGTTACTAAAATGAAAATGAACATCCAAAATGGCTCCACTTTTTAAATTGCAATATACAAAAACAAAATGAGATTACGATTGGTGATTTCATTTATTTATGTATCTCTTTATTTCATTGCACCTTACTTTACACACTGTATATACCCTTCAGATTTTGCGAAGTCAACAAACCAACAGCGGCCAATTTAACACGATACTGCGAAACAAGATACTGAGAAGGACAACCGAAAAAATAATACAGTTAAACTCTTTCAAAAAACTCGAGAAAGTTAGTATTGGTTATCGCATGAATGCGAGTACAATTAAGGATTTTTTAATTATTATTATTATTTTTTTTTTTTTAATTTTTTTTTTTTTTTTAGGATTTGCATACAAGTGATATTTGAAAATTCTCTCAAAATTTCACGAGCCTTTAGGCAAGTGCAATTTGAAAGAATTTTTCAATATCACGAGGCTTAATTGCTCGAGCTTTCATACGATTACTTATTTATTACATGATTGAGAAAATTACGAACGCGCGCGAATTAATTTGGACTGCAGTGCAGTGATAAATGTGCCGCCTCTCAGCCAATCATAGTGAAGTAATTTTCTCAGTCATATGATAAATGAGGAAATAAGCGAAAATTGTATATCACCCATATTTATACACAGTTCAGTATACATGGGATACAACTTTTATTAAAGTGTCATGCCTGGTCATGAAAAGCTTACGCACCGCATATTTCCATATTTTCAATAAATTTCACAAATGCTTTTCCCCTTTGCAAAATAGAAAATAAGTAAAAAATATCTGCTTCTCTAGCATTTATTTACAAATAAAATATATATGCGAGAGCCAAAAATGAAAGAATTGAAATTACCAATTTTTTGTTCCGCATATTTGGAATTAAGAACTTACGTAAGAAACGTTTTCAAAAGAACTGGTGACAATTTTAAAGTTTGTCCATAAATGTATAAGGACACCTGCCGACGAAGCCTGAATTTCAGCAACGGATTTCGAAACTACAACTAAGTTTATTATGTCGAGCCTGCTGTTGTCGTTGGTTTGTTTTGATATCGTCCGGCTCAACATAAACATTATTTTACTTCTTTATAACATGTATACAACTTCGCAAAAGCTGGATCGATTATTTCTCCTTATCATTCGAAGTCGCGCATATTTACCAAACATTTGTCATTTCAAGTCCGCGAACCAGAGATCGGCAAAGATAACAAAATAGAGCTGTCCGCTTACGAGATTGTCTGCGTAGAAGGGTTTCAGTTTTCAAATGCACAGGGCGGTAAACTTCAAGAGTGCATCGTTGATTACATGCTTGCCTCCCTGACTTCCTGTTATTAAAGGATTATGTGATGGTTTCATTGCACCAATAAAATTCTTCAATTTTCCAGGCAAATGGTTTTTCTACTCGGGGACAAAACTACCAATTTCCATTTTAATTATATAACCTTTTAAATACCGCGGAAAGTTTTAATTTAACTTCATAGTTTAATATGATGCAAGAGGTAGCGATTTTTATATAACAAACCACACAATTCCAGCTTTGCGGATTTTTTTTTAAAACTAGGGTTGGTATTTGCTTGAGTCAACCATTTCTATTTATGTTTTTTATTAACCAGATACATTTACATTCAATTTAAGCTGGAGCAGTTACGTTTAGCTTACAAAACAACATAATGATTTGTTATTGAGCTATTTAAAACACTTTCCTTTGTCAAGTTTGTTAATTTTCAATTCACGGAAAGTTTCAACTTCATAGCTTTTAAATAATGTGAGATTTCCTGGTATGATAATCAGTTCGCCTTCATTTTTCTTACAGTTCAGTTTGAGATTTGCTTGATTTGTTTGCGATAGCCATGTTGGCAAAAATACGAACGGAATCTGTTTATTTTTCTAGAAGGAAACAAATACTACTCACTGTACAGGTGTTTTTGTTGTTTATAATTCAGGGAAAGATCTTTTGCGGCCTTACAACCTGACATTTTAATGGCGCGCTATTCTTATTAAAAATGCGTCAACTAACAAAGCTAAAGATCTCTTCTATTGACGTTTAATAGTTCTGATTATACACAATACACAACTGGACAAATTGGATCGACGTGAACAGCGAAAAATGAAGATTGTGGCAAAAAATCGTATGCAGTTTTTTCTGAAATATTTCGACCCCTCTGAACATTTTACTTTTAGACTTATAACTGACAATGTGGTAGAACAGAGAGTTTAATTCAAACCAATGAAGTTTTTCTTTGCTTATATTTAATTGTTTTATTTGGGTCGGCAAAGTTAAACATGTCCTCGCCGCATCTGTTTTCACGCTTGAACAAAAGGTCCACCGTAATCCTAGCTTATAATGAATATTTCATTTAAAATATCGCCGGAGAAGCCCAATATTTCACGAAAACAAAACTCAGAACAATCCTATGCATTGTTTTCTGAATAATTTCGACGCCTCTGGACATTCTACTTTTCGGCTTACTCACGATGTGGTAGAACAGAGAATTTTGAACCAAATCAGCCAATGGATTTTTTTTCCTTTGCTTATATTTAATTGTTTTATTTGGGTAGGCAATGTTAAATATCACCTCGCTGCATCTGGTTTCGCTTGAACAAAGGGTCTACCATAATCCTAGCTAAAAATATTCCACTTGAAATATCGCCGTAGAAGACCGAAATTGCACGAAAAGGAAGTTGGTGATAAAAACAAAGCTCAGTGAAGTTTCTTGACGACTAAAGCCTGGGGGGAATAGAGACAGGGCCTGGGACCGGGAAACCGTGTTCTCACAACTTGCAAAGCGATCAATTTCGTTTTGGTTAGCGGTGTGCTTCTTTTCGCGCGCGAATCCCTTAAAAAATGAATTAACGTTCCCATAAATTATTTCGCGATTATTCCAACACGTTCAATTTGTCCAATGTGGCTGAACTTTCCAGGAGCTGAATTCGTGAGTTCAAGTCCAGATAGAAACAGGAAAATTAACCATCGCGTGTTCACGTTCAAGCAAAATCAAGCAAATTTCAAACTGAACTGCAAGAAAAATTAAGGCGAACGGATTATCATGCCATGATTACTTATTATGCAGGATTTCATAATTATTTATACAACACATCTTACAAAACGAATATGATTTTGAAATTACAAATAAAGCGTGAATAAGTAATGATTTTAAAACAAACGCAGTTGGTCATCTCTAAAACGGCCACCCTTGGTCGGAGAGAATTAACTGGCCATTGAAGAGAGGTGCGCCGTTGTGGATCAATGTGGAGAGGTAGGGTTGTAATTTGAATAATAAAAGTTGTTAAATTAAACGAAAATAAAATTCATTACACTTTTAAAACAAATCACAAAAGATCAAGTCAAAATTAGATTACGATTAGTTATTCCATGTATTTGTGTATCTAATTATTTCATTGCACCATCCTAGCTGGCCACTTATTTTACACAATGTATCCTTCAGAGTTTTTCAAGTAAACAAACCAACAGCAGTCAATTTAACACGGATTAACTTGAAAAGTTCATCCGAAAAACATAATTACAGTTAAACTGGTTCAAAAACTGAAGAAAAGTAAATAAAGACGGTTATACACAGTTTATACATGAGATACAACTTTTAAAAACGTGTCAATTTAATATTTATAATTTTTGGCGCCAGAAAGGCTTCACATCTGTCCCATCTTATGCACTGCATATTTACATATTTTCAATAAACTTCACACTGGTCGAACTGCGGTCTCGTATATATTTGCAATGTACTTGCCAATATTGGTAGCAACGCTTACAAACCCAGGATGAAATATTCTTATATTTACAAATTCGTTTTCCCTATTTGGACAACTTACGTAAAAACGTTTTCGATGATCACCTTTGAAAAGAACTGGTGACAATTTTTATGTTCATCCACAAATTTATAAGGACACCTGCCGACGTAGCCTGAATTTCAGCGATGTATTGCGAAACTACAAATGAGTTTATTATGTAGCTAGACTGAAAAACAGTGGTATTTTTGCGTTGGTCTGTCAAACAAATGCGCGCGGTCTTTGAACGGAAGGTCTGGAGCGAGTGTGAAAACGGAGACCATGGGCGTGTAAGGCACGCGCGCTTCGCACGCGAGGATCGCTTTCGGCGCTTCGCGCCTTGCGACCAGCGATTTAGAGAAAAAACGACTGTTTTGCAGTCTATTATGTAACCTGCTGTTGTCGTTGGTATATGACATAGTCCGGCTCAAGGGAAACATTTACTCCTTTATTATATAGACACGAGTGTTTTACTGGAAAATAGACCACTCATAAAATTCATACGAAACTACATCCGGGACCCGAGTGGCGTATTTTCCATATCCTCACTAGTGAGGATATCGATGACGTCATTTCCCGCTTTTGCATTGCTTTTTTGTGCAAAGCTGCCAAACTCCGGTTGAAAAATGGCGAGCGATAGATTCGTGAAATTCACTGAAGCCGACATGAAATCGTTCACTGAGGAGTAGGAAAATGTTAACACGTAACATATATCATATGACTTGAAATTATTCAAGGAATTCCTTGCAAGTGAAGACGAAAGGAGAGAAATTCGGAAAGTCCAGTCACCGAGCTGCAAGAGTTCGCGATAAAGTTTGTGCTTTTGTCTATATAATAAAAAGAAAATTACACGGTGGCTTGAAGATATGAATTTTATTTTCTCGTGGTAAAAACAATATTTTACCACTCGAAAATAAAATTCATATCTTCGCGCCGCCGTGTTATATCCTCTATTTATCAAATGTACAACTTAGCAAAAGCTGAATTTCTCCTTATTATAATTCGACGTCGCGCATATTTACAAAAAATTGCCATTTCAAGTCCATTTCTGCGAAAACGACAACGGTAAAGGTGACAAATAAATACATAACTGAGTAAAAAATAATGATATAGTTATAAAATAAATATTAGATACATGTGTTGTATAGTGAACTCAACAAGCTTAGCGCGTGGAAACAATAACACAGGAATACAGCAAGCAAATGACCGACACTGATCGAAGTCCGTTTTTTTATAGAAAAAACAAACAAACAAACAAACAAAAAAGTCGCTATAGTAAGGGACTATCGCGGTTTCAGAAGTGGTTTGACCCATGGAAAGAGGAATTAGTGTCTTCGATTCTGCGCTAGCTACTTTTGACAAAGCTATATAGAGGCGCATTTTTAAATACCAACAAGAAATGCAAATATATTCAAAACGTAAATTGGAAACGTAACAAACTGAAATTGAATATTACATAGATAACTACGAAGGGAGACAGAAGAGTTCCGACACAGATAAGTCGCAATTATGCTAATTATGGCCTGGATATACTGAAACATACTAATGGTCCTGATTTATAAGATTATAAACATTCACATCTTCATAGCAAACAGAGTCAGTCCTGTAAGGTTCTGTGACACTGCCATAAGTCAAACGAAAGTAAAATAAAGTGTTTCTCAAGCCTGGTCAGTGTTCAAATTCCTCAAAGCTTCGTGTTAAATCCAGAATCTGTCGATGCTTCGTCCAGGACGGTCGGGTTCGTTGAACCGAGTGGTGGTACTGATTTGGTCTAATTTGAAAAATCCTATCTTCTATATTTGGACAACTTTTCGCAAAATTTACGGAGACACTTGAATCCCAGGATTTCGATCTCGGTATATTATGTAAACGGTTTTCTGTACCTTGAGGCTTCAAATCATTTGGCAATTTAAGATTACTGGAAAGTCGTTTTGTCGCTTTATTTCGCACTCCTGCACTTTCAAAGTTGATTGTTGCAGTTGTTATCAGGATGGAAGAGGGTTGCTGCGGCTGTAAACCAACCAATAAGCTGGTGCCTTTGTCGAGCGATGGAGCTGACCTGGATCTTTTAAACATGATGTTGTGAGACGTTTCATGGACATGATCTGAAACCACCGCTAGATCGCAGGATGCTGCTCTTATCAAACAGGCGGGTTTGTCCACATTTTGCAGCTCCTGGACATCTTCATCTGCAGCAAACAGATTATTTCGTCTGACATATCGCACGGTACCAACTGCTGCTTTGGTTGCTTGAGGTTTTCTCATTCGTAACATTTCTAACACGGTATTCCTAATACGGCTGTCTCTATAGCAGTATATGATAGGGTTTACCAGAGAGTTTAAATAAATCAGTGTATTACACAATCGAAAAGTTACATTGTTTGGGAGGACATCTCCCAAGATAGAGAAAATGATTGCTGGAATAAACGCGAAAATCACTGCTGTGGTTAACAAGGCAGTCGTCTTGGCAACTTTGGATTCGATTTTCGCTTGCACCAGTGTTGTGACTTGGCCGATTTGGCTTGTTTTACGTTTGCGCACTCCGAGGTACACCTTGACGTAAAAAAACACTAGAGCTATTAAGGCAACTGCTCCACACAGAGCCCCAACTGTGGACAGTTTTTCTACAATCTCCTGGTCCACACCGGCCAATTCTGTTATAAGGACTGGAATTGTTGTAAACACCGCTGCTAACCAACAGATTATCGCAAGATTGTTGACGCGGCTTCTTATTACGATAACCTTGTAGTCGATCCATTTTACTATCGCCACGTACCTCTCCCAAGCAATAGCAGTCACATGATACAGAGATGAAAGCGAAGCACAATAGACCAAGTACCCATTTAGGAAGTCTAATAAGCAAATATGCTTTAACGAAACCTGGCGGATAATTAAGACATCGATGGTGGCAAATAACGGCATATTTATAGCACCCACAACAAGGTCCGCAACGGCCAGGCTAGACAACAGGATGTTGGATTGTTTTTGCAGTGCTTTCCTTTGCGTTACAGCTATGATAACCAGAACATTCAAAAATATGGTGATGGGAGAAGCAATTGAATAAGATGATGATTGAAATCCAGGGTAGGGTGGTATTATTTAAGTCCCAGGTGAATTCTGGATATTGAGGGCAATAAAACACTGACCTGATGTTAGTGGAATAGTTGCTGGTTGTCGCCGCTGTGCTGTTTAAGAACATGTTGAAATGGAGCTCAGTTTACACGGAGTACGCGAGTTTTAGTCGTCTAGGAACTTCACTGAGTTTTGTTCTGATCACCAACTCCCTTTTCGTGCAATATCGGGCTTCTTCGGCGATATTTTAAATGGAATATTCATTATAAGCTAGGATTACGGTAGACCTTTTGTTCAAACGTGAAACAGATGCGGCGAGGACATGTTTAACTTTGCCGACCCAAATAAAAACAATTAAATATAAGCAAAGAAAAAATAATTGGCTGATTTGGTCCAAAATTCTCTGTTTTATTGCATCGTGAGTTGTAAGCCTAAAAGTAAAATGTCTAAAGGCGTCGAAATTATTAAAACACTGCATAGGACCGTTTGCCGCAAACTTCATTTTTCGCTGTTTAATTTGCGTCGGTCCAACTCATTTGTGTATTGTTTATAATGACTATTAACGTCAATCGGAGCTGAAGCTTTCCTAGTTGACGTATTTTTTAATAAGAATAGCGCGCAATTAAAATGTCAGGTTGTTTTTAACAGTCTTCCCTCAATTACATAGAACAAAAGCACACGGACATCGAGTAATAATTGCCTCTTCCTAGAAAAATAACCAAACCAGCCGTTCGTATTATTTTTTTTTCGACATGGGTAGCGCAAAGAAATCAAGCAAATTGCAAACCAATTAAAATGTCAGGTTGTTTTAACAGTCTTCCCTCAATTACATAGAACAAAAGCACACGGACATCGAGTAATAATTGCCTCTTCCTAGAAAAATAACCAAACCAGCCGTTCGTATTATTTTTTTTTCGACATGGGTAGCGCAAAGAATCAAGCAAATTGCAAACCAATTAAAATGTCAGGTTGTTTTAACAGTCTTCCCTCAATTACATAGAACAAAAGCACACGGACATCGAGTAATAATTGCCTCTTCCTAGAAAAATAACCAAACCAGCCGTTCGTATTATTTTTTTTTCGACATGGTTAGCGCAAAGAAATCAAGCAAATTGCAAACCAAATTGTTCAAAATCTAGGGTGCACTGATTGTCATGCCAGCAAATAAGGCAAGCACTATTCGACCTGAAATAATAGTTTACCGCCTTGTGAATTTCAATAATCAGTTTTTGCCAACTTTTCGTTTCATGTATTTACACTACATGTACGCTTTCCAATTCAGTTCAAAAGTGAAGTGAAGTTTTTCGAAATGAAGACCTCCCTAGCATTTTTGTTTCCCTAATTCCTCAGATTGGTTTGCTTGTTTCGATTTTCTGATCAAGTGCCTTGTTTTGAGCTACCTGGTTCTCCATGGCAACGATCCAAAACATGTCCATAGCTTGGTATATAGCATGTGTATTCGAGTCTGCATGTATAGGTAGATGAACTTATAAAGGAGCTGAACGTTTGCCGTTGCTAGCTGTTTGCGCGAAATAAAAGATAGTCCAATGAAGAAGAAGAAGAGTCTCGTCCTCTCTCAGGCCAAAGAATTCAGGCCTGCGCTCGAACCTGAACCGCTCAAGACCAACCGCTTTCGGGGGTTCAAGATAATGTTGAAGTGGAATAATGAATTGAACACACGGCAGGCTTAAAATCCTCAAGGAATATTGAATATTTCAATTTTTAACCTAGGAATAATGCATATTTGTGACAAAAAATGAAATGAATTTCGAGCCCAAAATCGAGAATAATCGGCTAGAAGTAGTGGCTAGCCTTGGATAAAGTTTTCCGCTTTGAATGAATGAAGTTCGATCCAAAACTAAAGATTAAATACTCTTGAATAATCGCTAGAAATAGTGGCTAGTCTTTTTTCCGCCTTTAAAGGAAGCAATTTGGGATGTACTATATACCCTCCAAGTGTGGTTGTCGTAGCTTTAATGACAAAATAAAGTTGTTACTAAAATGAAAATGAACATCCAAAATGGCTCCACTTTTTAAATTGCAATATACAAAAACAAATGAGATTACGATTGGTGATTTCATTTATTTATGTATCTCTTTATTTCATTGCACCTTACTTTACACACTGTATATACCCTTCAGATTTTGCGAAGTCAACAAACCAACAGCGGCCAATTTAACACGATACTGCGAAACAAGATACTGAGAAGGACAACCGAAAAAATAATACAGTTAAACTCTTTCAAAAAACTCGAGAAAGTTAGTATTGGTTATCGCATGAATGCGAGTACAATTAAGGATTTTTTAATTATTATTATTATTTTTTTTTTTTAATTTTTTTTTTTTTTTTAGGATTTGCATACAAGTGATATTTGAAAATTCTCTCAAAATTTCACGAGCCTTTAGGCAAGTGCAATTTTGAAAGAATTTTTCAATATCACGAGGCTTAATTGCTCGAGCTTTCATACGATTACTTATTTATTACATGATTGAGAAAATTACGAACGCGCGCGAATTAATTTGGACTGCAGTGCAAATTAAAATTCAATGATAAATGTGCCGCCTCTTAGCCAATCATAGTGAAGTAATTTTCTCAGTCATATGATAAATGAGGAAATAAGCGAAAATTGTATATCACCCATATTTATACACAGTTCAGTATACATGGGATACAACTTTTATTAAAGTGTCATGCCTGGTCATGAAAAGCTTACGCACCGCATATTTCCATATTTTCAATAAATTTCACAAATGCTTTTCCCCTTTGCAAAATAGAAAATAAGTAAAAAATATCTGCTTCTCTAGCATTTATTTACAAATAAAATATATATGCGAGAGCCAAAAATGAAAGAATTGAAATTACCAATTTTTGTTCCGCATATTTGGAATTAAGAACTTACGTAAGAAACGTTTTCAAAAGAACTGGTGACAATTTTAAAGTTTGTCCATAAATGTATAAGGACACCTGCCGACGAAGCCTGAATTTCAGCAACGGATTTCGAAACTACAACTAAGTTTATTATGTCGAGCCTGCTGTTGTCGTTGGTTGTTTTGATATCGTCCGGCTCAACATAAACATTATTTTACTTCTTTATAACATGTATACAACTTCGCAAAAGCTGGATCGATTATTTCTCCTTATCATTCGAAGTCGCGCATATTTACCAAACATTTGTCATTTCAAGTCCGCGAACCAGAGATCGGCAAAGATAACAAAATAGAGCTGTCCGCTTACGAGATTGTCTGCGTAGAAGGGTTTCAGTTTTCAAATGCACAGGGCGGTAAACTTCAAGAGTGCATCGTTGATTACATGCTTGCCTCCCTGACTTCCTGTTATTAAAGGATTATGTGATGGTTTCATTGCACCAATAAAATTCTTGAATTTTCCAGGCAAATGGTTTTCTACTCGGGGACAAAACTACCAATTTCCATTTTAATTATATAACCTTTTAAATACCGCGGAAAGTTTTAATTTAACTTCATAGTTTAATATGATGCAAGAGGTAGCGATTTTTATATAACAAACCACACAATTCCAGCTTTGCGGATTTTTTTTTAAAACTAGGGTTGGTATTTGCTTGAAGTCAACCATTTCTATTTATGTTTTTTATTACCAGATACATTTACATTCAATTTAAGCTGGAGCAGTTACGTTTAGCTTACAAAACAACATAATGATTTGTTTATTGAGCTATTTAAAACACTTTCCTTTGTCAAGTTTGTTAATTTTCAATTCACGGAAAGTTTCAACTTCATAGCTTTTAAATAATGTGAGATTTCCTGGTATGATAATCAGTTCGCCTTCATTTTCTTACAGTTCAGTTTGAGATTTGCTTGATTTGTTTGCGATAGCCATGTTTGGCAAAAATACGAACGGAATCTGTTTATTTTTCTAGAAGGAAACAAATACTACTCACTGTACAGGTGTTTTGTTGTTTATAATTCAGGGAAAGATCTTTTGCGGCCTTACAACCTGACATTTTAATGGCGCGCTATTCTTATTAAAAAATGCGTCAACTAACAAAGCTAAAGATCTCTTCTATTGACGTTTAATAGTTCTGATTATACACAATACACAACTGGACAAATTGGATCGACGTGAACAGCGAAAAATGAAGATTGTGGCAAAAATCGTATGCAGTTTTTTCTGAAATATTTCGACCCCTCTGAACATTTTACTTTTAGACTTATAACTGACAATGTGGTAGAACAGAGAGTTTAATTCAAACCAATGAAGTTTTTCTTTGCTTATATTTAATTGTTTTATTTGGGTCGGCAAAGTTAAACATGTCCTCGCCGCATCTGTTTCACGCTTGAACAAAAGGTCCACCGTAATCCTAGCTTATAATGAATATTTCATTTAAAATATCGCCGGAGAAGCCCAATATTTCACGAAAACAAAACTCAGAACAATCCTATGCATTGTTTTCTGAATAATTTCGACGCCTCTGGACATTCTACTTTTCGGCTTACTCACGATGTGGTAGAACAGAGAATTTTGAACCAAATCAGCCAATGGATTTTTTTTCCTTTGCCTTATATTTAATTGTTTTATTTGGGTAGGCAATGTTAAATATCACCTCGCTGCATCTGGTTTCGCTTGAACAAAGGGTCTACCATTAATCCTAGCTAAAAATATTCCACTTGAAATATCGCCGTAGAAGACCGAAATTGCACGAAAAGGAAGTTGGTGATAAAAACAAAGCTCAGTGAAGTTTCTTGACGACTAAAGCCTGGGGGAATAGAGACAGGGCCTGGGACCGGGAAACCGTGTTCTCACAACTTGCAAAGCGATCAATTTCGTTTTGGTTAGCGGTGTGCTTCTTTTCGCGCGCGAATCCCTTAAAAAATGAATTAACGTTCCCATAAAATTATTTCGCGATTATTCCAACACGTTCAATTTGTCCAATGTGGCTGAACTTTCCAGGAGCTGAATTCGTGAGTTCAAGTCCAGATAGAAACAG
Source organism: Desmophyllum pertusum (assembly GCA_029204205.1). NCBI lineage: Eukaryota > Metazoa > Cnidaria > Anthozoa > Scleractinia > Caryophylliidae > Desmophyllum > Desmophyllum pertusum. The sequence goes on along the minus strand of MU827798.1, from coordinate 172,946 downwards.
GAAAATTAACCATCGCGTGTTCACGTTCAAGCAAAATCAAGCAAATTTCAAACTGAACTGCAAGAAAAATTAAGGCGAACGGATTATCATGCCATGATTACTTATTATGCAGGATTTCATAATTATTTATACAACACATCTTACAAAACGAATATGATTTGAAATTACAAATAAAGCGTGAATAAGTAATGATTTTAAAACAAACGCAGTTGGTCATCTCTAAAACGGCCACCCTTGGTCGGAGAGAATTAACTGGCCATTGAAGAGAGGTGCGCCGTTGTGGATCAATGTGGAGAGGTAGGGTTGTAATTTGAATAATAAAAGTTGTTAAATTAAACGAAAATAAAATTCATTACACTTTTTAAAACAAATCACAAAAAGATCAAGTCAAAAATTAGATTACGATTAGTTATTCCATGTATTTGTGTATCTAATTATTTCATTGCACCATCCTAGCTGGCCACTTATTTTACACAATGTATCCTTCAGAGTTTTCAAGTAAACAAACCAACAGCAGTCAATTTAACACGGATTAACTTGAAAAGTTCATCCGAAAAACATAATTACAGTTAAACTGGTTCAAAAACTGAAGAAAAGTAAATAAAGACGGTTATACACAGTTTATACATGAGATACAACTTTTAAAAACGTGTCAATTTAATATTTATAATTTTGGCGCCAGAAAGGCTACACATCTGTCCCATCTTATGCACTGCATATTTACATATTTTCAATAAACTTCACACACTGGTCGAACTGCGTCTCGTATATATTTGCAATGTACTTGCAAATATTGGTGGCAACGCTTACAAACCCAGGATGAAATATTCTTATATTTACAAATCGTTTTCCCTAATTTGGAACAACTTACGTAAAAAACGTTTTTTTTTCGATGATCACCTTTGAAAAAGAACTGGTGACAATTTTTATGTTCATCCACAAATTTAGTTAAGGTGCCACACTGCCGACGTAGCCTGGAAATTTCAGCGATGTATTGCGAAACTACAAATGATTTTAGTATGTAGCTAGGACTGAAAAAAAAACAGTGGTATTTTTGCGTTGGTCTGTCAAAACAAATGCGCGCGGGTCTATTTGAACGGAAGGTCTGGCACCGAGTTTGTGAAAAGGAAGACCACGGGCGGTGTAAGGCACGCGCGCTTCGCACGCGAGGATCGCTTTCGCGCCTTCGCGCCTTGCGACCAGCGATTTATTTGAGAAAAAACGAACCTGTTTTGCTAGTCTATTATCGTAACCTGCTGTTGTCGTTGGTATATAGACATAGTCCGCGCTCAAGGAAAACAGTTACTCCTTTGATTTATATAGAAAGAGTGTTTTTACTGAGAAAATAGGACCACTCATAAAATTCATACGAAAACTACATCCGGGACCGTAGTGTTTTTTTTTTTTTTCTTTTTTTTTTTTTTTTTTTTTTTTTTTTTTTTTTTTGGTATTTTCCATATCCTCACTAGATGAGGATATCGATGACGTCATTTCCCGCTTTTGCATATGCTTTTTTGTGCAAAGCTGCCAAACTCCGCGTGAAAAATGGGCGAGCGATAGATTCGTGCAAATTCACTGAAGCGGGGCCGACATGAAAATCGTTTCACTGAGGAGTAGGAAAATGTTAACACGTAACACATATAATCATATGACTTGAAATTATTCAAGGAATTCCTTGCAAGTGAAGACGAAAGGAGAGAAATGCGCGAAAAGTCTCAGGTCACCGAGCTGCCAATAGTCCGCGATAAAGTTTGTGCTTTTGTCTATATAATAAAAAGAAAACATACACGGTGGCTTGAAGATATGAATTTTATTTTCTCGTGCGTATAAAAACAATATTTTAACAATCGCAAATAAAAATTCATTTATCTTCGCGCCGCCGTGTTATATCCTCTATTTATCAAATGTACAACTTAGCAAAAGCTGAATTTCTCCTTATTATAATTCGGACGTTCGCGCATATTTACAAAAAATTGCCATGTCAAGTCCATTTCTGCGAAAACGACCAACGGTAAAGGTGAACAAATCAAATTACATAACTGAGTAAAAAAATAATGATATAGTTATAAAATAAAATATTAGATACATGTGTTGTATTAGTGAACTCAACAAGCTTAGCGCGTGGAAACAATAACACAGGAATACAGCAAGCAAATGACCGACACTGATCCGAAGTCCGTTTTTTTATAGAAAAAACAAACAAAAAAACAAACAAAACAAAAAGTCGCTATTAGTAAGGGACAAATCGCGGTTTCTGAAGTGGTTTGAACCATGGAAAGAGGAATTAGTGTCTTCGATTCTGCGACTAGCTACTTTTGACCAAAGCTATATAGCGGCGCATTTTTAAATACCAACAAGAAACATGCAAATAATTCAAAACGTAAATTGGAAAGGTAACAAACTGCAAATGAAAATATTTTTTTAAACATAAAAAAGGATAACTTAGAAGGAGGGACAGAAGAGTTCCGACACAGATAAGTCGCAAATTATGCTAATTATGGCCTGGGATATACTGAAACATACTAATGTCCTGATTTAATAAGATTATAAACATATACATCTTCATAGCAAACAGAAAAAGTCAGTCCTGTAAGGTTCTGTGACACTGCCATAAGTCAAACGAAAGTAAAAGTTAAAGTGTTTCTCAAGGCCTCTGGTCAGTGTTCAAATTCCTCAAAGCTTCGTTGTTAAATCCAGAATCTGTCGATGCTCTCGTCCAGGACGTGGTCGGGTTCGTTGAACCGAGTGGTGGTACTGATTGGGGTCTAATTTGAAAAAATCCTATCTTCTATATTTGGACAAAAAAAACCCCTTTTTTTTTTTTTCGCAAAATTTACGGAGACACGGTGATATCCAGACATTTCGATCTCGGTTATATTATGTAAACGGTTTTTCTGTACCAGCAGGCTTCAAATCATTTGGCAATTTAAGAGTACTGGAAAAGCTGTAAAGGTGTTTTCGCTTTATTTCGCCACTCCTGCACTTTCAAAGTTGATTGTTGCAATTGTTATCAGGATGGAAGAGGGTTGCTGCGGCCTGTAAAACCAACCAATAAGCTGGTGCCTTTGTCGAACGATGGAGCTGACCTGGATCTTTTAAACATGATGTTGTGAGGGACGTTTCATGGAAATGATCTGAAAGCACCGCTAGATCGCAGGATGCTGCGCTTATCAAACAGGAGGGTTTGTCCACATTTTGCAGCTCCTGGACATCTTCATCTGCAGCAAACAGATTATTTCGTCTGACATATCGCACGGTACCAACGGCTGCTTTAGGTTGCTTGAGGTTTTCTCATTCGTAACATTTCTAACCACGGTATTCCTTAATACGGCTGTCTCTATTAGCAGTATATTGTGGATATGGTTTACCAGAGAGTTAAAATAAAATCAGTGTATTACACAATCGAATAAGTTACATTCGTTTGGGAGGAAATCTCCCAAGATTAGAGAAATTGATTGCTGGAATAAACGCGAAAAACACTGCTGTGGTTAACGGAAGGCAGTCGTGCTTGGCAACTTTGGATTCGAATTTTCGCTTGCACCAGTGTTGTGACTTGGCCGATTTCGCTTGTTTTACGTTGGCCGGCCACTCCGAGGTACACCTTGACGTAAAAAAAAAAACACTAGAGCTATTAAGGCAACTGCTCCACACAGAGGCCCAACTGTGGACAGTTTTTCTACAATCTCCTGGTCCACACCGGCCAATTCTGTTTATAAGGACTCGGAATTGTTGTAAACACACCGCTGGCTAACCAACTAGATTATCGCAAGATTTGTTGACGGCGGCTTCTTCTTGTTACGATAACCTTGTAGTCGATATCCATTTGTACTATCGCCACGTACCTCTCCCAAGCAATTAGCAGTCACATGATTAACAGAGATGAAAGCGAAGCACAATAGACCAGAGTACCCATGTTAGGAAGTCTAATAAGGGCCAAATATGCTTTAACGAAACCTGGCGCGCATAATTAAGACATCGCATGGTGGCAAATACGACGGCATATTTATAGGCACCCACAACAAGGTCCGCAACGGCCAGGCTAGACAACAGGATGTTGGATTGTTTTTGCAGTGCTTTCCCTTTGCGTTACAGCTATGGACTAACCAGAACATTCAAAAATATGGTTGATGGGAGAAGCAATGGATAAGATGATGAATTGAAATCCAGGCGTAGGGTGGGTATTATTTAAGTCCCAGGTGTAATTCTGGATAATTTGTGCGCGCAATAAAACACTGACCTGAGATGTTAGATGGAACTAATGGCTTGGTTGTAACGCCGCTGTGCTGGTTTAAGAACATGTTGAAAATGGAGCTCAGTTTACATGGACGTACGCGAAGTTTTAGTCGTCTAGAACTTCACTGAGTTTTGTTTTGATCACCAACTCCCTTTTCGTGCAATATCGGGCTTCTTCGGCGATATTTTAAATGGAATATTCATTATAAGCTAGGATTACGGTAGACCTTTTGTTCAAACGTGAAACAGATGCGGCGAGGACATGTTTAACTTTGCCGACCCAAATAAAACAATTAAATATAAGCAAAGAAAAAAATTGGCTGATTTGGTCCAAAATTCTCTGTTTTATTGCATCGTGAGTTGTAAGCCTAAAAGTAAAATGTCTAAGGCCGTCGAAATTATTAAAACACTGCATAGGACCGTTTGCCGCAAACTTCATTTTTCGCTGTTTAATTTGCGTCGGTCCAACTCATTTGTGTATTGTTTATAATGACTATAAACGTCAATCGGAGCTGAAGCTTTCCTAGTTGACGTATTTTTTAATAAGAATAGCGCGCAATTAAAATGTCAGGTTGTTTTAACAGTCTTCCCTCAATTACATAGAACAAAAGCACACGGACATCGAGTAATAATTGCCTCTTCCTAGAAAATAACCAAACCAGCCGTTCGTATTATTTTTTTTTCGACATGGGTAGCGCAAAGAAATCAAGCAAATTGCAAACCAATTAAAATGTCAGGTTGTTTTAACAGTCTTACCTCAATTACATAGAACAAAAGCACACGGACATCGAGTAATAATTGCCTCTTCTAGAAAATAACCAAACCAGCCGTTCGTATTATTTTTTTTTCGACATGGGTAGCGCAAAGAAATCAAGCAAATTGCAAACCAATTAAAATGTCAGGTTGTTTTAACAGTCTTCCCTCAATTACATAGAACAAAAGCACACGGACATCGAGTAATAATTGCCTCTTCCTAGAAAAATAACCAAACCAGCCGTTCGTATTATTTTTTTTTTCGACATGGTTAGCGCAAAGAAATCAAGCAAATTGCAAACCAAATTGTTCAAAATCTAGGGTGCACTGATTGTCATGCCAGCAAATAAGGCAAGCACTATTCGACCTGAAATAATAGTTTTACGCCTTGTGAATTTCAATAATCAGTTTTTGCCAACTTTTCGTTTCATGTATTTACACTACATGTACGCTTTCCAATTCAGTTCAAAAGTGAAGTGAAGTTTTTCGAAATGAAGACCCCCTAGCATTTTTGTTTCCCTATTCCTCAGATTGGTTTGCTTGTTTCGATTTTCTGATCAAGTGCCTTGTTTTGAGCTACCTGGTTCTCCATGGCAACGATCCAAAAACATGTCCATAGCTTGGTATATAGCATGTGTATTCGAGTCTGCATGTATAGGTAGATGAACTTATAAGGAGCTGAACGTTTGCCGTTGCTAGCTGTTTGCGCGAAATAAAAGATAGTCCAATGAAGAAGAAGAAGAGTCTCGTCCTCTCTCAGGCCAAAAGAATTCAGGCCTGCGCTCGAACCTGAACCGCTCAAGACCAACCGCTTTCGGGGGTTCAAATAATGTTGAAGTGGAATAATGAATTGAACACACGGCAGGCTTAAAATCCTCAAGGAATATTGAATATTTCAATTTTTAACCTAGGAATAATGCATATTTGTGACAAAAAATGAAATGAATTTCGAGCCCAAAATCGAGAATAATCGGCTAGAAGTAGTGGCTAGCCTTGGATAAAGTTTTTCCGCTTTGAATGAATGAAGTTCGATCCAAAACTAAAGATTAAATACTCTTGAATAATCGCTAGAAATAGTGGCTAGTCTTTTTTCGCCTTTAAAGGAAGCAATTTGGGATGTACTATATACCCTCCAAGTGTGGTTGTCGTAGCTTTAATGACAAATAAAGTTGTTACTAAAATGAAAATGAACATCCAAAATGGCTCCACTTTTTAAATTGCAATATACAAAAACAAAATGAGATTACGATTGGTGATTTCATTTATTTATGTATCTCTTTATTTCATTGCACCTACTTTACACACTGTATATACCCTTCAGATTTTGCGAAGTCAACAAACCAACAGCGGCCAATTTAACACGATACTGCGAAACAAGATACTGAGAAGGACAACCGAAAAAATAATACAGTTAAACTCTTTCAAAAAACTCGAGAAAGTTAGTATTGGTTATCGCATGAATGCGAGTACAATTAAGGATTTTTTAATTATTATTATTATTTTTTTTAATTTTTTTTTTTTTTTTAGGATTTGCATACAAGTGATATTTGAAAATTCTCTCAAAATTTCACGAGCCTTTAGGCAAGTGCAATTTGAAAGAATTTTTCAATATCACGAGGCTTAATTGCTCGAGCTTTCATACGATTACTTATTTATTACATGATTGAGAAAATACGAACGCGCGCGAATTAATTTGGACTGCAGTGCAAATTAAAATTCAATGATAAATGTGCCGCCTCTTAGCCAATCATAGTGAAGTAATTTTCTCAGTCATATGATAAATGAGGAAATAAGCGAAAATTGTATATCACCCATATTTATACACAGTTCAGTATACATGGGATACAACTTTTATTAAAGTGTCATGCCTGGTCATGAAAAGCTTACGCACCGCATATTTCCATATTTTCAATAAATTTCACAAATGCTTTTCCCCTTTGCAAAATAGAAAATAAGTAAAAAATATCTGCTTCTCTAGCATTTATTTACAAATAAAATATATGCGAGAGCCAAAAATGAAAGAATTGAAATTACCAATTTTTGTTCCGCATATTTGGAATTAAGAACTTACGTAAGAAACGTTTTCAAAAGAACTGGTGACAATTTTTAAAGTTTTGTCCATAAATGTATAAGGACACCTGCCGACGAAGCCTGAATTTCAGGCAAACGGATTTCGAAACTACAACTAAGTTTATTATGTCGAGCCTGCTGTTGGTCGTTGGTTTGTTTTGATATCCGTCACGGCTCGAACAATAAACATTATTTTACTTCTTTATACACATGTAATACAACTTCGCAAAAGCTGGATCCCCCGATCTATTTCTACCTTATCATCCCCCTTTTTTTCGAAGTCGCGCATATTTTTACCAAACATTTGTCATTTCAAGTCCAGCGAACCAGGAGATCGGCAAAGATAACAAAATAGAGGCTGTCGCTTACGAGATTGTCTGCGTAGAAGGGTTTTCAGTTTTCAAATGCACAGGGGCGGTAAACTTCAAGAGTGCATCGTTGATTACATGCTTGCCTCCCTGACTTCCTGTTATTAAAGGATTATGTGATGGTTTCATTGCACCAATAAAATTCTTGAATTTTCCAGGCAAATGGTTTTCTACTCGGGGACAAAACTACCAATGTCCATTTTAATTATATAACCTTTTAAATACCGCGGAAAGTTTTAATTTAACTTCATAGTTTAATATGATGCAAGAGGTTAGCGATTTTTATATAACAAACCACACAATTCCAGCTTTGCGGATTTTTTTTTTTAAAACTAGGGTTGGTATTTGCTTGAGTCAACCATTTCTATTTATGTTTTTTTATTACCAGATACATTTACATTCAATTTAAGCTGGAGCAGTTACGTTTAGCTTACAAAACAACATAATGATTTGTTATTGAGCTATTTAAAACACTTTCCTTTGTCAAGTTTGTTAATTTTCAATTCACGGAAAGTTTCAACTTCATAGCTTTTAAATAATGTGAGATTTCCTGGTATGATAATCAGTTCGCCTTCATTTTCTTACAGTTCAGTTTGAGATTTGCTTGATTTGTTTGCGATAGCCATGTTGGCAAAAATACGAACGGAATCTGTTTATTTTTCTAGAAGGAAACAAATACTACTCACTGTACAGGTGTTTTGTTGTTTTATAATTTCCAGGGAAAGATCTTTTGCGGCCTTACAACCTGACATTTTAATGGCGCGCTATTCTTATTAAAAATGCGTCAACTAACAAAGCTAAAGATCTCTTCTATTGACGTTTAATAGTTCTGATTATACACAATACACAACTGGACAAATTGGATCGACGTGAACAGCGAAAAATGAAGATTGTGGCAAAAATCGTATGCAGTTTTTTCTGAAATATTTCGACCCCTCTGAACATTTTACTTTTAGACTTATAACTGACAATGTGGTAGAACAGAGAGTTTAATTCAACCAATGAAGTTTTTCTTTGCTTATATTTAATTGTTTTATTTGGGTCGGCAAAGTTAAACATGTCCTCGCCGCATCTGTTTCACGCTTGAACAAAAGGTCCACCGTAATCCTAGCTTATAATGAATATTTCATTAAAATATCGCCGGAGAAGCCCAATATTTCACCGAAAACAAAACTCAGAACATCCTATGCAATGTTTTCTGAATAATTTCGACGCCTCTGGACATTCTACTTTTCGGCTTACTCACGATGTGGTAGAACAGAGAATTTTGAACCAAATCAGCCAATGGATTTTTTTTCCTTTGCTTATATTTAATTGTTTTATTTGGGTAGGCAATGTTAAATATCACCTCGCTGCATCTGGTTTCGCTTGAACAAAGGGGTCTACCATAATCCTAGCTAAAAATATTCCACTTGAAATATCGCCGTAGAAGACCGAAATTGCACGAAAAGGAAGTTGGTGATAAAAACAAAGCTCAGTGAAGTTTCTTGACGACTAAAGCCTGGGGGGAATAGAGACAGGGCCTGGGACCGGGAAACCGTGTTCTCACAACTTGCAAAGGCGATCAATTTCGTTTTGGTTAGCGGTGTGCTTCTTTTCGCGCGCGAATCCCTTAAAAATGAATAACGTTCCCATAAATTATTTTCGCGATTATTCCAACACGTTTCAATTTGTCCAATGTGGCTGAACTTTCCAGGAGCTGAATTCGTGGAGTTCAAGTCCAGATAGAAACAGGAAAATTAACCATCGCGTGTTTCACGTTCAAGCAAAATCAAGCAAATTTCAAACTGAACTGCAAGAAAAATTAAGGCGAACGGATTATCATGCCATGATTACTTATTATGCAGGATTTCATAATTATTTATACAACACATCTTACAAAACGAATATGATTTTGAAATTACAAATAAGCGTGAATAAGTAATGATTTTAAAACAAACGCAGTTGGTCATCTCTAAAACGGCCACCCTTGGTCGGAGAGAATTAACTGGCCATTGAAGAGAGGTGCGCGTTGTGGATTCAATGTGGAGAGGTAGGGTTGTAATTTGAATAATAAAAGTTGTTAAATTAAACGAAAATAAAATTCATTACACTTTTTTAAAACAAATCACAAAAGATCAAGTCAAAATTAGATTACGATTAGTTATTCCATGTATTTGTGTATCTAATTATTTCATTGCACCATCCTAGCTGGCCAACTTATTTTACACAATGTATCCTTCAGAGTTTTTCAAGTAAACAAACCCAACAGCAGTCAATTTAACACGGATTAACTTGAAAAGTTCATCCGAAAAACATAATTACAGTTAAAACTGGTTCAAAAACTGAAGAAAAGTAAATAAAGACGGTTATACACAGTTTATACATGAGATACAACTTTTTAAAAACGTGTCAATTTAATATTTATAATTTTTGGCGCCAGAAAGGCTACACATCTGTCCCATCTTATGCACTGCATATTTACATATTTTCAATAAACTTCACACTGGTCGAACTGCGGTCTCGTATATATTGGCAATGTACTTGCAAATATTGGTGGCAACGCTTACAAACCCAGGATGAAATATTCTTATATTTACAAATTCGTTTTCCCTATTTGGACAACTTACGTAAAAACGTTTTTCGATGATCACCTTTGAAAAGAAACTGGTGACAATTTTTATGTTCATCCACAAATTTATAAGGACACCTGCCGACGTAGCCTGAATTTCAGCGATGTATTGCGAAACTACAATGAGTTTATTATGTAGCTAGACTGAAAAACAGTGGTATTTTTGCGTTGGTCTGTCAAACAAATGCGCGCGGTCTTTGAACGGAAGGTCTGGAGCGAGTGGTGAAAAGAGAGACCACGGGCGTGTAAGGCACGCGCGCTTCGCACGCGAGGATCGCTTTCGGCGCTTCGCGCCTTGCGACCAGCGATTTAGAGAAAAAACGACTGTTTTGCAGTCTATTATGTAACCTGCTGTTGTCGTTGGTATATGACATAGTCCGGCTCAAGGGAAACATTTACTCCTTTATTATATAAGACACGAGTGTTTTACTGGAAAATAGACCACTCATAAAATTCATACGAAACTACATCCGGGACCCGAGTGGCGTATTTTCCATATCCTCACTAGTGAGGATATCGATGACGTCATTTCCCGCTTTTGCATTGCTTTTTTGTGCAAAGCTGCCAAACTCCGGTGTAAAAAATGGCGAGCGATAGATTCGTGAAATTCACTGAAGCCGACATGAAATCGTTCACTGAGGAGTAGGAAAATGTTAACACGTAACATATATCATATGACTTGAAATTATTCAAGGAATTCCTTGCAAGTGAAGACGAAAGGAGAGAAATTCGGAAAGTCCAGTCACCGAGCTGCAAGAGTTCGCGATAAAGTTTGTGCTTTTGTCTATATAATAAAAAGAAAATTACACGGTGGCTTGAAGATATGAATTTTATTTTCTCGTGGTAAAAACAATATTTTACCACTCGAAAATAAAATTCATATCTTCGCGCCGCCGTGTTATATCCTCTATTTATCAAATGTACAACTTAGCAAAAGCTGAATTTCTCCTTATTATAATTCGACGTCGCGCATATTTACAAAAAATTGCCATTTCAAGTCCATTTCTGCGAAAAACGACAACGGTAAAGGTGACAAATAAATACATAACTGAGTAAAAAATAATGATATAGTTATAAAATAAATATTAGATACATGTGTTGTATAGTGAACTCAACAAGCTTAGCGCGTGGAAACAATAACACAGGAATACAGCAAGCAAATGACCGACACTGATCGAAGTCCGTTTTTTTTATAGAAAAAACAAACAAACAAACAAACAAACAAAAAAGTCGCTATAGTAAGGGACTAATCGCGGTTTCTGAGTGGTTTGACCATGGAAAGAGGAATTAGTGTCTTCGATTCTGCGCTAGCTACTTTTGACAAAGCTATATAGAGGCGCATTTTTAAATACCAACAAGAAATGCAAATATATTCAAAACGTAAATTGGAAGGTAACAAACTGAAATTGAATATTACATAGATAACTAACGAAGGGAGACAGAAGAGTTCCGACACAGATAAGTCGCAATTATGCTAATTATGGCCTGGATATACTGAAACATACTAATGGTCCTGATTTATAAGATTATAAACATTCACATCTTCATAGCAAACAGAGTCAGTCCTGTAAGGTTCTGTGACACTGCCATAAGTCAAACGAAAGTAAAATAAAGTGTTTCTCAAGCCTGGTCAGTGTTCAAATTCCTCAAAGCTTCGTGTTAAATCCAGAATCTGTCGATGCTTCGTCCAGGACGGTCGGGTTCGTTGAACCGAGTGGTGGTACTGATTGGGTCTAATTTGAAAAATCCTATCTTCTATATTTGGAACAACTTTTCGCAAAATTTACGGAGACACTTGAATCCCAGAATTTCGATCTCGGTATATTATGTAAACGGTTTCTGTACCTTGAGGCTTCAAATCATTTGGCAATTTAAGATTACTGGAAAGTCGTTTTGTCGCTTTATTTCGCACCTCCTGCACTTTCAAAGTTGATTGTTGCAATTGTTATCAGGATGGAAGAGGGTTGCTGCGGCTGTAAACCAACCAATAAGCTGGTGCCTTTGTCGAGCGATGGAGCTGACCTGGATCTTTTAAACATGATGTTGTGAGACGTTTCATGGACATGATCTGAAACCACCGCTAGATCGCAGGATGCTGCTCTTATCAAACAGGCGGGTTTGTCCACATTTTGCAGCTCCTGGACATCTTCATCTGCAGCAAACAGATTATTTCGTCTGACATATCGCACGGTACCAACTGCTGCTTTGGTTGCTTGAGGTTTTTCTCATTCGTAACATTTCTAACACGGTATTCCTAATACGGCTGTCTCTATAGCAGTATATGATAGGGTTTACCAGAGAGTTTAAATAAATCAGTGTATTACACAATCGAAAAGTTACATTGTTTGGGAGGACATCTCCCAAGATAGAGAAAATGATTGCTGGAATAAACGCGAAAATCACTGCTGTGGTTAACAAGGCAGTCGTCTTGGCAACTTTGGATTCGATTTTCGCTTGCACCAGTGTTGTGACTTGGCCGATTTGGCTTGTTTTACGTTTGCGCACTCCGAGGTACACCTTGACGTAAAAAAACACTAGAGCTATTAAGGCAACTGCTCCACACAGAGCCCCAACTGTGGACAGTTTTTTCTACAATCTCCTGGTCCACACCGGCCAATTCTGTTATAAGGACTGGAATTGTTGTAAACACCGCTGCTAACCAACAGATTATCGCAAGATTTTTGACGCGGCTTCTTGTTACGATAACCTTGTAGTCGATCCATTTTACTATCGCCACGTACCTCTCCCAAGCAATAAGCAGTCACATGATACAGAGATGAAAGCGAAGCACAATAGACCAAGTACCCATTTAGGAAGTCTAATAAGCAAATATGCTTTAACGAAACCTGGCGGATAATTAAGACATCGATGGTGGCAAATAACGGCATATTTATAGCACCCACAACAAGGTCCGCAACGGCCAGGCTAGACAACAGGATGTTGGATTGTTTTTGCAGTGCTTTCCTTTGCGTTACAGCTATGATAACCAGAACATTCAAAAATATGGTGATGGGAGAAGCAATGTATAAGATGATGATTGAAATCCAGGGTAGGGTGGTATTATTTAAGTCCCAGGTGAATTCCGGATATATTTGAGGGCAATAAAACGGCACTGACCTGATGTTAGTGGAATAATTGCTGGTTGTCGCCGCTGTGCTGTTTAAGAACATGTTGAAATGGAGCTCAGTTTACACGGAGTACGCGAGCTTTAGTCGTCTAGAAACTTCACTGAGTTTTGTTTTGATCACCAACTCCCTTTTCGTGCAATATCGGGCTTCTTCGGCGATATTTTAAATGGAATATTCATTATAAGCTAGGATTACGGTAGACCTTTTGTTCAAACGTGAAACAGATGCGGCGAGGACATGTTTAACTTTGCCGACCCAAATAAAACAATTAAATATAAGCAAAGAAAAAAATAATTGGCTGATTTGGTCCAAAATTCTCTGTTTTATTGCATCGTGAGTTGTAAGCCTAAAAGCAGAATGTCTAGAAGCGTCGAAATTATTAAAACACTGCATAGGACCGTTTGCCGCAAACTTCATTTTTCGCTGTTTAATTTGCGTCGGTCCAACTCATTTGTGTATTGTTTATAATGACTATTAAACGTCAATCGGAGCTGAAGCTTTCCTAGTTGACGCATTTTTTAATAAGAATAGCGCGCAATTAAAATGTCAGGTTGTTTTAACAGTCTTCCCCTCAATTACATAGAACAAAAGCACACGGACATCGAGTAATAATTGCCTCTTCCTAGAAAAATAACCAAACCAGCCGTTCGTATTATTTTTTTTTCGACATGGTTAGCGCAAAGAAATCAAGCAAATTGCAAACCAAATTGTTCAAAATCTAGGGTGCACTGATTGTCATGCCAGCAAATAAGGCAAGCACTATTCGACCTGAAATAATATTTACCGCCTTGTGAATTTCAATAATAAGTTTTTGCCAACTTTTCGTTTCATGTATTTACACTACATGTACGCTTTCCAATTCAGTTCAAAAGTGAAGTGAAGTTTTTCGAAATGAAGACCTCCCTAGCATTTTTGTTTCCCTATTCCTCAGATTGGTTTGCTTGTTTCGATTTTCTGATCAAGTGCCTTGTTTTGAGCCACCTGGTTCTCCATGGCAACGATCCAAAACATGTCCATAGCTTGGTATATAGCATGTGTATTCGAGTCTGCATGTATAGGTAGATGAACTTATAAAGGAGCTGAACGTTTGCCGTTGCTAGCTGTTTGCGCGAAATAAAAGATAGTCCAATGAAGAAGAAGAAGAGTCTCGTCCTCTCTCAGGCCAAAAGAATTCAGGCCTGCGCTCGAACCTGAACCGCTCAAGACCAACCGCTTTCGGGGGTTCAAGATAATGTTGAAGTGGAATAATGAATTGAACACACGCAGGCTTAAAATCCTCAAGGAATATTGAATATTTCAATTTTTAACCTAGGAATAATGCATATTTGTGACAAAAAATGAAATGAATTTCGAGCCCAAAATCGAGAATAATCGGCTAGAAGTAGTGGCTAGCCTTGGATAAAGTTTTCCGCTTTGAATGAATGAAGTTCGATCCAAAACTAAAGATTAAATACTCTTGAATAATCGCTAGAAATAGTGGCTAGTCTTTTTCCGCCTTTAAAGGAAGCAATTTGGGATGTACTATATACCCTCCAAGTGTGGTTGTCGTAGCTTTAATGACAAAATAAAGTTGTTACTAAAATGAAAATGAACATCCAAAATGGCTGCACTTTTTAATTGCAATATACAAAAACAAAATGAGATTACGATTGGTGATTTCATTTATTTATGTATCTCTTTATTTCATTGCACCTTACTTTACACACTGTATATACCCTTCAGATTTTGCTAAGTCAACAAACCAACAGCGGCCAATTTAACACGATACTGCGAAACAAGATACTGAGAAGGACAACCGAAAAAATGATACAGTTAAACTCTTTCAAAAAAACTCGAGAAAGTTAGTATTGGTTATCGCATGAATGCGAGTACAATTAAGGATTTTTTAATTATTATTATTATTATTATTTTTTTTTTTTAAGGATTTGCATACAAGTGATATTTGAAAATTCTCTCAAAATTTCACGAGCCTTTAGGCAAGTGTAATTTGAAAGAATTTTACAATATCACGAGGCTTAATTGCTCGAGCTTTCATACGATTACTTATTTATTACATGATTGAGAAAATTACGAACGCGCGCGAATTAATTTGGACTGCAGTGCAATGATAAATGTGCCGCCTCTCAGCCAATCATAGTGAAGTAATTTTCTCAGTCATATGATAAATGAGGAAATAAGCGAAAATTGTATATCACCCATATTTATACACAGTTCAGTATACATGGGATACAACTTTTATTAAAGTGTCATGCCTGGTCATGAAAAGCTTACGCACCGCATATTTCCATATTTTCAATAAATTTCATAAACGCTTTTTCCCCTTTGCAAAATAGAAAATAAGTAAAAAATATCTGCTTCTCTAGCATTTATTTACAAATAAAATATATATGCGAGAGCCCAAAAATGAAAGAATTGAAATTACCAATTTTTGTTCCGCATATTTGGAATTAAGAACTTACGTAAGAAACGTTTTCAAAAGAACTGGTGACAATTTTAAAGTTTGTCCATAAATGTATAAGGACACCTGCCGACGAAGCCTGAATTTCAGCAACGGATTTCGAAACTACAACTAAGTTTATTATGTCGAGCCTGCTGTTGTCGTTGGTTTGTTTTGATATCGTCCGGCTCAACAGAAACATTATTTTACTTCTTTATAACATGTATACAACTTCGCAAAAGCTGGATCGATTATTTCTCCTTATCATTCGAAGTCGCGCATATTTACCAAACATTTGTCATTTCAAGTCCGCGAACCAGAGATCGGCAAAGATAACAAAATAGAGCTGTCCGCTTACGAGAGTGTCTGCGTAGAAGGGTTTCAGTTTTCAAATGCACAGGGCGGTAAACTTCAAGAGTGCACCGTTTATTACATGCTTGCCTCCCTGACTTCCTGTTATTAAAGGATTATGTGATGGCTTCATTGCACCAATAAAATTCTTGAATTTTCCAGGCAAATGGTTTTCTACTCGGGGACAAAACTACAATTTAATATATTATTTCTATTATTTCCATTTTAATTATATAACCTTTTAAATACCGCGGAAAGTTTTAATTTAACTTCATAGTTTAATATGATGCAAGAGGTAGCGATTTTATAACAAACCACACAATTCCAGCTTTGCGGATTTTTTTTTAAACTAGGGTTGGTATTTGCTTGAGTCAACCATTTCTATTTATGTTTTTTATTACCAGATACATTTACATTCAATTTAAGCTGGAGCAGTTACGTTTAGCTTACAAAACAAATAATTTGTTATTGAGCTATTTAAAACACTTTCCTTTGTCAAGTTTGTTAATTTTCAATTCACGGAAAGTTTCAACTTCATAGCTTTTAAATAATGTGAGATTTCCTGTATGATAATCAGTTCGCCTTCATTTTTCTTACAGTTCAGTTTGAGATTTGCTTGATTTGTTTGCGATAGCCATGTTGGCAAAAATACGAACGGAATCTGTTTATTTTCTAGAAGGAAAACAAATACTACTCACTGTAGCATCGTGTTTTGTTGTTTATAATTCAGGGAAAGATCTTTTGCGGCCTTACACCTGACATTTTAATGGCGCGCTATTCTTATTAAAAATGCGTCAACTAACAAAGCTAAAGATCTCTTCTATTGACGTTTAATAGTTCTGATTATACACAATACACAAACTGGACAAATTGGATCGACGTGAACAGCGAAAAATGAAGATTGTGGCAAACAATCGTATGCAGTTTTTTCTGAAATATTTCGACCCCTCTGAACATTTTACTTTTAGACTTATAACTGACAATGTGGTAGAACAGAGAGTTTAATTCAAACCAATGAAGTTTTTCTTTGCTTATATTTAATTGTTTTATTTGGGTCGGCAAAGTTAACATGTCCTCATCGCCGCATCTGTTTCAACGTTTGAACAAAAGGTCCACCGTAATCCTAGCTTATAATGAATATTTCATTTAAAATATCGCCGGAGAAGCCCAATATTTCACGAAAACAAAACTCAGAACAATCCTATGCATTGTTTTCTGAATAATTTCGACGCCTCTGGACATTCTACTTTCGGCTTACTCACGATGTGGTAGAAACAGAGAATTTTGAAACCCAATCAGCCAATGGATTTTTTTTCCTTTGCCTTATATTTAATTGTTTTATTTGGGTAGGCAATGTTAAATATCACCTCGCTGCCATCTGGTTTCGCTTGAACAAAGGGTCTACCATAATCCTAGCTAAAAAATATTCCACTTGAAATATCGCCGTAGAAGAACCGAAATTGCACGAAAAGGAAGTTGGTGATAAAAACAAAGCTCAGTGAAGTTTCTTGACGACTAAAGCCTGGGGGAATAGAGACAGGGCCTGGACCGAGAAACCGTGTTCTCACAACTTGCAAAGCGATCAATTTCGTTTTGGTTAGCGGTGTGCTTCTTTTCGCGCGCGAATCCTTAAAAAATGAATTAACGTTCCCATAAATTATTTCGCGATTATTCCAACACGTTCAATTTGTCCAATGTGGCTGAACTTTCCAGGAGCTGAATTCGTGAGTTCAATCCAGATAGAAACAGGAAAATTAACCATCGCGTGTTCACGTTCAAGCAAAATCAAGCAAATTTCAAACTGAACTGCAAGAAAAATTAAGGCGAACGGATTATCATGCCATGATTACTTATTATGCAGGATTTCATAATTATTTATACAACACATCTTACAAAACGAATATGATTTTGAAATTACAAATAAAGCGTGAATAAGTAATGATTTTAAAACAAACGCAGTTGGTCATCTCTAAAACGGCCACCCTTGGTCGGAGAGAATTAACTGGCCATTGAAGAGAGGTGCGCCGTTGTGGATCATGTGGAGAGGTAGGGTTGTAATTTGAATAATAAAGTTGTTAAATTAAACCAAATTAAAATGTATTACACTTTTTAACACAAATTACAATAGATCAAGTCAAAATTAGATTGCGATTAGTTATTCCATGTATTTGTGTATCTAATTATTTCATTGCACCATCCTAGCTGGCCACTTATTTTACACAATGTATCCTTCAGAGTTTGTCAAGTAAACAAACCAAAAGCATTCAATTTAACATGGATTAACTTGAAAAGTTCATCCGAAAAACATAATTACAGTAAACTGGTTCAAAAAAACTGGAGAAAACGAAGTAAAGACGGTTATACACAGTTTATACATGGGATACAACGTTTAAAAAAGTGTCAATTTAGTATTTATAATTTTGGCGCCAGAAAGGCTTCACATCTGTCCCATCTTATGCACTGCATATTTACATATTTTCAATAAACTTCACACTGGTCACACTTGCGGTCCTCGTATATATTTGCAATGTACTTGCCAAAATTGGTGGCAACGCTTACAAACCCAGGATGAAAAATTCTTGTATTTACAAATTCGTTTTCCCTATTTGGACAACTTACGTAAAAAACGTTTTCGATGATCACCTTTGAAAAGAACTGGTGACAATTTTTATGTTCATCCACAAAATTTATAAGGACACCTGCCGACGTAGCCTGAATTTTAGCGATGTATGGCGAAACTACAAAGAGTTTATTATGTAGCCTGCTGTTTGTCGTTTGGTATAGCTGACATAGTCCGGCTCAAGGGAAACATTTACTCCTTTATCAAATGTACAACTTAGCAAAAGCTGAATTTCTCCATTATAATTTCGACGTCGCGCATTTTACAAAAAAAATTGCCATTTTAAGTCCATTTCTGCGAAAAACGACAACGGTAAAGGTGACAAATAAATACATAACTGAGTAAAAAATAATGATACAGTTATAAAATAAATAATAGATATAGTGAACTCAACAAGCTTAGCGCATGGAAAACAATAACCACAGGAATACAGCAATCAAGTGACCGACGCGCTGATCGAAGTACGGTTTTTTTTTTAGAAAAAACAAACAAACAAAACAAACAAACAAACAAAAAAGTCGCTATAGTAAGGGACTATCGCGGTTTCAGAAGTGGTTTGACCCATGGAAAGAGGAATTAGTGTCTTCGATTCTGTGCTAGCTACTTTTGTCAAAGCTATGTAGAGGCGCATTTTTAAATACCAACAAGAAATGCAAAATATATGACAAAACGTAAATTGGAAAGGTAACAAACTGAAATTGAATATTACATAGATAACTACAAGGGGAGACAGAAGAGTTCCGAAAACAGATAAGTCGCAATTATGCTAATTATGGCCTGGATATACTGAAACATACTAATGGTCCTGATTTATTAAGATTTGATAAACATTCTTAGCAAACAGAGTTTCTGTGAGGTTCTGTGAAGCTGCCATAAGTCAAACAAAAGTAAATAAAGTGTTCCTCAAGCCTGGTCAGTGTTCGCATTCCTCAAAGCTTTCTGTTAAATCCAGAATCTGTCGATGCTTCGTCCGACGATTGGGTTCGCTGAACCGAATGATGGTGCCGATTTGGGTCTAATTTCAAAAACCCTATCTTCTACCTTCGGACAACTGTTGGCTAAATTCACGGAAATACTACAATCCAGGATTTTGATCTATATACATTATGGATACGGTTTACTGTACCTTGAGACTTGTCATCATTAGTCAATTTAGGATTGCCAGATAGTCGTTTTTGTCGCTTTATTTCGCACTCCTGCACTTTCAAAGTTGATTGTTGCAGTAACTATCAACATGGAAGAGGGTTGCTGCGGCTGTAAACCAACCAATAACCTGATGCCTTTGTCGAGCGATGGAGCTGACCTGGATCTTTTAAACATGATATTGTGAGACGTTTCATGGACATGATCTGAAACCACCGCTAGATCGCAGGATGCTGCTCTTATCAAACAGGCGGGTTTGTCCACATTTTGCAGCACCTGGACATCTTCATCTGCAGCAAACAGATTCTTCCGTCTGACATATCGCACGTACCAACTGCTGGTTGGGTTGCTTGCGGTTTTCTCATTTGTAACATTTCTAACATGGCGTTCCTAAAACGGCTGTCTCTATAGCAGTATATTATAGGGTTTACCAGAGAGTTTAAATAAATCAGTGTATCACACAATCGAAATATTACATTTGTACGAAGGGATGGGAAAATCTCTCCCATGATAGAGAAAAACATTGTTGGAGTAGACGCGAAAATCACTGCTGTGGTTAACAAGGCAGTCGTCTTGGCAACTTTGGATTCGAGTTTCGCTTGCGCTAGAGCGCCGTTGACTTGGTTGATTTCGCTTGTTTTACGTTTGCGCACTCCGAGGTATACATTGACGTAAAAAAACACTAGAGCTATTAAGGCAACTGCTCCACACAGAGCCCCAACTGTGTACAGTTTTTCTGCAATCTCCTGGTCCACACCGGCCAATTCTGTTATAAGGACTGGAACTGTTGTAAACACCGCTGCTAACCAACTGATTATCGCAAGATTTTTGACGTGGCTTCTTGTTACGATAACCTTGTAGTCGATCCATTTTACAATCGCCACGTACCTCTCCCAAGCAATAGCAGTCAAATGATACAGAGATGAAAGCGAAGCACAATAGACCAAGTGCCCATTTAGGAAGTCTAATAAGCAAATATGCTTTAACGAAACCTGGCGAATAATTAAGACATTGATGGTGGCAAATAACGGCATATTTATAGCACCCACAACAAGGTCGGAAACGGCCAGGCTAGATAACAGAATGTTGGATTGTTTTTGCAGTTCTTTCCTTTGCTTTACAGCTATGATAACCAGAGCATTTAGAAATATGGTGATGGGAGAAGCAATGTATAAGATGATGATTGAAATCCAGGGTAGGGTGGTATTATTTAAGTCCCAGGTGAATTCTGGATATTGAGGGCAATAAAACACTGACCTGATGTTAGTGGAATAGTTGCTGGTTGTCGCCGCTGTGCTGTTTAAGAACATGTTGAAATGGAGCTCAGTTTACACGGAGTACGCGAGTTTTAGTCGTCTAGAAACTTCACTGAGTTTTGTTTTGATCACCAACTCCCTTTTCGTGCAATATCGGGCTTCTTCGGCGATATTTTAAATGGAATATTCATTATAAGCTAGGATTACGGTAGACCTTTTGTTAAAACGTGAAACAGATGCGGCGAGGACATGTTTAACTTTGCCGACCCAAATAAAACAATTAAATATAAGCAAAGAAAAAATAATTTGCTGATTTGGTCCAAAATTCTCTGTTTTATTGCATCGTGAGTTGTAAGCCTAAAAGTAGAATGTCTAGAGGCGTCGAAATTATTAAAACACTGCATAGGACCGTTTGCCGCAAACTTCATTTTTCGCTGTTTAATTTGCGTCGGTCCAACTCATTTGTGTATTGTTTATAATGACTATTAAACGTCAATCGGAGCTGAAGCTTTCCTAGTTGACGCATTTTTTAATAAGAATAGCGCGCAATTAAAATGTCAGGTTGTTTTAACAGTCTTCCCTTAATTACATAGAACAAAAGCACACGGACATCGAGTAATAATTGCCTCTTCCTAGAAAAATAACCAAACCAGCCGTTCGTATTATTTTTTTTCGACATGGTTAGCGCAAAGAAATCAAGCAAATTGCAAACCAAATTGTTCAAAATCTAGGGTGCACTGATTGTCATGCCAGCAAATAAGGCAAGCACTATTCGACCTGAAATAATATTTACCGCCTTATGAATTTCAATAATCAGTTTTTGCCAACTTTTCGTTTCATGTATTTACACTACATGTACGCTTTCCAATTCAGTTCAAAAGTGAAGTTTTTCGAAATGAAGACCTCCCTAGCATTTTTGTTTCCCTATTCCTCAGATTGGTTTGCTTGTTTCGATTTTCTGATCAAGTGCCTTGTTTTGAGCCACCTGGTTCTCCATGGCAACGATCCAAAACATGTCCATAGCTTGGTATATAGCATGTGTATTCGAGTCTGCATGTATAGGTAGATGAACTTATAAAGGAGCTGAACGTTTGCCGTTGCTAGCTGTTTGCGCGAAATAAAAGATAGTCCAATGAAGAAGAAGAAGAGTCTCGTCCTCTCTCAGGCCAAAAGAATTCAGGCCTGCGCTCGAACCTGAACCGCTCAAGACCAACCGCTTTCGGGGGTTCAAGATAATGTTGAAGTGGAATAATGAATTGAACACACGCAGGCTTAAAATCCTCAAGGAATATTGAATATTTCAATTTTAACCTAGGAATAATGCATATTTGTGACAAAAAATGAAATGAATTTCGAGCCCAAAATCGAGAATAATCGGCTAGAAGTAGTGGCTAGCCTTGGATAAAGTTTTCCGCTTTGAATGAATGAAGTTCGATCCAAAACTAAAGATTAAATACTCTTGAATAATCGCTAGAAATAGTGGCTAGTCTTTTTCCGCCTTTAAAGGAAGCAATTTGGGATGTACTATATACCCTCCAAGTGTGGTTGTCGTAGCTTTAATGACAAAATAAAGTTGTTACTAAAATGAAAATGAACATCCAAAATGGCTGCACTTTTTAAATTGCAATATACAAAAACAAAATGAGATTACGATTGGTGATTTCATTTATTTATGTATCTCTTTATTTCATTGCACCTTACTTTACACACTGTATATACCCTTCAGATTTTGCTAAGTCAACAAACCAACAGCGGCCAATTTAACACGATACTGCGAAACAAGATACTGAGAAGGACAACCGAAAAAATGATACAGTTAAACTCTTTCAAAAAAACTCGAGAAAGTTAGTATTGGTTATCGCATGAACGCGAGTACAATTAAGGATTTTTTTAATTATTATTATTATTATTATTATTTTTTTTTTTTAAGGATTTGCATACAAGTGATATTTGAAAATTCTCTCAAAATTTCACGAGCCTTTAGGCAAGTGCAATTTGAAAGAATTTTACAATATCACGAGGCTTAATTGCTCGAGCTTTCATACGATTACTTATTTATTACATGATTGAGAAAATTACGAACGCGCGCGAATTAATTTGGACTGCAGTGCAAATTAAAATTCAATGATAAATGTGCCGCCTCTCAGCCAATCATAGTGAAGTAATTTTCTCAGTCATATGATAAATGAGGAAATAAGCGAAAATTGTATATCACCCATATTTATACACAGTTCAGTATACATGGGATACAACTTTTATTAAAGTGTCATGCCTGGTCATGAAAAGCTTACGCACCGCATATTTCCATATTTTCAATAAATTTCATAAACGCTTTTCCCCTTTGCAAAATAGAAAATAAGTAAAAAATATCTGCTTCTCTAGCATTTATTTACAAATAAAATATATATGCGAGAGCCAAAAATGAAAGAATTGAAATTACCAATTTTTGTTCCGCATATTTGGAATTAAGAACTTACGTAAGAAACGTTTTCAAAAGAACTGGTGACAATTTTAAAGTTTGTCCATAAATGTATAAGGACACCTGCCGAAGCCTGAATTTCAGCAACGGATTTCGAAACTACAACTAAGTTTATTATGTCGAGCCTGCTGTTGTCGTTGGTTTGTTTTGATATCGTCCGGCTCAACAGAAACATTATTTTACTTCTTTATAACATGTATACAACTTCGCAAAAGCTGGATTATTTCTCCTTATCATTCGAAGTCGCGCATATTTACCAAACATTTGTCATTTCAAGTCCGCGAACCAGAGATCGGCAAAGATAACAAAATAGAGCTGTCCGCTTACGAGAGTGTCTGCGTAGAAGGGTTTCAGTTTTTAAATGCACAGGGCGGTAAACTTCAAGAGTGCACCGTTTATTACATGCTTGCCTCCCTGACTTCCTGTTATTAAAGGATTATGTGATGGTTTCATTGCACCAATAAAATTCTTGAATTTTCCAGGCAAATGGTTTTCTACTCGGGGACAAAACTACCAAATTTCCATTTTAATTATATAACCTTTTAAATACCGCGGAAAGTTTTAATTTAATTTCATAGTTTAATATGATGCAAGAGGTAGCGATTTTATAACAAACCACACAATTCCAGCTTTGCGGATTTTTTTTTTAAACTAGGGTTGGTATTTGCTTGAGTCAACCATTTCTATTTATGTTTTTTATTACCAGATACATTTACATTCAATTTAAGCTGGAGCAGTTACGTTTAGCTTACAATACAACGTAATGATTTGTTATTGTCTAATGAGCTATTTAAAACACTTTCCTTTGTCAAGTTTGTTAATTTTCAATTCACGGAAAAGTTTAACCCTATTGTCACACACTGAATATCAACAAAATAATCGTCGTCATCGGAAATTCTTTAGATATTTTCAGAAGCATTTAGACGATTTCCGCTGGACGTTCGAGCAAAAAGTGCAAAAATTAAGTTATCAAAAAATACTCATAGCACGGTAACATTTTGAATACAGTTAAGAAGAAATTATCGATAAATTAGCTCCCAAGCTGACCCCGCGAGAGAAGTCATTACATATGTTAATTAAAAAGACGCTTCATGTCAGTTCAAAACAAAATGGCGTGCGTTTTTATAATTTTTTACGAGGTTTGACATTAATTTTCTCGAGAATGCTTGAGAATTTAATTGCGGGGTCACTTGGAGAAGTGAATTAAAGTGATATGTTTCGAGTAGTATTCAAAATGTTACCTTGCTATGAGTAGTTTTTTAGTAATTAATGTTTGCACTTATTGCTCGAACGTTGAGCGGAATCCGTCTTAAAACTCGACATTGTGCATGTAAATCTGGAATGTATATACCCAGTGTTTATTGAACAAAAATAATAACAACAACAACAATATTGGCCAATAGTACTTCCGTTTGCCCTCTTATTTGGATTTCATCAGTTAAAATTTTTAGTACTTGAAGTTTCTAGAAGTAAAAGCAGCAGCTGTGACACTAGCTGCAATGATCAGCAGCCAAGAAGCCTTTCCAAACACGGCAAGCCCTCTTGGATTCCTATAAATAAATCGTAAATAAAATCAAGATAATTAAATAATAAAAACGTGACCGTACGTGAAACAATATACACTCTTTTTTATAACATCATTTTTTTTATAAGAACGTTGAGGCTGAGATTGACCAAAATCTTAACAACATGTTAAGAACATCCTAGGTATCTTAGGGGGGTACTCAACAAAGTTTTATATGGGGAAGCTCCGCCCCGAGGTCCAAACCCTTACCCTTTTATATACCATTTTTGACTGAAAAGGTAACCCTTTAATATACCTTCAAGAGAAAATGGTACCCCTTTCACATATCTACAGTTGAAACACTGCATCCATTTTACGCCTTTTACCAAACTTTTCGCTTGAATAGCCCCTTAAAATATTGGATGAATCAGCCGTTAGGTGCGTCTGTTCGAGATATTTTGAAAGGCTCTTTTAAACACTTAAATGACAGTTTTCCCTACCCTTTTCTATACTTCAACTCGTTAAATCCCTACCCTTTCATATACCTCGAGCCTAAAAAAGGATCCCTTTCGGGCGGAGCCTCCCCGTATAGTCCATTATAGGGAGTACCCCCCCCCCCCCCCCCTCCCGGGCGCGCCGCTCCACACTAACCGAACGCCTGGAACATGTTATACGGTAAGCAGCAGAAACCAACCTGTAGCCTGCCTCATTCAGAAAGATACATTCAGGAGAAAGGGGATGATCAACACACAAAATATGGCGCACGTCACTGTAAAATCGAGAAAGAAACGGAAACACGATCAGCTGTGTTTTATTTGAGCGGTAGAGTAAAACATGTCAGAGTTTAACATGATAAATGGCCTTACTTGAAATGCGTTCGGGGTACGGGACGGAGAAGGATTGCTTTATAAGTGCACGATCACAAGATAGCGTTTTGTTGCCAGATGGCGGTTAATATATAGACGTTATTGAACTAGCTTGTTCGGTCCGTATTGGGAAAATATTGGTCTCGTCACGAGACCAATATTTCCCAATACGGACCGAACAAGCTAGTTCAATAAAGTTTTTATTATAACGGCTTTTTTAAAAATTTGTCGATAAATGAATGCAATTCAACCATTCTCGGCTAACGCGCGCGCGCCAAAGCTAAGCATATTCTTGCCTTTTTCAGGCCACTTTGCAAAAAGTTTAGCCAAAAAAGCCCAACATTGTCCGCCAGACATAAGGAAAAATGTTTCTACTTAATAGAAAACAGTTTTCCTTTGTTAAATGTTTCATAAAAGGAATTCGGCGAAATTAGTTCGTGAGCGGTCCATCTTAGCGGTCCGTATTGCAAAATTCGGACCGCTCAGGGAACCAATCAGAATACTCCTTTTCGTCGTGGACCAGTTTGCCATATAATAAATATTTGTATTATATGGCTGGCTCCATGAGCTGTCAAGATGAAGCAAATCGTGTGCTGTGATTGGCTACCCGCGCGGTCAAGATGGAGCCATCTTGACCGCTCGGGATTGCCCGCTCTGTTCCCGCAAGAAAACTAATTTCCCGCGTCCTTCTAGTCATATAATAAATCATTTATTGACCAAGCTTGTTCGGTCAAGAAGGCGGGATATTGGCTTTGTTTTTTTTTTGCGTGTTTATGGACCTCGACTTCGTATCGGTCCATAAACACGCAAAAAAAGAACTTGGCCAATATCCCGCCATCTTGACCTCACGTTTGGCCAATAACCCATATATCCATTGGATATCCTTCATAATAAGCAAAACCCTTCAACTGACCTACAGACGACAATTAACATTTCCCTCATTGTGCATGACAGTTTACTTTCTATCCATCCTCAAGCTAATATGACGTCCATTGATGATCCGTTAATAGTTGGCGGCTAAACATTAAATTACTCACTTACTTCTTGGTTGACAATAAAACTGACTTTAGGTCATATTTTTAGGTTCTCTCAGTAACAAAAATAACGAGAAATAAAAACAGCGTCAGGTTGCACAAAATAAAAATCATTTCCAAGCCGGAAGATGGATTGGGTTCCAATCGATCTTTATGCATAACAAAATAATACCAAAATCTTACTCTGGGTCGTCATGGCAACTGACACTTATTCCTCTGCCTTTCGCGTCTTCCTGGAGCAGTTTGATTGAACTCTTCCCGCATCTTTCACTGTAAAAACACGGAATAAATAAATAATAAATAACAAATAAATGTCTTTATTATACGACATAGCATTTTAGAGTGCGAATACGCACATAGACGAGAGCAAATATATAGATGTTATTGAACTAGCGTGAGGTTCGTATTGGGAAAATATTGGTCGAGTTCTTTTTTTGCAAGTTTTCCTGCAAAAAAAGAACGAGACCAATATTTCCCAATACGGACCAAACAAGCTAGTTCAATAAAGTTTTTATTAATAATAATGGATTTTTTAAAAACTTGCTGACAAAATAATGCAGCCATTTTCGGCTAACGCGCGCGCGCCAAAGCTAAGCATATCCTTGCATTTTTCAGGCCACTTTGCGAAAGTTTAACCAAAACTGTCCGCCAGACATGAGGAAAACTTGTAAATTTTTCAGACTACAAATTGCACTCGCCCTACGGGCTCGTGCAATTTTGTTAGTCTGAAAAATTTACTCGTGCTTATTTATTCCAAATTGCACTCGAAATCATGTGATTACCTATACTTATAAAACGTGGTCAAACGGTCCCAACATTTAAATTTGATGCAACACTATTTTAACATATATATTTTTATCTTCATATTAGAACGTCATTTTAAACACGTTGTTAAGGTGGCAGACTGCAAAATTTAAAAAAATGCGTACTTACTATTCCGTGCCATGTATTGTGTGGATCACAAGAATCATCAGCTTGGTGATTTTGTCCACTTGAAAACTTGGCAGTTCGTATTTTCCAAAGAAACTAGAAAACACAATAGAAATACATTACTAATAGATCAACTAGAGACCCATTTGTAAATTAAATTTTAGCTTTCTTTCAGCACCCATGCTGGTCTTCCTCTTCCAGTAACCATGTTGATCTCTTTATGTTTTAACGATGAAAGATCACAAGACGCGTACCTCTCTGTAAGAAAGTATATACTATTTCGCTCTGCAACAATCATCGCATCACTTTTAAGGTTGAGATAAATTCTGCCGACACGACAAGAATCGCAGCGTGGGAAGGGTGGGAAAGGTTGTGCTGGCCATTACCCTCAAGCGGAGTGCACACACTCGAACCGGCCCCGGCCTATGAATAATTTATGCTTTTTGTTATTACCTTTCCCTCTTATAAGCTGGACGGTGTTTTCCATCTCCAGAAACTCTAGAACCATTCACCATGACTCGAACGATTCCTCGGGAATTTTCGGCAATCTTTGTAACAAAATGAAACACTTAAATATCAGATCGATACAATGTATCAATTAAATTAATTAATTTTTGTATTATTTAATTTACCCAAGTTTTTTTATCATTTATTTCCTTCTTTCATTGTTCTGTTCATTTATTTCTTCAGTTACACTTAACAAGTTTATTTTGTATTTACCGTTAATGCCTGATCTCATTGCCCGGATAATACGGACGCATTTGCGTGTCCCTTTGGTGTCCGTATTAACCAGGTTCCACTGTAACTGAAGAAATACAGTGATCGCCAAAAATTACACAGAAATTGGTTAACGCTTTCATGCCGAAAATTAGTTTGAAAAAGGGAGCCTCC
Source organism: Desmophyllum pertusum (assembly GCA_029204205.1). Taxonomy (NCBI): domain Eukaryota; kingdom Metazoa; phylum Cnidaria; class Anthozoa; order Scleractinia; family Caryophylliidae; genus Desmophyllum; species Desmophyllum pertusum. The sequence continues at coordinate 144,272 of MU827798.1, read as the reverse complement.
GCTCCAATAAATAAAAGCAACAGAACCATGTTTAACGGTAACTTAAGTTCAAACTGAAGAAACCTTACGCTCATTCAAATAAAGTCAAACCTCTACTAACCCTATTCAGACCTGGGGGATCTGCCCACCCCTCCCCGGTCTGAAAAGACCAAAAAAGCCCGGTTTGAATAGGATTAAGCGGTCACCCTCGGGACATAGCCAACTGACCGCTTAAGGTGATTCCTCAGTATTGCACTGCGCATCCTTACTGCGCATAATTTCGCGCGTAATTAGCGCGCGCACATTAAAAACATGGCGGCTTTTCCTTTGTGGCTATACTCGCCAAGGAGGTAAATAAAAGTTTTCTCGTAAACGAGCACGGTGACCTATATTTTTTATTGCATAATTTTGATGTTCAAATTATCCTCTTTAAGTTAAACAAATAAAATAAAAACATTTTCGGAAGAAAAAAAAGATATCGCTAAAAGCGTGCACCAAACCGTTACTCGTGGGTGCAAGTTATGACCTTGAAAACATCGATGCGAGGAACGTTTTGAGTCGATGTCGTTTGAATTTGTGTGATTTTTTCCACAAATTATATATTAAATTGTTCCATATGGTCGAGACTTTGAACTTATCAAGTTTTTTTCAAGTATTACTTTAAACTTTGCTTCTCGCTACCGCGAAATGTTACGTGAACCGATGAAATAACTACGCGTGTGATTAGTACCAGTACAGGCATAAATGGGGTAACATTGGTCCATCGTATCTCTTTTGCGAGCACGGTGACCTATCTTTTTTATTGTATTTTTCGAAACAGTGCTTGCAAACAATATCATTTTTACGCTGATTACATTTTTAATATGTTGTGTTTGACGAGCTCTTAAAAGAAACTGGACGTGCTCCTCTTAGTGTCTGTGTCCGTAAAGCGAGGTTAACTTTGTATGAGAGCGTATCACTCGATCGGGTCACAGAAAACTGCCCGTTGTCCGTATTAACTGGAGTCCGTATTAAGCGGGTTAATGCAAAAGAAAAATATATTGAGCTTTTCGTAGGGACGTGACAATCAAAACTATCCGTAATAAGCGGGTGTTCGTAAAGCGGGTGTCCGTAAAGCGGGGTTCCGGTGTATTAATATTCAAACGACCGTTCCCAGTTTAAGGACGGTGCCTCCTAAAACCAAAGTATTTTTGCGCGGTTTATGACTATGCGAGAAAAGCAGATCTTAGCAAGGGCTATTGGATTCCAAAAAGAAAATTGGGGGTAACCACGCATTTTTCAGAGATAATCAAGCTTCAATCTGGAAAAAAATGCTGAAATAGCATTTTCTCGGAAAAAAAAGAAAAATATATTTTTTCGCAGATTCCCTTTGAATTTGCCTTGACATACACGAAAGCAACAATAAATATAAAAATCTTTAAAATACTTAACAAATGGTAATATAACAACTACTGTTAATGTGTTTTTTAATTAAAAATCATCGCAACGTAGCCATTATCAACCCTGACACCTCTCCTCTGGTATACCAAAAATACAGTCTAAATAACTTTTGCACACAACAAAAAATTAATCATATGTTTAATAGCCTTACCGCTTCCATTTTATAACATAAAAAGTAGGGGGTCACCACGCGTTTTTGTAAGTTATATGAAGAAACGACCATATATTTCCCTTCCGAGCTTAGCCTTAAATAGATTTCGCAATGTTCTGTATGTGCGCGCGCTCGAGCGCGCGCTAATGACGCGAGAAATTATGCGCAGAACGTATGCGCAGTAACAATAGGAGGCACCGTCCTTAATTCAACTGCAATTTTAAAAAATTGCCATTAAAAACCCCTCCGCCACCCATTTATTTGTTTTCACTTACTATCTTGGAGGCTGGGCCCCAAAAAGGCGCCGTGTAATCACAGTTCTTGCTCCAGTTTGGGCAGGAATCGTAGTCAATACCATCTGTGGTACTTCGAGATAAATTCCCATTCCCACAGAAGGTCAATCCGTTAACGATCCACCTAAAAATTGCATATTGATACTAAAACGTATTCTAATGCTGAGTGCATTATTCTAAAGCCTAGTTTCCATATGATCGCACAGCGATCGTTGCGATCATATGGAAACCACTCTTGCGCGGATCATTGCAATCGTTTCGACTGCGATCGTTGCGATCTTTGCGATCATATCGAAACCAGGCTTAATGCTGAGTGCTGATTCTATATTTAGCTTTAAAAATCATGCTATTTAAAGTGCTACTACGACGAAAATTAAGCATTTTCTTTCGCGGAATTTTTTAGATAATTTCATTATTTGGATAATGATAAATGCAAAACGCTAGAAATCTGAAAGTACCAACACGGCAGAGAACCAGCCCGCGAAAATCTCGTAAAACCTCGTAAAATCCGTCCGCCATTGTTTGGTTCGTCTGTTCATGACGTCATCCAATCAACTTGCCTTCGTGCGAAGCCTTCGTGTCACATAGAAGAAACAGCAACAGAAGCGACTTAGGTAAACGTTTTCGTCGATTTACAATTACAACCAGAGATTAGCCTTCGAGCACACAGAATAAGCCATATTTGTTTCGAATGGGTTGATTGGATGACGTCATTGTCCTCTCGACCCAATCCTCGAATCGAATAATGGCGGCAAGTCGAAGTTCGAAAGTAGAGTTAAAATAATCGGACTTCCCTTCCGAATTTTGACTAGATATTTGGCACATTTGCTATTTGGTAGTTAAAGTTTCGAAATCTAAAGAGAACAGGAATAGTGTATTTTTGATCGTACTAGCACTTTCAAAAATATATATTATTTGATTTCATGTCTGTCCTATTATATAAGAACGTTATAGTTGACAACAATAAATTTGTCAATTAATTTGTTGATTACTAAGGGTCGAGTGTCATAAATTCACTGATAAAATATCTTGATAGTTGATATAGGTTGTTATAATTGGGAAGATAGATTTCTCAATATATTCGGGAGCGGCGAAGTACAAATTGTAAGCTATTATATAGGGAATTGTAGTTATAGTGATGTCAAGGGGGGGGGGGGGGATAGAGACAGGGCCTGAGGCCGAGAAACCATGCTCTCGCAACTTGCAAAGCGATCAGTTTCGTTTTGGTCAGCGATGTGCTTCTTTTCGCGCGCGGAATTCCTTAAAAAATGAATTAACGTTCCTATAAACTATTTCGCGATTATTCCAACACGTTAAATTTGTCCAATGTGGCTGAACTTTCCAGGAGCTGAATTCGTGAGTTCAAGTCCAGATAGAGAGAGGAAAATTAACCATCGCGTGTTCACATTCTCCATAATACCGATAATTTGGACAATTGATTTTTTTTGTTTTGCATAGGAAGGCAAAAAAATGTAAATTCAAAACGCACGTGCGTTTTGTTTTGCATGGGACGGCAAATAAATATGCAAAACACACGTTCAGAATATTGTACTACTAATTCAACCTATTGTTTTGTGACGTTCTTGTTGCCGTCGCCGTCGTGGTTGCATCTTGAAAACGATAAACTTGAGGAAGAAGTTTATCTGGCTTAAAGGACCACAAAGTGAAAAAAAATAAGTAATCATTTATACATCAGTACGCACTTCCATCGTCTCATCAGCCGCCATGTTTTTCTAGCTTTTGTTCTGGCTTTACACAACTTCTACGCACGTGCACATGATAAATCCGCTGGCTAAAGTTGTGATGATTGCTTTGCAAATTGTGAGAGAATTATTTGGATTTGATTAAAGAGAATGTATGGGAAGTAGCTACCCCCCCCCCCCCCACCCCCCCGACACTTGTACTGCTGTATTATTTTATTGGGGGTATTCATAGTATGTCCTTACCCAGTCATTGTGTCCTCAAGAGTTGTAAATCGAGCGCCAAACTCTGAATACAAATGAACGGCCCTGTAGGTTCCTGACCAAAACAGGCTCTAAAGATTAAAGCAGAAGGCGAGAGTTAACAATCCTCCAACAATATGACAAGTTAGCAAAGTTTAATATAAATGTGTTTTGCTGTTAGCTCTTTCTGATGGATACTCTGGCTTGGTTCTCGCAAACAAATTCCTATCTCTATTAATATACTGCTCGCTACCTCCATGCATGTTCGCAAAAGCGGTTTTGAATGATAGCCTTTTTAAAGCGGCCGGATATATACATACCTCTTACTTACCGAGTTCGAGCGCGAAGCGCGCGGGCCATAAATCGAACGGGAAAAACGAGGTTAGTGAGATATTTATTATATCTCTCGCTCTGGAGAATGGAAAACATTTCAAGTTCGTATATTACATGTATTGTATTGGTAACCGAATTAAAATTATGACTTTATTTTTATACCAGGAAGTGCGTGACGGAAGGGTTTCACTTTGTGTTTATACCAAGAAATATAAAAGAAAAAATAGCAAATAGCACGTGGTCAATACATCAAATAGAAAAACTTTCACCGAGTAGTTTTAAAGTTATTGGCCTCAAAAGGTCAAAAATAGGGTACGTTTGACCTCCCTTGACGTTGCCATGGCAACGAATTTTGACGTCATTTTCATTTGATGCTGTTCATTGATAAACGCTTTACAGATAAACACAAAATGTTTTTTTATAAGCATCATCGGGCTAGCTGTAATAGAATGCCAAAGACTGGAAGGTCTAAAGAGTTGTGAGCCACCTTAAGCACTACGTTCTACGGCAAACGGCAAACGTCAGCGTCAGCTTACGCAAAAAATGGGAACAAGCTCACTGCATGGCTCGAATTTTTGCAGCTATGTCAAGCATTTCAAAACAAACATTCATTGATAACTTATGTTTAAGCCCAGGTATTGCTGTTTGAACTTCCAAAGATGACGAATTTGTAAATTTCACCCAAGGAATTGCATAAAACGCCCGGTAAAGAAACCTCATCGATCGAAAGTTCACACATGCTCAAATAGCGATCTTGACGAGTTCCTATGTTATGACGTATTTGTAGGGCAAAATGAGAAACTTTCGTCTTGGTTTTCTCGAGTTTCCTTCGGTGAAAGTTCGTAGAACTTAGCGGAAAGGTTATGCTTAGTTTGCTTTACTTGGTGCCCATTTTTTAGGAAAATTTATAAGACCATTTTTTACGCAGAGGCAAAAGGCACAATTTTGTAAAAAGCGAAGGAGCTGCCTTGACAACCCCAATTTTTTTCCCCATTAAAATTCTTATCTGGCCAGGCTTTATTATATATTGGGAAAATTGTAGAAAATTTCACCGAAGGAAACTGAAGAAATTTACAAATAAAGCTTCGTAAGCATGAAACTCCTTTGTTTGGACAGTTTTAATTAAAGACCTAAAGTCAATATGTTATCAGGGATGGTTGTCGAACGCTATTTCATCATTACTTTTTACATTCTGAAAGGTTTGGGTGAACTGGTAGTAAAAAAGAACGCGTAAACCACAATCGTGGTCAAAACTGTTGAGACACTTCACTAAATTTCAAACAATTTGAGCACTACAGCCTATTTGTTCAACCCCCCCCCCCATTTCAATGTTGTCGCGTTGTGAAAACGATGTTAAATCGAAGCAGGATGAATTGGCAGCCCCATGAAACAACATTGAGCAGGAGGAGAGGGGGATAAAAAATATTTCTACCCGCTCGTTGGTTAAGTGAGTTGTGAAAAGTGTGTGATATTCATTTGTCTCAACTAGTTTTGACCACGATTGCAGCTTTCACGCGCGCGTCACACCAGATAACCCTATCGAGCCACCTTAAAACAGAACCTAAAGTCCTTTGAGGATAGCGCAACTAATAAAAAATAATTCAAACTAAACTCAATATCTTATTGTTACTAGCGTTCATCACCTAGACAAGAAAGTATCTTTAAAAATACGTTACTTTATAACTACCAAAGCAATTTAAAAGTAGTGAAAGCTAAACAAATTGTGAGGCGCTAATAAGCGAGATCGTTTAGCAAGTTCTCACCCTAAAAATTAGCATTAGCATTAATGAAACTGGATGTGTTAGTAAATATATTACAACGCCGCAAGTCAATACTAGCAGGAGGGTCCACAATAGAGTTCCCAGATCCCGCCTTCCCGCCTATTTTTTCTCGTTTATCCGCCATCCCGCCCTTTTCTTCGTCGAAATCCCGATCCCGCCCCAAAATTTTAAACAAGTTTTTGTGTCACTGACAGAATAATATCTTTCTCAAGTTTCTGTGTTATTATTAAAATAAACATCACATAAAAGACTTAGACCCCATCCAGACTTAGGCCCAATCTCGTCCCGCGAGCCCGCGATCCTTTAGAAGCATCCAAAAGAATTGTGGGCTCTGGGGACGAGGTTGACTTTGGCCCCGTCCACACGTTCCCGTTTTCATAACGCTCAGTTTTCGAAACGCTCTGTTTTCATCGAAAACACATCAAACGCTCCTCATCCACATCATCGTTTTCGTAGCGTTTTCCCCGTCCATACAAATACGCTCGAAAACCCGCAATACCGTGTCAACAATCGCCAGAATACCGGTGGTATGTATGGTATGGTATGGTATGGTGGAATAGACAGAAGTCTGATAATATTTTAAATCTCCCATTGCGAAAACTGTGAGCTTCAAGGAACAGATAATGTCTAAGGACAATTATGAGTGAATATATTTTGAAGCCAAAAGGAGGTTTAATATTTTGTTTATTATCCTTCAAATATTTTCTATAATTGCGTTTTATCTTGACTGACAAACAAATTTCAATCGAGTTTCTGTTGGTTTACACACAAATATTAGCATTTGCTAGCATTTGCTAACTTTTGCTAACAAATTGGTTGCTCGTGAATACATTTCACCAGAAATAGTTTTTGAGGCAAGGCTGTTTCTGACCATTTCCATAATTGCTTGACCACTACGTGGACTGGCTCCGAAACCTCTTAATATTTTCTGACCCGCAACGAATATGTCTTTGAAAATCGCTGAACCCTTGAACAAGCCATTTAACAGCTGGAAGTTTCTAGAAGCCCAGAAGATTGTTTACGTGCAGTTGTCCTCGTAATAACATCTCTTTCAAGAGTAGTTTCTCCTTTTGTTCCTGTTATAGAAACTTCAACAAAGTTTGAACGTGGAAAATGTTGATGGATGTACATCTATCTTTTTATTTCGGAATGCAAAATCGCGTGCAACATTTTGTAAATTTGAGAACTCATTGTTGATGTGGCAGACAGTTCGATTAAGTCTGATGATCTTGGCTTCTGCGATAATATTCAGAAACAATTGTTTTGTTTGAGAGAAATTAATGTAGCGTAAATGTAGCGACTAATTGAAAATACAAGCTAATATTTAAATATAACCAAGCCCACTTATCACCAACCCAATATTGAAAATTATATTGAAATCCCTCGTAACACCACTTAGCAGCAAGCTGTAATTTTTATTGCTGATATTAGATATATGAGCAAGTGGTTAGTCGAATGCCGTGTGTCTTTAGTTTGTCAAAGCAAGGTTGTGGGGAATGTCTGTAGCGCGTTGTATTTGTGTAGAAATGTAAGCCCGATTAAATAACCTCGTTTTAATGTGGTTAATTCAGCAATGCGGCTATTATATGATTCGTTAGTAGAGCAGATGCGACGTGAACGGAGAGCTAAACTAAAAGGAATAGCTTTTTTTAGTTATATGGCGAGGATGACAAGACGAATACAGTAGATGGGGTCCCGCAAATCCATACAAAGTCTCTATTTTGTCTTGGTTGAAATCCAACAAAACAACCCAAACTTGGTAAAACGACTAATTGTAATTTTAATTTTAATGTAATCTTTCTTGTGATGGGCTCCGATTTTTAATTAAATGAAAATTTAAAAACTCGTTTCCAGCCTCCATTTGAACTTCGGAACGGGAAATTACCAATGCTGATTGTGACTCAGAAAATGATGTTTTTTTATCAATGACTCATGCCATGGATGTACTGACAACTTAACAGAGATAAAGTTTGTTTAACAACATTCTGCTTGATGTCTTACTTTACCACTATTTCGAAATCTGTTTACCTTTGCTTAATTAAATATTGTAGTCAACCCTCACCTTATTGTAAATGTCCGCCATTCCAACCTCGTCAAAGTACGGCTTGTAGTCAGCGAATGTTAAGTTACAAGGATTCTTATAAGCGAAGGCTCCATAAAGCGCCTCCCAGATCTTGCTGCAGTTCTTCCAAGTTGTTGCATTCAAACCAAACTTCTTGTATTGATAATCATAGCATCTACCAACTACTATTTCTTTAATGTGTGGAGTTGAACCTTTGTCCTGAACACTCAGATGTACAGTGCTCAGAAGAAGAAACAAGCCAACGAGAGATGCAAAGCTCGTCATCGTGATAACACAGCTTCCCGACTCAGGGCTGTGGTTTGTTGTCGGGCTTTTTGCGTGTGACCTAACAGTGACCTAAGCACGAAGTGTTTCTATTCTTAGAAATCGACTACGTGACTACTTAAGAGCCAATTTCTGTAATTACCGAGAATGCGGCGTCAGTCGTGAAATTTTGAATTTCTTTATATTTTTTCCAAATAACCTCTATTTAACAATTAGATTATGAGCTCGAGATTTCTATGATGTGACATTAATGGCGGCACTTTATTTCAGAAAGTGTTATTCCCTATGCTCGATTTCCGCCAGCGGCTGGTAATCGAGCCTAGTTATTCCCAAGCGGCAGAAAATCGTGAAGAATTTGAACTTGACACCTGAAGCCCAACAACACTGAATAATCTAATATACCATGCGGGGTTTTCAAAGCGACGAGAACTTGGAAAGGCAAAAGTACCTGACTTTGCGTTGTAAATTTGTTGACTTAGCGAAATCTGAAGGGTACCGTGTATAAATTAAAACAGTAAGTGGCCGGGAGCTATAGATGAAATAAAATAAATAGATACACAAATAAATGGTATCGCAAATCGTAATCTCAATTTTTAACTTAGGAATAATGCATATTTGTCACACAAAAAAATTAAATGAATTTCAAGCCCAAAATCGAGAATAATCGGCTAGAAACAGTGGCTAGTCTTGGATAAAGTTTTCCGCTTTGAAAGGAAGCAATTTGGACGTACTATATACCCTGCAAGTGTGGTTGTCGTAGCTTTAACGACAAAATAAAGTTGGTACTTTTTACATTGCAATATACAAAAACAAAATGAGATTATGATTGGTGATTCGATTTATTTATGTATCTCTTTATTTCATTGCAACTTCAACTAACGGCCCACTTATTTTTATTGATATACTCACTAATAACTGTACTCTTCAGATTTCGCTAAGTCAACAAACCAACAACAGTCTATTTAACACGAGCTTGAAAAGTTCAACAAGATACTGAAAGACAGCCGAAAAAAATAATATAGTTAAACTATTTCAAAAAAACTCAAGAAAGTTAGAATTGGTTATCGCATGTCAACCGAGTACAATTAAGAATTTGCAGTACAAGTGATATTTGAAAGTATTGTATTTACAAATATGTGTTCCGCATATTTGGAAGAACTTACATAAAAACGTTTTCGAAACAACTGTTGACAATTTTTAACTTTGTCCTTAAAATTGATAAGGATACCTGCCGACGTAGCCTGAATTTCAGCAATGGATTTCGAAATTACAAATAATGGCCTGCACAGACTAGGCCAATTGTTATCGATAACTATTTAGTTGTCGATCATAAAAAGTTGTCGATAACAAAAAAGCAAGTGTGTGCAGCTAGTTATCGATAACTAAGGCCCTAACTAGCTTCACACACTGGCTTTTTTGTTATTGTCAACTTTTTATGATCGACAACTAAATAGTTATCGATAACAATTGGCCTAGTCTGTGGAGGCCCTAAGGCCCTTAGTTATCGATAACTAGCTTCAAATACTGGCTTTTTTGTTATCGACAACTATCTCTCTAGTCTGTGGGGGCCCTAAGTTTATTACTTTTAGGCCGCTGTTGTCGTTGGTTTGTTATGATATAGTCCGGCACAAGAGAAACATTTACCGTTCTTCGTAACTTGTACAACTTCGAAAAAATCTGAATTCATACTTATCATTATTGGAAGTCGCGCGTACTTACAAAACATTTGCCATTTCAAGTCCAGCGAACGGCAAAGGTGACAAATAAATACATAGAGCTGTCCTCTTACGAGAGTGGCTGCGTAGAGAGCTTCGACTGTATTCAAATGCACAAGGCTGTAAACTTCAAGAGTGCACAGTGATTACATGCTTACCTTACCGACTTCCTGGTATTAAAGGATTATGTGATGGCTTCTTTGCACCAATAAAATTCTTGAATTTTACAAGTTAATGGTTTTAAATTCAGGGACAAAACTACCATTTAATGATTGTGTTATTTGTACTATTTCTAAATGCCGCGGAAAGTTTTAACTTCATAGTCTGATGCAAGAGGCAGCGATTTCATAACAAATCACACAATTCCAGTTTTAATTGCGCTTTTTTATAATTAAGGTTGATGTTTGCTTGAGTCAACCATTTCTATTGATGTTTTTTTTTATTACAAGAAACATTTACATACAATTTAAGCTGGAGCAGTTACGTTTAGCTTTCAAAACAAATTATTGAGCTATTTAAAATAAAAGACTTAGGCTTTGTCTATTTTGTTAATTTTCATTTCAAGAAAAGTTTCAACTTTATAGCTCTTAAATATAGTGATGGAAAAGAGATTCGCCTTAATTTGTGTTACAGTTCAGTTTGAAATTTGCTTGATTTGTCTGCGATAGCCATGTTCACAAAAATATGGTATTTGTTTACTTTATTTTTTCTAGAACGAAGCATATACTACTCACTGTCCGGGAGTTTTGTTGTTTATAATTCAGGGAAGATCTTATTCGGCCTTACAACCTGACATTTTTGCGCTATTCTTATTAAAAAATGCGTCAACTAGCAAAGTTAAAGATCTCTTCTATTGACGTTTGATAGTTCTGATTATACACAGTACACAACTGGACAAATTGGATCGACGCGAACAGCGCGAAAAACGCACAAAATGATGATTGTGACAAACAATCCTATGCAGTGTTTTCTGAAAAATTTCGACTCCTCTGAACATTTTACTTTTAGACTTATAACTGACAATGTGGTCAGTGAGTAGAACAGAGAGTTTTCAAACCAATGAAGTTTCTCTGCTTATATTTAATTATTTTATTTGGGTCGGCAAAGTTAAACATGTCCTCGCCACATCTGTTTCACGTTTGAACAAAAGGTCCACCATAATCCTAAAGATTATAATGAATATTTCATTTAAAATATCGCCGGAGAAGCCCGATATTGCACGAAAACAAAACTCAGTGAAGTTTCTTGACGACTAAAGTTCGCTTACTCCATGTAAACTGAGCTCCATTCCAACATGTTCTTAAATAGTACAGAGACAACCACCAATTCTTCCACTAACATCAGGTCAGTGTTTTATTGCCCACAATATCCGGACTTCACCTGGGACTTAAATAATACCACCATTCCCTGGATTTTAGTCATCGTCATGTACATTGCTTCTCCCATCACCATAATTTTGAATGTTCTGGTTATCATAGCTGTAAAGCAAAGGAAAGAACTGCAAAAACAATGTAACATCCTGTTGTCTAGCTTGGCCGTTGCCGACCTTGTTGTGGGAGCTATAAATATGCCATTAACCGCCACCATTGATGTGTTAATTATGCGCCAAGTTTCGTTTTATCATACTGTTTGCCTATTAGCTGACTTTAATGCAAACTCGATGTATTGTGTTTCGCTTTCATCTCTGTATCATTTGACTGCTATTGCTTGGGAGAGGTACGTGGCGATAGCCAAATGGATCGACTACAAGGTTATTGTAACAAGAAGCCGTCTCAAAAAGCTTGCGATAATCAGTTGGTTAACAGCGGTGTTTATAACAGTTCCGGTCCTTATAACAGAATTGGCCGGTGTGGACCAAGCGATCGAAGAAAAAACTGTACAACGTTGGGGCTCTGTGTGGAGCAGTTGCCTTAATAGCTCTAGTATATTTTTACGTCATGGTGTTCCTCGGAGTACGCAAACGTAAAACAAGCCAAATCAGCCAAGTCACCGGCGCTCTAGCGCAAGCGAAACTCGAATCCAAAGTTGCCAAGACGACTACCTTACTAACCACAGCAGTGATTTTCTCGTTTATTCCAGCAATTATTTTCTTTATCTTGGAAGAGATTTTCCCATCCCTCACTATAAATGTAACTTTTCGATTGTGGGATACACTGGTTCTATTAAACTCTCTGGTAAACCCTATCATATACTGCTATAGAGACCACCGTTTTAGGAATGCCATTAAAGAAATGTTGCGAATGGGAAAGCCTCAAGTAACCCAACCAGCAGTTGGTACCGTGCCATATGTCAGACGAAAGAATCTGTTTGCTGCAGAGGAAGATGTCCTGGAGCTGCAAAATGTGGACAAACCCACCTACTTGATTAGAGCAGCATCCTGTGATCTAGCGGTGGTTTCAGATCATGTTCATGAAACGTCTCACAAAATACTGTTGAAAAGATCCATGTCTGCTCCATCGCTCGACAAGGGCATCAGCTTATTGGTTGGTTTACAGTCACAGCAACCCTCTTCCGTCCTGATAACAACTGCAACAATTAACTTTGAAAGTGCAGGCGTGCGAAATAAAGCGACAAAACGACTTTCCAGTAATCCTAAATTGCTGATTAATGTGATGTCTCAACCTACAGCAAACCATATCCATAATATATACAGATCAAAATCCTGGGATTCTAGTATCTCCGTGCATTTTGCCAAAAGTCGTCCAAGTGTAGAAGATAGGATATTTCAAATTAGACCCAAATCGGCACCATCATTCGGTTCAGCGAACCCAATCGTCCTGGACGAAGCATGGACAGATTCTGGATTTAACACAAAGCTTTGAGGAATGCGAATACTGACCAGGCTTGAGGAACTCCCTATTTACTTTCGTTTGAATAATGGCAGCCTCACAGAGCCTCAGATAAACTATGTTTGCTGTGAATATTTATAATCTTATAAATCGGTTCCATTAGTTTTCAATATATCCAGACCATAACTAGCAATGATTGATATTGTTGTGTCGAGGTATGCACGTGAGTTATACGAATGCGTCCAATCATGTTGGAGCTATTGTTACTTGTGTATATAAGTGGATGGATAATGTATTCGAGTGTGTGTAAGTGTGTGAAATGTGGATTAAATTCAAGTTCGTTTACTGAACTGTGGTTCTACATTTGGCGACGAGGATTTTCGACGAGGAGTTATTTCAGTAGTGCCGGGAGGCGGTGGAACGAACGAAACAAGCGGAACACACGGTAGTGCGAGCCGTTCTGGAAGCACATCGGTTTCTTTAGATGTCGGATGTTTGGAAGCGTTTGACCCCAAAGGCGATCCACACAGTCTTAGTCAGCGATGGAGGGCACGTATTTCGGTCATGAGCTGACCAGCGATGGTGTAAACTCAAGTGAAGAGAAGGTTAATTTGCTGCTATTAGAGACGCACGACCTCCTAAAGACGCAAGTGAAGTACGATCTTTCATGGGTCTGGTCCAGTATTCAGCAAAGTTCATGCCAGATGTAGCATCCGTAGTCAAGCCCATTCAAGAGTTGACGAGAAAGGGTGTCACCTTCAAGTGGGGCAAGGAGCAGCAAACAGCTTTTCAGGAGCTGAAGTGTCTATTAATCACTCAGGCGGAGACACTGGCCTACTTAAGGGATGGCTGTAGGACACGAATTGTCGCAGATGCGTCCCCACAGTGGGTTTAGGAGCATTTCTCACCCAACAGCAAGGAGAGATGTGGAGAGTTATTTCGTATGCATCAAGGAGCTTGAGGCGCTACAGTCAGACGGAGAAAAAGGCGCTGGCTCTTGTCTGGGCATGTGAGCGGTTCAACATGAATGTATCCGGGCAAAGCTGGAAACGGATCACAAGCCCTTAGAGCGCATCTATTCGCGCACGTCAAAGCCTTGCGCACGAATTGAAAGATGGGTGTTACGGTTACAAGGGTACGATTTAAAAGTGGTGTACAGGTCTGGTAAGACAAACATTGCTGATGCTTTATCTCGGTTAAACTCCGTGCAGCGGTTGGACAGCGGTGAGGAGTACGATTTCGTCAGAGCCATTGTGGAGAGTTGCCTGCCTGTAGCCTTATCACCGAAGGAAAAAGAAGAGGCGTCTTACAATGATGAGGGACTGTGCTTAGTGAGAAACTGTGTGAAGTCTGAGAACTGGGACCAGTGTACACTTCCTTCGTATGCACATGTCAAAGATGAATTATGCACCTATGGTGAGCTTTTGCTTCGTGGCACAAGGATAGTGGTTCCCAAGATCTTGCGGGACAAGGTAGTGAGACTGGCAGACGAGGGTCATCAGGGTATAGTAAAGACAAAGGATCGGCTTCGTAGTAAGGTTTGGTGGCCGGGGATGGACAGGGATGTAGAGAAAGTGTGCAAGGTTTGCCATGGCTGTCAGGTTACTTCAGGTTACGGTCCACCTGAACCGATGTCTCGCGTTTTACCTCCAATCGGTCCTTGGGTAGATTGCAGTGCAGATCTTTTAGAACCCCACCTACAGGGGAGAGTGTTCTGGTGGTGGTCGATTATTTCAGCAGCTTTGTCGAGGTGGCTATTTTGAGATCTACCACAAGTGCCAAGGTTATTGAGGCAATTACCCCCATGTTTGCCAGATTTGGTGTACCGTTTTCAGTGAGAACAGATAATGGACCCTAGTTTGTGTCCGAGGAGTTTGAGATGTTTCTACGAACGCATGGTGTTGAGCACCGCAGGACGACACCGCTGTGGCCTCAAGCGAATGGCGAAGTCGAACGCCACAATCGTTCCTTGCTCAAGTTTCTTCAGATTGTGCATGTAGAGGGGAAGAATTGGCGAAACCAGTTGGTTACCTGGTTAACGGCATACAGATCCACTCCGCAAACAACCACAGGCACCACGCCCTTCTGCCTGATGTTTGGCCGGGAGATGAGGTCCATGTTGCCGGAACTGAGAAGAGATTCGGTCGAATTGCCAAGGGAAGAAATTCGTGATCGAGATTGGTCGAAGGGCAAAGGGCAAAGGGCAAAGGGCAAAGGGCAAAGGGCAAAGGGCAAAGGGCAAAGGGCAAAGATTATGCAGACGACAAAAGAGTGCCACGACCAAGTCCATACGAGTCGGTGACACAATGTTGCTAAAAGCGGAAAAGTCGAACAGGTTGTCAACCAACTTCTGTCCGAGTCCTTTCAAAGTGGTTCAGAAGACGGGAAGAGAAGTAACAGTCAGGCTGGTGTGGAATATAAACGGAACACGGCGTTTGTAAATAGGTACAACGAGCAAGATGGTGTGTCCAGAGACGGTGGAAATGGAAACGTTGCAGATGGGCAGGTGATTCCAATGGAAACAGTATGTAGAAACAGCCTAGTTTCCCCCGTTAGTTCATCAAAAAAGGAAGGAGAAGAAGCTGAACGCCAAGTGTCAGCAGCGAGTCCGTTGTTAAGTCAGGAAACTGTTCGAAGGTCAACGCGAGTTGTTAGGAAGCCTTCGCGCTTCAAAGACTATGTTCAGTGACTCTTCAGTCATTAAGGAGATAAGAAACCTTTAAGGCCTTCGCGTTTCAAAGACTTTGATTTGGACACTAGGAAACATTAAGAAACGTTCGTATGAATTTAGAATTTTCTTTGTTTTATTTTTGTCCCTAAGAAAAGGAGGGAATGTGGTGTCGAGCTATGTACGTGAGTTATGTGAATGCGTCCAATCATGTTGGAGCTATTGTTACTTGTGAATATAAGTGGATGGATAATGTATTCGAGTGTGTGTGTGTGAAATGTGGATTAAAGTCAAGTTCGTTTACTGAACTGTGGTTCTACAGATATATTGAGAAGTATTTATGTCGAGACCCTTCTGTCTCCGTAAGTAGTTATCTATGTAATGTGGAATTTGACTGCCTTTTTTATTTGGCGTTTGTCGTCTTGGCATTCTTTGTTGGTATTTTAAAAATTCTCCTCTATAGCTTTGTCAAAAATAGCTAGCGCAGAATCGAAGGCACTAATTCCTCTTTCGTGGCAAACCACGAAGAGTCACTTGAATTGTGTTACCTTTCTAATTTACTTTTGGGATCTTTGTATTTCTTGATGGTATGTAAAAACTCGCATCTATAGCATTGTCAAAAAAAACTAGCGCAGAATCGAAGGCACTAATTCCTATTTCGATGGGGTAAACCATTTCTGGAACGAAGAGTCACTTACCATGCGGAATGTTTCGTTTGTTTGGTTTGTTTTGTTTTTATGATTTTTTAAAATCAGTTTCGGCCAGTTGCCCAGCCGATGAGTAAATCATATACCTGCATGGAAGTTGTTTAACTTCCAGATAGTCATCCAAAATTAACAATATCAATTTGCGTTTCTTTTTTATTATTTTTCATGCGCTAAGCTTTCAATTGTTGATTTCGATATATTATTTATTTTATAACAATACCATTATTTTTACGATTCTCGGGTTCGCCTGCCAGAAAAAGACTTGAAATGGCAAATGTTTTGTAAGTATGTGAATATGCGTGAATAAATGATATAATAAGGAGAAATTCAGCTGATGCGAAGTTTTACATGTTATAAAGAAGTAAATGTTTCTCTTGAGCCCGAAGATATCAAAATATACCAACGACAATAACAGGCTACATAATAAACTCATTTGAATTTCGAAATCTATTGCTGAAATTCAGGCTACGTCGACAGGTGTGGATGAGCCTAAAAATTGTCTCCAGTTCTTTTCAAACGTGATCATGGAAAACGTTTTTACGTAAGTTGATCCAAATAGGGAACACGAATTTGTAATTACAGGAATTTCATTTTTTGAGTTTTGTAACTGCGTAGCCACCAATATTGATAAGTGCATTGTAAATATATGCGAGAAGAGGAAATTGCCTTTCTTTTTTTTCAAAGTGGAAAGACATTATTTGTCAAGTATATTGAAAATAAAAGGGGACTGATGGGTAGTTGTTCTGGCGCCGTGAATTCGCGGCCAGGCAATATTAAATTGACACTTTTTTAAAAGTTATATCCCATGCATAAACTGTGTATGACTGTATAAATATGGGTGATATATATTTTTGGCTCGTTTCCTCATTCTCTCGTGTTTTTCGAACGAGTTTTTTTTCTTTTTTTTTTCTGCTGTCCTGGCTCAATATCTTGTTTAACTTTTCAAGCTAGGCCGTGTTAAATTGACTATTGTTGATTTGTTGACTTAGCGAATTCTGAAGGGTACTGTGTATAAATTAAAACAGTATAAGTGACCGGAGAGCTAAATGTAATAAAAAAATACATACACAAATAAATGGCATTGCAAATCGTAATCTCATTTTGACTTCATCTATTGAAATTTTTTTAACAACTTTATTTTCTCACAATTTTTTAGACCGCCCGAGGGTTCCGTAACTCCAATACTGTTAAGGCTACGACAACGAAACTTGGAGGGTATATGGTACGTCCCAAATTGCTTCCTTTCAAAGTGAAAGAGTAAACATGTCGAGAGTAAACATACAAATTTATATATATAGAATAATAATAAAAAAGATCATAAAATAAACAAAATAATACACGGTTGCTCGTTCGTTGCGCTCACTCGTGAAATATCGAGTTAAACACTCGAATATAAATTTTTATAATCCATCAAATATTTTTCTCGCGCGCGATTGGTCTAAACACGTCACGTGACGCAGCCAAAACTGGGAAATATCCGGTGATATTTTCCCAAGTGATATTCCCCAGTTTTTAAATTTGCGTTTCACGTTCGCAAGTTCAGTTTTCGTCTCAAATAAATTGCTAAATAAATTGCTAAATTGATAGAACTGATTATTTTGAACAGACAAGAAATATTTTTGAACGCCAACAGAATCATTTTTATGTTTAACAGCTTGGCCGACCGAGATCATCCATGGCAAACAGAGCGGCCTTGTGAAAAAATATCTGAACGATAATAACTACAATAGCCGCCATTTGGCTTCAAAAATATGCTCGGATATTTGTCCTTGGACATTATCTGTTCCTCGAAGCTCACAGTTTTCCTCGAACTTCGCTCTCGGAAAACTGTTCGCTTCTCCGAAGAGATAATGTCCGCGGACAAGTATCTGTGCATATTTTCGCGCCAAAAGGCGGTTATTGTTTATATATTTTATATGTTTTTATTATTCTATATTTAAAAAATTGTATAATGTTTACCATCGACATGTTACCCTCACCCTCGAAGACTAGTAACTATTTCTAGCCGATTATTCGCGAGTATTTTTAAACGTGTATTTTCGGTCGAAATTCATTTCATTTTTGTGTAACAAGTATGCATCATTCACAGTGTGTCCAATATTAATTATTCCACTTCAACCTTATATTCTACCCTCGGAAAAGCATTGGACTCAAGCTTTCTGGGTGCGAGCGCTGGCCTGAATTCTTTTGGCCCGAGGGAGGACGAGATTCTTCTTCATTGGACTGTGTTTTATTTAGCACAACCAGCACCTGCAAGCGTTCAGTTTCTCTATTTCAACTAGTTATGCATGCAGACTCGAATACACATGTTATATACTAAAACTATAGCCTGGCATGTTTGGGATAACCAGGTGGCTCAAAACAAAGCACTTGATCAGAAAATCGAAACACGACCAACGGGCTAAGGTAAACAAGCAAGAGCAAACAAATCTGAGGAATAAGGAAACAGAAATGCTAGGGAGGTCTTTTATGTCGAAAAACTTCACGTCACTTTTGAACTGAATTGGAAAGCGTAGTGTAAATACTTTTAAATACATACACGAAAAGTGGAAAAAATTATTATTCAAATGCACACGGCGGTAAATTAACTATTATTTTAGGTTCAAGAGTGCTCACATCTTACTTCCTGGTATTAATGGATTTTGTGATTGTTTGCACCGATAAAATTGTCTAGTTTGACAGGCAAATGGTTTTCTACCGAACTATACCAATTATTGTGTTATTTATGACATTTTCCTTTGTTAATACCGCGGATAGGTTTAGCCTCATTGTCTGGTATGATACAAGAGGGATTTCCTGACAAGCCTTGCGCCTTTATTTAGTACAACTAAGGTTGATGTTTGCTTGCATGATTTATTTGCGCTGCCCTAGTGAATAAAATATGCACCTTGAATAAAGTTTACCTATTTTATTGACACCTTTTATTACAAGAAACATTTACACCCAATTCTGAGCTGGAATTAAGAACAGTTAGTAATACGTGCAGTAGTTTACCAAACAGACGGCAGTTACAATTATTGAGCTTCTTATAAACACTTTTCTTTGTTAGTTTTGTTGATTTGTTAATAGTCTTGATGTAGTTCGGATCAAGGGATCAAGGGAAACAATTTCTTCTTCAGTACTGATATGTTATGATAACATGCATGTCATGTTGAACTTAGCAAAAGCTGAATTTCTCCAAGTTATAATTTCTTCGCCCATATTTACATATTCAAAAAAACAATTCAATTTACGTCAAGTTCTTTTCGGCGAAACCGAGAACCTGAGAACGGCAATTGTGACAAATAAAGACATAACTGAGTAAAAAATAATGATATAATCAGTTATAAAATAGATAATATATTTAAATCAACAAAGTTTAGCGCGTGGAAAAAATGAACTGATATTTTGAACACCTATCTGGTCAGTTAAAACAACTTCATGCAGGCTGTATACGATTTACTCTACGTCTGGGCGAGTAGCCGAAACTGATCGATACGCGAAGAAATACGTATTTCCTTCAACAAACAATCGAAGACACCATAGTAAGTGACTCGTCGTTTCAGAACTGGTTTGCCCAATGGAAAGAGGAATTTAACTGCCTTCAATTCTATGCTAGCTATTTTTGACAAAGCTATTAGAGAAACATTTTTTTTTCAGTAATATCAACAAGAAATGCTAAGACCACAAACGCAAACTGAAAAGGTAGTAAAATTATGGCAACATTACACAGATATTAGCTACGTACGGCGACAGAAGAATCCCGACACAGATATCAATATAGCTAGTTAAAATTATGGCCTGGATATACTGAAAACTAATGGCACCGATTTATAAGATTATAAACATTCACAGCAAACAGAGTTTCTCTGAGGCTCTGTGAGGCTGCCATAAGTGAAATGAAATGAAATAAATTGTTCTTCAAGCCTGGTCAGTGTTCGCATTCCTCAAAGCTTTGTGTTAAATCCAGAATCTGTCGATGCTTCGTCCAGGACGATTGGGATCGCTGAACCGAATGATGGTGCCGATTTGGGTCTAATTTGAAAAACCGTATCTTCTACCTTTGGACAACTGTTGGCAAAATTCACTGAAATACTAGAATCCCAGGATTTTGATCTATCTACATTATGGGTACGGTTTACTGTTCCTTGAGACTTCACATCATTCTCCAATTTAGAATTACCAGAAAGTCGTTTTGTCGCTTTATTTCGCACGCCTGCACTTTCAAAGTTGATTGTTGCAGTAGTTATCAACGTGGGAGAGGGTTGCTGCGGCTGTAAACCAACCAATAAACTGGTGCCTTTGTCGAGCGATGGAGCTGACATGGATCTTTTCAATATTATTGTTTGAGACGTTTCATTAAGAATGTCTGAAACCACCGCTAGATCGCAAGATACTGCTCTTACATATATCGAGCAAGTAGGTTTGTCCACATTTTGCAGCCCTGGGACATCCTTCTCTGCAGCAAACAGATTCTTTCGTCTGACATGTCGCGCGGTACCAACTGCTGGTTGGGTTGCTTGAGGTTTTCTCATTCGTAACATTTCTAACACGGCGTTCCTAAAACGGCTGTCTCTATAATAGTATATGATTGGGTTTACCAGAGAGTTTAATAGAACCAGTGTATCCCACAATCGAAAAGTTACTTTAGGAAGGGATGGGAAAATTTTTCCCAAGATAAAGAAAATCATTGCTGGAATAAATGCGAAAATCACTGCTGTGGTTAGTAAGGCAGTCGTCTTGGCGACTCTGGATTCTAGTTCCGCTGCTTTCACTACAGCGTTGACTTGCCTGATTTGGCTTGCTTTACGTTTGCGTATTCCGAGGAACACCATGACGTAAAAATACACCAGAGCTATTAAGGCAACTGCTCCAGATAGAGCGCCAAAGTTGAACAGGCTTGATACGATCTTTGGGTCCACACCGGCCAATTCTGTTGTAACGATCGGGACTGTTAAAAACATCGATGTTAACCAACAGATTATCGCAAGTTTTTTGACGCGGCTTCTTGTCGCGATAACTTTGTAGTCGATCCATTTTACTATCGCCACGTACCTCTCCCAAGCAATGGCAGTCAAATGATACAGAGACGAAAGCGAAACACAATACATCGAGTGCACATTAAGGTTGTCTAATAAGCAAATATGCTTAAAGGAAATATGGCGGTATATTAAGACATCGACGGTGGCAGATAACGGCATAGTTATTACACCCACAACAAGGTCCGTAACGGCCAGGCTAGACAAAAGGATATTGGATTGCCTTTGCAGTTCTTTCCTTCGCTTTACGGCTATGATAACCAGAACGTTCAAAATTATGGTGATGGGAGAAGCAATGTATAAGATGACGATTAAAATCCAGCGAAGGGTGGTATTATTTAAGTCCCACGTGAAGTCCGGCGATTTCGGACAATAAAACACTGACCTGATGTTAGTGGAAGTGTTGGAGGTTGTCTCTGTGCTGTTGAAGAACATGTTGACCTTGAGTTCACTTTACATGGAGTTAGCGAGCTTTAGTCGTCTTGGAATTTCACGTTAACGTTTGTTTTGATCACCAACTCCCTTTTCGTGCAATGTTTGGCTTCTTCCGGCGATATTTCAAGTGTCTTTTGATGCAGCGAGGGACTATGTCAGCTGGTGTCCATGCGCGGTAGGGTCCAATTGAAGCTAAGTTGCTTACGACCTTTTTTTTGTACAGTTAGAAGTTATCTGGTGTGAAGTATTTAAGGGTAGTAAATAAAGGCGAGTCCGGTAATCTTTTGTAAATTAGTTTTGTTGTGACTGGCTGATTTATAACTGAACGCGGTTCACAAGCTGAACGCTGTTCACAAGCTGATTTATAACTGAACGCGGTTCGATTGATGACACGATAATTCAACCGCTGTAAATTCGCACTTCCCCTTACTTTGTTGACTTTGATATTGAGAAATAAAATTCCTGCCATTAATTTTCCGTAACAGTTAAATTCATGGTCTGATGCCAGCTTTCAGAACTTTGACAAAAATCATTGAAGAAGAATGTACGTCTTCGCTTGCCGCCAAAACAGTTCGAATGTCAAAACAAAATTATGCTAATCGCGTTAACTTACATTTAATTTTGCTTTGAAAAGCCATGAAAGGTTGGTTTAGAAATGAAAAGTTGCATCAGAGACGAATATATGGAAACAGACAGAAGATTAGTTCGTAATAACGACAACGGAATTCGAGTCGTCACAGAACCTTCAGAAATTCAGGCCGCCCATTGATCTCCAAACCAATGTTTTATATATGATCTCATGTACTGATTGCTCTTGGAATTACAACGGTGAAACCGGAAAAAAGAACACATCAGAAATGTCAAGAACTGTTCTAAAGGATCCAACATTGCAAATCATGTTTGGACGAACAATCATTGACTACGAAAAAACTCATCAGAGTCATGGCATACTGCCATCATAACTGAAGCGGACAATAACTCTAAGCCTTTACCCAGACAATACTCGATTATCTTACAGTGCGACTACTCGAAGCGGGCCAGTTTGAAGAAAATTTACCAATCCAAAACCGTCTAGGTTTCCCAAGAGGTTCGCACTTTGTTGGTGTCTATTGTCTGCATGCTTCAACGCGATTGGTCAGTTTACGGAAATTGTCGCCATCCGTTGTTCTCAATTAACGTTTTGATTGGCTACTTTTCTTCAAACTGGTCCACTTCGAGTAGTCGCACTGTAAAATAATGAACATCTTTAATTAGCATTTTATAATATATTTTTTTAATTAGCATTTTCTCGTTTTTGTCACTTTCTTTGTACATATTTAGTCTGCTATTTTTTCACACTTTTTTACTGTATATATTCTTACATTTGCGCCATTTCCAACATTCGTCAAAGGCTGTCAGACTGGTAGCCGAAAGCTCAGTGTTGTACATTTTTTTAGCCAGAGAACGCTTTTTAAGATTTTCAATATGGAAATGGAATAATTTTATAGGTAAAATAACGTTCAATAAAAAGCACGGTGCAGCGTGATAAGCGCCGTACGCCGGTCAGCTTGTGAAGCGATATATGATAGACCAACGTTCACATTGGGGATATGAGCATCCAAATCCGCTCATTTACGAATAACTTTGCATATTTTGCTGATATCTTCACCAAACTTTGCACGCAAGTAGAAATGGTCATGCGAATAATTGTGATATGAATGTTGACACCAGATGTCAAACGATGACGTCACAATTGATGACGTCATAACACATTCTTAGCGACAATTAATGTTAAGATTTATTTTTATTATTGGTTTCTGTCACTGAGAGCTTCTGAAATTAAAACAAACGTTTTCCTCCTCTTGACAATTTCTTGGGATAGACAGATCCTGACAAGGGGAACAGTTTTTATGTTTTTATGCCATATGTTAAACACGAGAGACGGTGTTTCATCCGATTTCCTAACAGCGAGAAGGGAGTTGAAAATACGACGGGCAGCGGAGTATGTTTTGACGAAATTCGAGGTGTTTGGAAATCGGATGAAACACTTCCAGAGATATTGGGAAATAATCATCTCGCCAATGTCACCGTAAACATTCGATTTTGGGCGAATAAAATTTTTATTGGAGACATGCAGGGCACTTAGTTTATTTTTGACCTTGACATCTCAGTAGTTGGAAATTGTCTGCTTGAAAAATGTCGGGAAAGTGGCATTGTCTGGGGGAAATTGATTCCAAAAAAATTCCGTGGAAGGCTTAGGCGGGACATTAGGTCATTTCAGTTTCCGAGCTGCCTTTTGCCTCTGTTTCAAAATGAGTCCTGGTGCACAACCTTTCGTATGAGAATGAGTTTTATTTGCACGTTCATCAGTTGTCTTACAAATCAAGAAAGAATGTGCACCAGGACTCGTTTTGAAAAAGAGGTAAAAGACAACTCGATCGGAAATGACCTATTGTCTGGCCCACTGGGGGACATCTGACTTGAAACCGTAGATGCCAGTTGAATCAGGTTTCATTGGCACCTTCAACCTCTCTTGCTTTGGAAGTAGTTTCACTCCTACAAGAGTTTGAGCGGCTCCTCGTTCGTTTGCTTTGAATCTGCTTAGATTTTCCTGACTGGTAAGTGTGACTGGTAGTGTCTAAAAGCGGGTAACCGTACATTTTCATTACAAAAGAAAACCGCGAGGGAAGAAGAATCATCTGTACTGGAACTAACATTAATCGCTCGCGTAGTCTACCTTGAGCTATAGCAAATGCTGTTTAAGCTATTTGCGATAAAATTCGCTCAATCTCGGCGCAGCACATTTCAATACCTGCCTGTAAAATCCATTACAGGGAAAAGATGCGCGTAGTAATATTTTTTTAGAAAATAGTGCGACCAGGCGATCATGAATTACTCAGCAAAAATTTAGGATTAGTTTACCCCACAGGATTTGCATCAAGGATTTCTCTTATGTCACAAACACACCTAGAACTAGAATCACAAGAATTTCCTTCTATTGTTTAATTTGTCATAAAAGAAAGTCGATTAGTTAGCTTAATTCAGTAGTTCAAAGTGTACCAGCCAGACATTCTTTGGGCTCGTCACGCACTAAAGATTGCGTGACGAGCACAAAGAGCGTCTGCGTAGGAGGCTAATGAAGTTGGGGGTGACAATAAGTTAGCACTCCCTGTGGAAAAAACCCTCTAGCTTTAACATTAAAAGGAATATTAACATTCACAGACAGAGTTTTGTAGAAGAGATGTATGTCATCATTCTGGCCAAATTTCAGCCGAATTGGTTGAATGGCTGCCGACTTGGAGTTCAAAACGTACGCGTCGCTCGGCAAAATTTTCCTTCCGAGATAAAAAGGAAAATACATTTTTTGCGGCATCTTACTTGGAATGAAATTATGACACCTAAACGTCTATTCTGATCGGCATACTGTAAAACATGGACTGGACTGGATTTGTAAAACATGGACTGGATTTGTAAAACATGGATTTGTAAAAGGAGGATTTGCAAAAGGTGGATTTGTAAAACATGGATTTGTAAAAGGTGGATTTGTAAAAGGTGGATTTTACAAATCCATGTTTTACAAATCCACCTTTTACAAATCCACCTTTTACAAATCCATGTTTTACAAATCCACCTTTTACAAATCCATGTTTTACAAATCCAGTCCATGTTTTACAAATCCAGTCCAGTCCATGTTTTACAGTATGCCATTCTGATCTACCATAGAGGGATCAACTTTCTCTAACAATAGGACTTTGACAGGTAACATATAACAGGAACAAGCTTTCGCATAAACACTCACGATAGCCAGGCGATAGCGAACAGGGCGAACGGCGCCTCAAATCAGATGAAACCGACGAGATCACAAAACGACTGTGCTGTAAGAAATTAGATTAGCTGGGTAAGAAGTTCTTCTTCCACAGTTATTTTTAAAGGCACAGTATGCGAATATTCGAGTAAATAAATGCACGCGGGTCGCACGCTAGCGACTTGTGCGCTGTTTTGTGTCGCAGAATCAATTCAACCTAAAATTAACTTTAGGTAGTATTTGTACAGGGCGACTTCATTTTTGCTTTTAATAGATTTGATGGAAGCCACTTTGCCTTGACTCTGGAAGTGGTAGGAGAAACCTTTGTCGCTCGCTATATATAACATCGCTATGAAATCGGCCGCGCAGACAATTGTCACGAGACTCTATGTAATTGGATAATCGATTATATGACTGAAATGTCAACAGCTAATTACAGAAAAATAATGAAGGAAATCTTTCATGTTGAACAACTTTCCACATAAATAACATTTTGAGGTATAATTTTTTGGAAATAAAAGCTATTTGTGAGATCTACCAGAATTTCAAAAAATCAAAAATTTCACAAAATGGTAATTTTTGGGGGTGGCTGATACCTTAACCAGAGGACATCTTGGTCAAGAAAGTATACTCTTTGTGTCAGACTTTGTGATTCACTGCTCAGGATTAGTTTGCAATCACCTTTTCCTTTTGTATAAAATCCTGCACAAATAAATATTATTGTGGCTACAAGTTTGTCTCGTTGTTCACATAACAAGCTGAAACTTAATAGTGATAAAACTGAGCTTCTAGTTTTTCGGGCACGTCAGCGTCCACAGCCACCACTCTGTTATGTCCAAGTCGGCGATGCCCTTATTTATCCTTCCAACTGTGCCAGAAATATTGGAGTGCTTTTTGATGACACCCTGGCTTTTGATCAGCAAGTCACTGCTATTTGTAAATCATCTTTTTATCACCTTAGGAATATTTCTCGCATCAGAAAGTTTCTTTCCATTGAGTCTACAAAAACTGTTGTTAATGTCCTCGTTAGCTCTAAGATTGACTACTGTAATTCGCTACTTGTTGGTCTACCTAAATGTTTGCTTAAAAAAACTCCAGTTTGTGCTTAATTCTGCCGCAAGACTAATTTCCATGAAGAGGAAGTATGATCATATATCTGATACTCTGATTGAACTACATTGGTTGCCTGTTGAACAACGTATTGCCTTCAAGGTCGCGCTCATTACCTATAAGGCTCTTAACAACTTAGCCCCTGAGTATATTCGCTGTATGTTACACCACTATGTACCTGTTCGTTCCCTTCGTTCTTCTACTAAACATCTACTTATAGAACCATCCTTCAATCTTAAAACCTACGGTAGCCGTGCTTTTTCAATCTCAGCGCCTGGCTCTGGAATTCACTTCCTTTACACGTTAAGCTCAGCACCTCCGTTGATTCCTTTAAAAGGAATCTCAAAACATTTTTATTCAAACTTGCTTATTCACTTTAATCACTTTAGCTTTTTATTATGTAATTAATTAGTTCCATTTATCTGTTCATCTTAATTTAATTTTAACTTATACATATTGTTAAGCGCTGTGAACTTTAGAAATAGCGCTATATAAATTATTAAATTATTATTATTATTATAACAACACCCGAACCTGCCTCGGTCACATTTGGCGCGGCGAGCAGGGTACTAAAGAAAGGAAGAACAAATATTTCCAAAACATTCAACCAACTCACAAAAGGGTGATTGCAAGCTCCAGTAACAGGAATCAACATGTCAACACAAGAAGAATTAACCGCTAAAGTGGAGGAGTTGACAAAGATGTATCAAGATGCCATGAACGAACTCAAAGCCCTCAAGGAATCTGCAAGCCAACCTCTGACCGGTGTCATCGACAATGACAGCTGCGACCGCTGGTGGTACCACCCCCCACAAGCAGTCGTCAAGAGTCCAGCATGTTAAGAGGCAAGACAGTGTAAGAAGATTACCCCTGGATTAATCGGAATGAACATTATCACCCATCTGCAACAATCGTGTAAAAGCGGAGAAAAGAAACGAAAATTGCCCCCCCCCCCCCCCCCCAATGGAGTGAAGTACTGAAGATTGTTTCTAGTGCTAAACTAATTTCAGTACGTGGTTTTGCCAGAGTAGCCGGCAAATCCCTGGTTAGAATTCCAGCTGGATCTGTTTCTGTTATCAAAATTGGTAACACAGCGCGCTGCTTTTGTGGAACCATTAAGTAGACAAACTCCAGCTAGGAACATTATTGTCATCAATACTATTACCCATGTAGTTAATGGACATCTTCATGTAAGAGTCGCTAACATTGGTGATGAAGAAGTCTGGCTCCAGTCCCACACAAGAATAGGAGTGCTTCATGAGATCAATGATGTTGTGGATACTAAAAACACTGTCGATTTCAAGCGAGTCTCGATTAATGAAGAGATGGTGTTTGTCAGAGAATCCATGGCAGAAAAAGAACAGCCCTCCATCTGTGCGATTGATTTGTCGAATGTAGATCGCACGCCAGAACAAAGAGCGAAACTTGTCAATCTGTTTCAGAAGCATGCAAGTGTCTTTACAAAGGATGAAAATGACCTTGGATACACAGAGACAGTCAAGCACAAGATACCGACTATCGATCAAGTACCAGTTGCACAGCCTTACAGAAGGATTCCACCAAACCAGTTTCAAGAAGCAAAGGACCACATACGGAAGCTTCTTGAGAGTGATATTATTCGAGAAAGTCATAGTCCTTATGCTGCGCCAATTGTGTTAGTCATGAAGAAAGATGGATCCCTCAGACTGTGCGTTGATTACAGAAAGCTCAACACCAAAACAGTACGAGACCAGTTCCCTTTGCCAAGAATTGAAGAGTCAATTGATGCAATTGGTGGTGCACAGTGTTTTTCAACCATGGATCTTGCAAGTGGATTCAATCAGGTTGCCATGGATGAAGAAGACAGGCACAAGACTGCCTTCACCACGCCCTTCGGCAGGAGTACAATAGGATGCCTATGGGATTGACCAACGCCCCAGCCACGTTTCAAAGGGTTATATATGCAAACCTGTTTAAACGACTACATATTCCTGATATTGCTTGTTTACCTGGATGAGATCATCGTGTGCTCCAATACCTTTGATGAGCATATCGAGAGACTTGATAGAGTTTTCACAAGACTCCGAGAACATGGATTAAAGCTCAAACCTGAGAAGTGCCACTTTCTTCGACGTAAAGTCACGTACGTTGGTCATCAGATCTCATCTGATGGTGTCTCGACAGACCCAGATAAGGCCAGAGCTGTATCAGAATGGACACCACCGACAACCATCAACTGGAACTGAGATCATTTCTTGGATTCTGTAGCTACTATCGCAGATTTGTCAAAGACTTCTCAAAGATTGCTGGACCATTACACCAACTAGTAAACAACTGTTTGCACGAACTGAAAGAGGAGAAAAAGCTTTAAAAAGTACCATTTGTGAAGAGGTGGAGTTCAGAATGTCAAATGGCATTTGACACAATGAAAACAAAGTTGACTCATGCAGCAGTGCTAAGACTACCGTAAGCCGTTTATTGTAGAAACCGATGCCAGCTAACTAGAATTTGGAGCAGTATTGTCCCAGGAACAATATGTTCAACGCAAAGTCATTGCCTACGCAAGCAGTCGACTGAGACCAAGCGAGAAGAACCCGAGGAATTACAGCTCCATGAAGCTTGAATTGCTAGCACTGAAATGGGCAGTAACTGAGACGTTCAGGACTTACCTCCTTGGTTCGAAATTTGAAGTCTTCACTGTATGACAACAACCCGTTGAAGTACTTGCAGACTGCTGCCAAGCTTGGTGCTTTGGAGCAACGATGGGCAGCGCAGTTAGCTTTGTTTCATTTCTCTATCAGCTATAGGGGCGGAAGATCAAATTTAAATGCCGATGTCTTGTCACGCCAGCCTCATGGACTAGTACTTGACGAGACAGAAGATTCAAAGGAAGAAGAACTATTGCACATTGAATCCATAGTGGCGAAACCCGATGAATTCCATTCCCCCAGAGTTCCACCTGGCGACGACCAAATGCTGACGGAGGAGACCGTGGACTCTGGGTACGAGATTTAGTTGTCAGTGGAAAATAATTCTTAAAATTCACGTAGACTACAAAAATATAAAATTGGACTTTTGCACTTTAGAGGTTATCTTTTACCACGAAACCTGTATAAATAATATTTCTTATGATGTTTTTTTTAGCAAACTTTAGTTTACGCCTGGCTGAATATAGTTTGTGATTTCGGGAAACTATCGTCACACAGTAATACACGTTTATTTATTTATTTATTTTTTTGTATAGCATTTTAAAACTTGCTTTCAAACCTGGCACAATGTTGGTGAGGAACGTTTGGCCTTTCATTGTTCTCGCAGTCTTTGTTGTTACGACTGTATTCTTGAGTCAAGCCTCTGGAGTTGGTAAGTGATTATTGATGTTAAGTTAGAAATCAATTCAATGAATCGGAAGAACCAGGTGGAACCGGCCAGGCCAGGATAAGCTTACCTCTGCTGACTAAAATCCTCCATTTACTAGAGGTAAAAATATATATTTGTGCGAGACGCGGGTTAGCGCGTTGGACTCTGGATCTAGAGCTTCGGGTTCGAGCGCCGACTGGGGTCATTGTGTTGTGTTCTTGGGCAAGACACTTTACTCTCACAGTGCCTCTCTCCACCCAGGAGTATAAATGGGTTCTGGCGAATGGTCAGGACACCAGTAATAGACCTATGGGGAAACCTGAACTGAAAAATGCTGGGAGTTATCTGCGATGGATTAGCATCCCATCCAGGGAAGGGGGGGGGGGGGGGGGGGGGGGGGGGGGGGGGGGATACTCCCAGTCGCTTCCTACTATGGAAACCGGAGTTAAGCGCCGGCCTGATAACCCACGTATGCTTCTAAAACGTTTTTAAAGGTATCTATTTTGCCAATAATGGTGACATAATTCATCTATTAATACTTTTTTTCTGCTTGAACTGTTTAAGAAACACAGAGACAGAGCAAGAAACCGTCACCACAGCCGCCGCCATTTTTCGCTGGAAACAGGCGTCCCGAGGGTTTCCCGGGCATCAGTCGGGGGAAAGAAATCCCGCAAACACTTCCTAATGACCCTGCTGGTACTGCTCCTTACTTTGTCTCGCTGTTTGATCCGGATAGAAATATCCCATTTTATTCAGCTTACAAAGTGACTCCACAACAGGCAGCTTTCATTGGAACTTACAAAAGACGTGATGTGAGTGGACGGTGGAGAAATCCTCCAGGTATGTTAAAAGCAAAAAAAAATTATCCCAGTCAATTATTAAGAAAAAAAACATATTCCCACGCATTCTCGCCCCCCCAAAAAAAATCTGCCCAAGGACAATGAGGTTTCACCTATTAAACGCCTTAGGCGTACAAAAAAAAAATTTCTTGCATCTCCCAAAATCCCCACGCTCCGACGTGTCAAAGCGCTCCACTAGAAACGCACAAGCTCTTGATATCCCACTATTTAGATCTGCTAGTGGACGTCAGAGAACCTTTTATTATATTCTATATATTATCAGGTTGTTAGTCTTTGGAACTCTCTGAAACCTAAACTTAAACTTTGCCAATCTCAGAGCGAATTTAAACAGTCCTTAATCAACTCTTAACGAAATCTAGTCTTAAGTTAATTAACTTTAATTTTTATTATATTTATAGTAGATTCATAATATGTATTTTTAAGCATAAGTATTTAAGTCTGAAAAGCCTCATCAGGGATGAGTTAATAAAATGTGTATGTATGTATGTATGTATGTATGTATGTATGTATGTATGTATGTATGTATGTATGTATGTATGTGTGTATGTATGTGTGTGTGTATGTATGTATGTGTGTATGTATGTATGTATGTATGTATTAAAAAAAATAGTGTACGTTGAACTATACACGAAGAAATACATTTTTCAGCGTTGTATGAATTTCTATTAGGGTCTTTAGATATAAACTTTATGTATGTCCACAGGTGTCCCTGGGTTATACTGTGTATACAAAAAAGCTATCAAGCAAGAACCACTCAGGCAAAGGCCACATGAATCCCTCAGCGATAAATTCGTTTGATAAAAGTTTCATGAAAGCTACATACACACTCACAAATGCCGCGCCACAGTACGTAGCCTCTAACAGCGGACCTTGGCAGATATTTGAGACGAAAATCCGCAGTTACGCTAAAAATACCTGTGGAAGTCGTGCACGTGGTGGAACTCTGTATCTACTGACGGGAACTTCAGACTATGGCATCGATACTAATCTCCGAAGGAAACCTGTCCAAGATCCCACCAAAAAGGTATCCGATGCTGCGGTGTTTCTCGACGGAATAAAACTTGTTATCCCACGAGCTGTGTGGACAGCGGGTTGCTGCGTGTGGAATGAGGGATCCAGCCAGGTATTGGGAATGGTCCGGAGAGCGGAATCCTTTGCCGTCATAAGCAACAATGTGAAGGATCGAAAGCTGCTTAATCAGACGGAGATGAGCGTCTCTGAAGTGGAGGGGCACCTTACAGCACCGGGCTCCCCATCGGTGAATTTGTTCCCAGGGGATGAAAATTGCCGACTCCCTAATAATAATGTGATACTGACATGAACCAAGACAATATAGTTGAGTCTATATTTATTTAGTAAAAATCTACTAGTATACTAATGCAAATGAGACAATCTGATTGGCTGAGCTACTCGTATATACTATCAGCCATTAGTGTGCAGTGGCTGGAGGTCGTCTGCAAAATTGCGGTTTCTTTTAGTTTCTACGAAGTTTCGGTGGATGATTTAGAGTTAATACTAGACAATTGTTATGATTTTTACTAAAACAATTAGATTATTCGCTCTCAATTTCTATGATGTGATAGTTGATTAGGCCGTAGTTAAATAGCTGAGAAAAGACTTTGATACTATGATATATCAAAATTATACAGAAGGTGGCCATGAATAAGCAGATTTAAAAATAGTTTGCGAGCATTGCGTAGAAAACAGGATTGTATTTTGGAGTTTTAAAACAAGTACGTGGAATGGATAAATGCTTGATTTTAAAACATGGTTTTGAACGTGAAATTTAACGTGAACTCATCACGCATATTCACACCAACTTAGCGACCTTGGTATTTTAAGCAATCTGATTGGTCCGCTATCTCGCTATCCAACTCCGTCCTAGGATCATTCTTGGAAACCTTTCGGCAGCCGAGAGTTTACTGAGGCCTCGTCCACACTGATGCGTTTTCGTTTGAAAACGCATACTTTTGGATGCGTTTCGCCTATCGTCCACACTTCAACGCTGAGTGTTTTCATCGAAAACGTATACAGTGGAGACATTTGAAAACGCTGACGTCATTCGAAAACGGAGCCAAACGAAAACGCATCAGTGCAAGTGGACATAGTACTAGAATGTATGAAAACATAGCATTCAGGTATAACGCCGCCGTAACAAAGGTGGAAACTAAACGGTGTATATATAGTCTACATGATCGGAAGCAGGGTGATATGCTTCTGACATGATACATTCAGGTCAGTCTGGGAATTGATAATTAATAAATGTGATTGCGATCTTTGAAATGAGTGTTGCTTACTGTATATTCGGTTGCGTTTCTTTCTTTCTTTCCTTTTTATTTAATTTCTGCTTGATTGCTGTCAACACCACTATTTCTGCGAATCGAGCACGGTTTTGTATGTAATATTCTGAAACACAACTGGAGCGAGAATTTCAGTACACCGGCCATTTTAAATTTATTCTCAAGCCCAGTCCACACTGATGCGTTTTCGAAATGCTCTGTTTTTACCGAAAGCGTATCAGAAGCCCCGCGTTCACCTGCGCAGCGTTTTCCCCGCCCACACTAAAACGCTAGATGCACCAACGATGTTCGTGATGTGAATGACGTCAGCGTTTTCGAAAGCCTCCGTTTTCGCCGTCCACATCATAGTTAATAGAGGGAAATGGTTATGTCAATGAAGCCAGGCAAACTAGAAAGGAGCAAACAAAGAAGCCAAGATTTATGTTGGAAGGTCCATGACCGTGCACATCTTTCCTTTTGCGCTCATACACTATGCATGAATTACGTAACCGAAACGTTTCTATTGGTTAGTTGCTTGAACACACGTAACCACCTATTGTATTTTGTCAGGTTTTGTGCACGGTCAACCCCCAAAATAGCGAACAAAAACATATAACAAAGAACTTTGCCGGGCTTCATAACCATTTCTCTCTATTAACTATTCAAAGTCAGTTGAATGGTACTTAATTATGCATGCACGTCAGAAGTCTCGTGGAATTGGGTATGATATCCCCATGGGTCTCTCCCATTGGTGCAGCAGTATTACATTAACCGCCCCCTTGATGAATATCACATTTCGAGGTCTTTCGACGGTAAAACACCGCGGCTACAGTTCAAAGATCGCGACCTACCCTCCCTCCCTTTGCGATCTGTGTTCGGTGCATGGGCCTACTGGCTCATCCAGCGACACTCTGTGTAGTTTATGACTACGCAGGAGTGTTGCTCCCCATATCTCAGTAACCAAAGAACAATGACGCAGGCATAATGTAGTACTATGCGCTTTTTAGCTGGGCGCGTCCCAGGCAGTCGTAATTTCTCGGTTTCCATGAGTCGGAAATGATCGCCGACATCGCAGAAATCTGGGACGCGTCGGGACAATAGAAACGTTTGTTATTTTCCCGATTTATCCTCGACTATCCCAGACGATCGGGTACATCTACCTCGTCGTGTTTTCATAAGTCGGGAACTCTGGGACGGTCGGATAATAGCAAAATCCCCGATGGTCTGGGATTTTCCCGACATATGAAAACCAGGCTTTAACAATAGGTGGATCGAAACTGAAATATCATTAGTCACACCAGTCTTAACAGCCAATAACATCACGGTTAAACTGAGCAATCAGTTTCTATTACCGTCACATACTCACATTTGAACTTGGGTCTTATGGGTTCGCAACTTAACTTGTACGAACCACTGATACTTTTTTTGAAACACACCAATACACACACATACATATATGTCAGTGGTATATTTATTTTAATAGTTCTTTATTACAAATTAATACTAAGCCAAAAAAAGTAGGGAGCGAACTCGATCAAACTTTGGAGCGAACTCGGTAGAACTCTAGGTGCGAACTCGAAAAGTGTGGTGCGAACTCGATTGGTGCGAACTTGAATTGGAGCGAAACCTCCTGATTCCGAGATTATAATACTTGCGGAAAATCGGCTATTGACCTGTCTTGGATAAAGTATTCCGCTTTGAATAATCACCCAAAGTGCTCGCTCAATTTGACATTAACAGTTTTCCTTGGTTTCAAAGGAGCTATGTCACGATAATTTAAGTCTTTTGCGAAGTGCAAAATCATCTTCAAATTGAGGATGGTTGGTTGAGGATGGAGAAGATTAAGAAGGATTGCGAACGGCTAACATGGAAAAAATTGGCCATTTTTTTAAGATGCGCCATTCGTGACGTAGCTCCTTTAAACGCCCATTTGTCATCTTAGAACTCAACTTCGTCAAATAATTTCTTAACTTAAAGGCTAATTTCCTAGGTAACAATTGACAAACCTGCTTGGTCGAACTCCTCCCCTCTTCGAAGTCTATAGTCTTTTGCTCGAAATTGTGAACTTTTTGAATGTAATTTTCCATGCTAAATATAAGCCTTAACTAACTGTTAGAAATGCAAGAATGGTTTTGCTCTTCACACTCTTTTAGGCAGGTCTTGTATTTGCCGAACGATTTATATATAGAATACGAATTTCTAGTTCTTATATGTCGACGAAATTGTTTTATCAAGTAAATATTAAGAAGCCTAACCTACATAAATGTAACGTGGCATGAGCAGTTTTTGATCTCTATTGGTACCAGAAAGTCTGGGCCGTTGCAAATTGCACTTAAACGACACCTTTCCCAATTTTAAGCTGTCATGATTAGGACCTCTTAAAATGACAGAAAGCATAGGCGCAGGCTACAGATAGCACAGATCGATTTCAGGACCTAACCTGTAACAAAGGCTTAGCTTGTCGCGGAAGAGGGACTTCAAAGGGAAATATTTCACGAAAACTCCAGTGCGGTAAGTCATGTTCGAAACTAGACTTTTCAACATTAAAATAACGGCCAGGTGATATATAGTTTCCCGCGATTCCATGCAGCAACGACAAGCGACAATAGTTCCTTTCTAAAACCCGTTCTTTTGTTCGAGGCTGCAGGTAATAATTTTAACAAGCACGCACAACGGCGACCACGTCTGAAAACTCCATGCATATTATTTGTGGAAATATATACTTAAATGAATCTGACTTTTTCCTTCTTTCAATTATTCGAGTCTCTACGAACTTGAACGGCAAATTGTGAAAATAATCATAAAAGAAATAAGAAAAACCGAACCGAAAATATTTTTTTCTACTTGAAACTGAAGCGAATATCTACAAACTTAATAAAAAAGTATTAATGTTGGGAACTATTTTTATTCTTGGATTCTGTGATTCACTGCGGAGAGCTTTCGAAAAACAAACGATTTCTTCCGCTTGATAATTTCTTGGGCTAGACAGGTCCTGACAAGAGGGACAGTTTTTATCAGTTTTTATGTAATATATTAAACACGAGAGACGGTTTCATTCGACTTCCAAACACCGAGAAGAGAATTGAAAATACGACACGCAACGGCGTAGTATGTTTTGGCCAAATTCGAGGTGTTTGGAAATCTTCGAATCGGCTCATTCGAAACAAAAACTAAGGAATAAACGAAGTGAATAAACTCGTAAAATTATACATGAAAATAAAAAAAAAGATAACAAATATTGAACTATAAGGGCCCGATTACATGGCGAATTTCAGCCCGGGCTGAATTTTAGCCCGGGCTGAAACCTTCTCCATGTAATCGCCAACTTCATTTCAAGAGGATTTGTTTCGGAAGCCGGGCTGAAATCTCAGCCCCCCTAACCTGGCTGAAATTTCAGCCCGGGCTGAAATTCGCCATGTAATCGGGCCCTAAAAGTGCTTAAAGCGCGAAACGTCTGAATATTATTTTACAATTTTGGCACTTTTTTAGTTCAATATTTTCTATATATATTTTTTTATTTTCATGCATATTACCAAGTGCCACGCAGCCTCCGAGCTTTTCAGCTCTAATTTCTCGTAAATGATATGCTAATTAATGTCGCGGGTGATGCTTGCATGTTTCGTGAATATAGCCTGGCTCCATGTTTTCGCGGCGCGATCGCTGGATAAAAACCCTGCGTACATCCGTCATATGGAAACACAGCAGCGATTGTTGGAGTAGCCTTCTATGCAGACGCTCTTTGCAGGGCTCGTTGCGCAATCTTTGAGGAGGAGGCTACTAGTATATTCCCAGCGATCGTCTTACATGTCAGTAATACACGTTTATTTATTTATTTATTTATTTATTTATTTATTTATTTATTTATTTATTTATTTATTTATTCATTTATTTATTTATTTTTTGTATAGCATTTTAAAACTTGCTTTCAAACCTGGCACAATGTTGGTGGGAAACGTTTGGCCTTTCATTGTTCTCGCAGTCTTTGTTGTTACGACTGTATCCTTGAGTCAAGCCTCTGGAGTTGGTAAGTGATTATTGATGTTAGGTTAGGTTATTACAGTACTCTGGATCTAGCGGTTCGGACCGGGGTCATTGTGTTGTATTCTTGGGCAAGACACTTAACTTTCACAGTGCCTCTCTCCACCCAGGAATATAAATGGGTTCCGGCGAATATATGGTCAGGACACCAGTTATAGACCTCTGGGGTAACTTGACAAAAATGCTGGGGTTACCTGACTGAGATGGATTAGCATCCCATCCAGGGAAAGGGGGGGGGGGGGGATAATCCAAGTCGCTTCATGCTATGGAAACCGGAGTTAAGCGCCGGCCTGATAAGCCACGTATGCTTCTAAATAAACAAACTTTTTTAAAGGTATCTATTTCGCCAATGGTGACATCATTCATCTATTAATACTTTTTCTTCTGCTTGAACTGTTTAAGAAACACAGAGACAGAGCAAGACACCGTCGCCACAGCCGCCGCCATTTTTCGCTGGAAACAGGCGTCCCGAGGGTTTCCCGGGCATCAGCCGGGGGAAAGAAATCCCGCAAACACTTCCTAATGATCCTGCTGGTACTGCTCCTTACTTTGTTTCGTTGTTTGATCCGGATAGAAATATCCCTTTTTATTCAGCTTACAAAGTGACTCCACAACAGGCAGCATTCATTGGAACTTACAGAAGACGTGATGTGAGAGGATGGTGGAGAAATCCTCCAGGTATGTTACAACGGTAAATGGCTCTTCTTCAGTTTTGTTTCGACGAGATCTTCGAGTCGGTTGGTTGTCAGTTGTTTGCAGGGTGGTTGTTTGCAACCCGCCCTAGCCTATGAATAGGCTCCGCGGTGGGGATGGGGTAAAAAGAAAATTGCGAGCGAAGCGAGCCGCGCGAAGCGATATATTATCAAGTGATATTTTCTGATCAGAATTTTTAAAATTGCCCTCTTCGAAACCTTAAGAGGAATCATGTGATTACTTGTTAATAACATAAAGGGCAAAATTAGTGATAAAGACATCGGGTGGTCTCCGGCAATCTTCGGGAGAATATCGGAAATATTTACTGACCTTCCATGCCGATGGTCGATGTGAATACAGACAGACTATGAAAGAATGTGTTCGACTTGCTTATTAATTGATAACGCGTTATTTCAACAACAACAAAATAGTGTAGGTTGAACTATATACGAAGAAAACTTTTTTCAGCTTTGTATGAATTTCCTTTACGGTCAGATTTTGATCTAAACTTAATGCATATGTCCACAGGTGTCCCTGGCTTATAACACAACGTCATTTAAAAACGAACTTGATCAAAGATTTCTGGACTTCTACTTTTTAATCCATTTCAAGAATAATTTCATTATGATTTCACATACTACAGTAGAAAAGTAACTTAATTTTAGGCTTTTTCATATACAGATAGGAGTTTGCTTACATTTTATCTTGTTTTTCAGATACACCAGAAAATCCATTTACTATTTTTGTTTCATTTTCACATACTTCTAGTCCAGTTACTTATGGCAGTTTTAGTGGTGTTGCAAAATTGCCCATTTTGAACCACGTTCTCTATAACTAAATTCGCTGTCTTGCTTATACCTCTTTTCAGAGACTTCGTAGTATACCATTTTCTTTCTTAATTTAAGTCGATTTCGCATACCAAAATTTTCACTGCCAAATCGTAAATACAAAACCTATGAAATTCGTATTTGTGTTCAATAGGTATAAGAACCTAATGCAATATGTCCACCACTTAAAACGTGCTCAAAATGGTACACGGAAACGAAGGTTTAGGAGGCCGGGCACAGATGACAAAACTTTGGTATGGATATTATACCTCATAACTGGGTTATGGGCGTTACCGATACCTCAGATCTGAGGTATGGATGTTATACCACAGATCTGAGGTATGGATGTTATACCACAGATCTGAGGTATGGATGTTATATCACAGATCTGAGGTATGGATGTTATACCACAGATCTGAGGTATGGATGTTATACCTCAGATCTGAGGTATGGATGTTATACCTCAGATCTGAGGTATGGATGTTATACCTCAGATCTGAGGTATGGATGTTATACCTCAGATCTGAGGTATGGATGTTATACCACAGATCTGAGGTATGGATGTTATACCACAGATCTGAGGTATGGATGTTATACCTGCGATCCAATGTATGGATGAGGGCTAACTATAATTCGTAAGAAAAAAGCACTCGAAAGAAAACTATTGAGCAAAGGCATACATGTGTGTAGTCTTGTATTCCTGGGATGCAAAGCGTATAATCACCTGACAACAATAATAGCTTGTATAGCGCTTATAGACACATCGCTGTTTTTCTAAACGCGTTACATCGCGTAATTAGAAAACTATCAACATGCAAGTATGGAATGACAAAACTTAAAACATGCTAAAAAATTATTATTCTACTGGGATAAACATTAACATTAGAAATCTAGTGATACACAAATTAAAAATATCATGATATTCACTGAATCAGTTTAAAATCTAGTCAAACTCATATCAACAAATATATAAGAACCTTATAAAATATATTAGTGCACCTCTGTTCATTTCACAACTTCTGCAATTGTGAAAAAATCAAATTATCATTATTAAATAACTCAAGCGGTCAAGATCAACAGCCTAATTTAGAAATTAAAATAACTTATATGAGTTCAACTTTCTGGCTAAAGGCATTTTCAATATTACGTGACGTCCTCCGTCTTCAATCTGTTCTTTCGTCATCCCAGTTGTCCTCCTTTTCCGTGTCAACTTGCATTTCATATGCCTTGATATCCCTTAGGCTCCAGGATTCTCTCTCTTTCTCTCAACAGCTGCTTCGCTTCTGAAAAGATGCAGTGCTCCAAATTTTACTGCGGATTTTATCGCAAAGCCTATACAAATACGTTATCCAAATTGTATTTAACACGTATAAAACATTAAAATATATCATAATTATGAAGAAGCCCGGGGGGGGGGGGGGGGGTACTCCCTATAATGGACTATACGGGGAGGCTCCGCCCGAAAGGGGTACCTTTTCAGACTGGAGGTATATAAAAAGGCTGCGATTTCTCCTATTTAACTGTCACTGGAACGCTCACTCATCAAACATTGCATGTTTATCAGTTTAGTTTGCACTAAAATCCATTGGGATGTTGCATTTGACTCCACTGCTTTTGGATCAATTTCTCTGATCGACCAGCAATTTCTTTTTTTTCTGGGGTAGCTAGTTGGCTAACTGGTACAGAGAAAGAGAACGTCCCTGTGTGCATGAACCGGGCAAAATTTAATTAGGATTGATCATTTAGGCATGACTTGAAGTATCTTGTGATTATTGCGATAACTGTAACTTTTAATTCTAGCCTGCGACATGCCGGCAATCAGGCTCTCTTGTTTTCTTGATCTTTCATTGGCGATATGTAAAGTAAGAAAACAAAAACCCCGAACAAACAAACAGTGTAACACGCGCCAAACGATATTTCCACCAACAGGAAACTATCCGATTTAGTATCACTAATATGATATATGTCTGCGCAAAGCAGAAAAATAACTAACTCGTCAAAATAACTATCTAAATGATATCGCGGTTTATCGGCATGTAACTCGTTTTGCGTGCGGTTGTTTTATCAGTTACAGATTTCTTGGCACATAATTATATGTCCGAGTTGTGGTTTGATAACGAGACTTATTTCCTGAATGACTAAAATTGTTGCAGTTCCGCGGCCGATTTTCAAAAACTAAGGCGTAATACGAGAAAGATGTTTATCAGTCAGTGACACAAGCTAGGCGAAAAAAAATACGACGCGTTACAGACGCATTTTAGTCGAGTCGAATAACTACACTTAAAGTATAAGCAAATAGGAACTCGAATCTGCCTGACTCTGTTCGTCTTTTAGGTCATTCCCCCTCAAAGTAACGTTTTTTTCTTGTTTGTGTGGTTGTTGGGCTGAAATTGCAATTATTGTCAGTTTTTCTGGTGCTTGAATTGCATTCCACGCGACTGAAATTAATGCGACGTATAAATTGGGCCTAACTGAATTTTACAGGAATTTAACAATAGCGTTGTAGCGGTTGTAGTGCAGTTAAGCCCGGTTAAGCCGGGATATTTCATGATGCATGAATCATTAAACTTACCAACTTTGCACTCCTCGAATCTCCACTGAAGGCGGGTGAAAGGACATTCTCGCATCCTGGACGATGTCGGCAGGATCCGGCTCATGCAGGCAATCTTCTTTTGCGAATAGTTTTTCGTTTCTTCGAAGTACACGGAGTGTTGGACATCTGGAAACGGCGGCAACTGCTGGTGTTCGACTTGAACTTTCTCGAGACAACTCTTTACTGCCGACAAACCTGTCCAGTTGTGCCTTGAAGCTTGCCGGAGTCGTACACTAGGCAAACACCCTAATCGATTTCAGTTTCCGTTGCAAATTTGGAAATTTTAACCCCTTTACCCATAGTTATAATTTATTTGTCTCGTGGCGTCCTTGAGGTCGTTTGAAGTCCAATTTCTCTTTATAGCCGAGGAAAACGTTGTTTTGGTCTTCTTGTTGACCTACGTGACTTACGATGTATAGGGCAATAAATGGATGACTGTCTATTTATTTTAGCTTATTGTTTTACACGCATAATAAGGGGTGGTTGTGGGTGAAATGAATGACATTTAGCTGTACTGGATTTTCGCGCCTCTTTGTACTACTTCCGATACAAAAGGCCGTCTTTTTTTCTGTTTGCCTTTTCTCGTAAGAAAATAACGTAGGGATAATAGAATATAGCCTTCTTTACATAGTTTGATCAATGAAGCCCCGGGATTGAAGTGAATCGTAACCGAGTAACACTTTGACACACTCGCTTTAGCATTGGTTACATATGTTTCGTAAAAACCTGTACCTGTTGTTGGAAAACTTGTGCTTTAGAAATATTTAATTATTCAGTTTTTGGTGTTTTTGGAAGGCTGGTCGGTTGTCATTGAACAGCAAACATTTTTTCCACAACGGAATTAAAATAACAACAACAACAAAGACTTCTTAGTGTGAGCCGCGGTGAAGAGCATGAGAAATATTTTGCGGTGGTTGAACCGTTGTATCAAACAGTATGCCGCCGTTTTCGACCGTTTGCTTTTACGCGCGCAATTAAGAAAAGCCAGGGGCACCCAACGACAAAATTTTCCTGTTGGTGTCGGAACGTCGTTTTTACATTATAACTATGCTTTTTGTGCAGTTCAATGGCTTATTTTTAAACGCTAAGAAAAATGTATCTGTTCGGATACGTTAGCTGAACTTTTAAACTTCAGAAAAGTTTAGGGATTGAAATCTCTTACCCGAATTT
This sequence comes from Desmophyllum pertusum, assembly GCA_029204205.1. NCBI lineage: Eukaryota > Metazoa > Cnidaria > Anthozoa > Scleractinia > Caryophylliidae > Desmophyllum > Desmophyllum pertusum. Next base: position 101,983 of record MU827798.1, on the reverse strand, counting down.
ATGAGCTGAATTTGCCTTTCCGAAAATCCTAGCTGATCTATTTTTGTACCCAAAACGACATTTTTATCTCTCCGAAAACAAAAGGCATTAATTTTCCCATATTAAGAAAGTTCGAGATGACATTTCCCTAACCGAATATCGTAGGCGATTATAGGCCTTCCGAACAGATATTACACCGAAACGATCCGTTGGGTGCTCCTGAAAAGCGTGCGAGATACGACTCTTCTCTTGGGCAGTATATGCAAGGACTGATGTGATGGATGAGTATTCACTGTTAACAAGCGAAAAGGAGCGTAGTTGCGGCGAGAACGTTGAAAATTCGACCAGTCAGTTAATAATAGTGATGAAAACCATTCGTGGGAAGAGCTTTCTCTAATTCAGGCCTAATTCCGATGATGACGAATTTTCAGTGTTATCGACGTCGCGGACGGCTAAGCTACTGTAGCTAAAGTGAGATCTGGCACGAAAAGGAAAACACTGCAGAGGTAATAATATAATAATGATAGCCCCTGCTATTATCTTGTGTCAGACAATAGTACTTTAGAGGAATCACTCAGTCATCATGAAGTCCATGAAGATCAACGGTCTGAAACCAGTCTCGTAACACATGGCAAAGAAAGTGTCAACATGCTGCCAGTCCAATTTAATTCCAACCACATTACATCCAACCACAAAAGCTCCTGAATCTCTCTCAGTGGAAAGTGACAGTGAAAGTGACGATAGCAAAGGCAACTCCAACACTGAATCCCCTCTGAGAATGCCAAGAAAACCAAGGAATCAAGAAAGACAAAGGAAGACAAAGGTATTCAATATTATTCAAATTGTTACTGACGTTAATGCATGGCGTATCGCATGGCGTGGGTTTAACTTTGATTTTGCTTGATATTTACAAAATACACCCTTACGAAATTCTGTGGCCCGCCGAATGACAAATTGTTCAAAGTAATATCGGTAAAACATTATTTTTTCTGCTATCAAGCACGTCGTTACGTGCGTACCGTGAACAAAGAAACCGGCTGTTGACGCGACTCTCGTTTCATTTTAGGCGTACAAGTTTTTATAAGTGCTTCGATGTTTAGCAATAATAAATATTAATTTTAGGTTCGAAAAAGGGTTATTCATTGAATAAAGATTATGGCCTAAAAAAATAGCTGTTATTAGGATGTTTCAGTGCTGCTTTATTCGCCCTTCAGACCCGGCGAGCCGATCATGAAGTTAAAGGATTAGCCGCGCGATAAGCTTATATTTCAAAGAACTTTTCTCCGATACAATTACCACAATGAAATTGAAAGGAATAATGCTCATAACATTAGTATATACCAAGCCAGTGGATAGTGTTTTTATCGGGATAGTATGTGCTATCCACATATTGCGCGCAAATGTATTTGTGAAATACTTTTTTGCTGTCTTCTGAGAGATAATAAATAAATTAGTTTGGGGATTTTATCTCACTGCTTTGGTATATACTGAAACAAACGGCTCGGTAAATATCCACCACTAGCCACCTCCACTGCGGAGGATAATTGTTCATTATTGTGAGCAATGAAGCCGGAATAGGTTGTTTGTAGGCCCGATCAAATGGTCACAACATTCACAAAATTTGTTGTGAGCCGATGTTGAGACCATTTGACCACCCCTCACAACAATTTTGTGAGGTGTTTGAATTCATTTAAACTTTGTCTCAACATCGTCACAACATTTATTTTGTTCCTGAAATGTTGTGTGGTTGTTGTGGCCGTTTGACCGGACATGCATGGTCACAATATGTTTTACGCCGCTAATTCAAGTGCGACTTGTTGCGACTTGAAACTGCTTTGTAAAATACCTTCGATTAGAAGCGATTTCACGGCAATTTTTCAATTTTTGGTGCACTTAATCATATATACAAAATAACTTACTTAGGGGTGGCTCTATTTCGGACACATTTTTAAAACATGAAAACAATGGAGTTACTTGAATGAAAGAATGCCGGTTTCTTGAGTTCTAATGAGCGGACGAGCTGAATGTTATATCTTATGATGTTTCTTCTTTATCAAAGATTTACGTTGGACCATACCAGACTGATCCAAGAAGGAATCGACGACGAAACCAACAGCCAGTGGAAGAAGCCAGTGGAAGATGCCAGTGAAAAAGCTGTGGGGAGTAATGACCTCACAAGTAATGCTGGCGACAACAACTTAGCACCTGTCGAGCTCGACAAACTTTCCGTTGGCCAGTATGTGGCATTAGACAAAGCTGAATGGAGCAACCGACCGCTTATCGAACACGTTGAAAACACAGCACCATGATTACTGTTCGTGACTTGACGGCTCACACAATGGAACTCGGCTTTTCGAGACTGATACGTTGGAAGTGGTGCTAACAGAAGACCATGGACAGAGGATATGGCAAAATCTCAAATTTTCATGATCGTAGTACAGTTTACCAATAGTAGAATAATTTTAAAAAACGAGATTGACGAGCACATGAGATTCTTGATAATGAACAGGAGACCAATCCTGACAACAGTGCATAATTAAGGAAATACCTGCTTTAACTGCAATAATAACGTATATTTCATGAAATCTTACAAATCGTTGTACTTTATGGCGTCTGGAACAAGTATACACCACGAAAGGAATATAATTTATTCAAATGCAGAAATTAAACAACTTCAGATCTGTGATATAACATCCATACCTCAGATCTGTGGTATAACATCCATACCGCAGATCTGTGGTATAACATCCATACCTCAGATCTGTGGTATAACATCCATACCTCAGATCTGTGGTATAACATCCATACCTCAGATCTGAGGTATAACATCCATACCACAGATCTGTGGTATAACATCCATACCTCAGATCTGTGGTATAACATCCATACCTCAGATCTGTGGTATAACATCCATACCACAGATCTGTGGTATAACATCCATACCTCAGATCGGTGCTATAACATCCATACCTTGGATCGGACATGGTATTCGATGTTATATTCTATTAAAATCTTTATTTCTCCTTGACTATAAATTTAAACGTACAAACGTACCCATCAATACAAAGTTTACACATACTAAACAAATTACTCAAATTTTGTAAATAGGAATACAGTGTTTCTAAGCATCATAATTAAATATGTCAGTTTAGTAAAGTGAAAATCACGAAAAAGAGCCCATCAGTAAAATTGTCTCATTTTAGTATGTGAAAACTGGTAATTTTGGAAGAGGTGGAAAACAAGTATGTGAAAATCCCTGAAAAATAGACGTTAGGCAGTTCAAAAATATGGACTTGATCAAGTTCATTTTTAAATGATCAAATGTTTTATACTATGTGTACAAAAAAGCTATCAAACAAGAACCACTCAGCAAAGGCCACATGAATCCCTCAGCGATAAATTCGTTTGATAAAAGTTTCATGGAAGCTACATACACACTCACAAATGCCGCGCCACAGTACGTAGCCTCTAACAGCGGACCTTGGCAGATATTTGAGACGAAAATCCGCAGTTACGCTAAAAATACCTGTGGAAGTCGTGCACGTGATGGAACTCTGTATCTACTGACGGGAACTTCCGACTATGGCATCGATACTAATCTCCGAAGGAAACCTGTCCAAGATCCCGCCAAAAAGGTATCCCATGCTGCGGTGTTTCTCGACGAAATAAAACTTGTTATCCCACGAGCTGTGTGGACAGCGGGTTGCTGCGTGTGGAATGAGGAATCCAACCAGGTATTGGGAATGGTCCGGAGAGCTGAGTCCTTTGCCGTCATAAGCAACAATGCGAAGGATCGAAAGCTGCTTAATCAGACGGAGATGAGCGTCTCTGAAGTGGAGGGGCACCTTACAGCACCGGGCTCCCCATCGGTGAATTTGTTCCCAGGAGATGAAAATTGCCGATTCCCTAATAATAATGTGGTACTGACATGAACCAAGACAATATAGTTGAGTCTATATTTATTTAGTAAAAATCTACTAGTATACTAATGCAAATGAGACAATCTGATTGGGCTGAGCTACTCGTATACTATCAGCCATTAGTGTGCAGTGGCTGGAGGTCGTCTGCAAAATTGCGGTTTCTTTTAGTTTCTACGAAGTTTCGGTGGATGATTTAGAGTTAATACTAGACATTAGTTGATTCGAACTACGGCCTCATCAACTATCACATCAAATTGAGAGCGAATAATCTAATTGTTAAATAGCTGAGAAAATACTGTAAGACTATGATATATCAAAATATATACAGAAGGTATCCTCGAATAAGCAGATTTAAACATCGTTTGCGAGCATTGCGCAGTTTATAGTGAAAACAGGATTGTATTTTGGGGTTAACAAGTACTTGGAATGGATAAATGCTTGGTTTTAAAACATGGTTTTGAACGTGAAATTTAACGTGAACTCATCACGCATATCCCTTTTTAGTATACACCAACTTAGCGACCTTGGTATTTTAAGCAATCTGATTGGTCCGCTATCTCGCTATCCAACTCCGTCCTAGGATAATTCTTGGAAGCCTTTCGGCAGCGGAGAGTTTACTGAGGCCGCGTCCACACTGATGCGTTTTCGTTTGAAAACGCATACTTTCGGATGCGTTTTCGCGTGTCGCCCACACTACAACGATCGAAAACGCTGATCGTTTTCATCGAAAACGCATACCTTTGAAAACGCTGTCCAGAGTGGAGACATTTGAAAACGGAACCCTATCATATTAGTGTGGACAGCGAAAACGGAGGCTTTCGAAAACGCTGACGTCATTCACATCACAAACATCGCGAGTGCATCAAGCGTTTTAGTGTGGGCGGGGAAACGTAGACTTTCTAAAAGCCCTTTCCAATATTATTTTTCCCTTTCGTTGGTTTTGGTCTTTCTAAAATTAAAGCACTTTCCAATATTATTTTTCCCTTTCGTTGGTTTTGGTTCTCCGTTGGACGTTCCTCGATCGTTGTCGCGCGTCGCCCGGTTTCGCTCAAAGAAGACGACTTGTGGCAAGTCTCGGAAAACGCTACGCATGTGAAAACGATAGTGTGAACGCGGAGCTTCTGATACGCTTTCGGTAAAACACAGCATTTATTTTAAAAACACATCAGTGTGGTCGGGGCTTGAGAATAAAATTAAAATGGCTGGTGTACTGAAATTCTCGCTCTACTTGTGTTTCAGAACATTACATGCAAACGTCGTGCTCGATTCTCAGAAATAGCCAGCAATCAAGCATGGAAGAAATTTGAAAAAAAGAAAGAAAGAAAGAAAGAAACGCAACCGAATATACAGTAAGCAACACTCATTTCAAAGATCGCAATCATTTTGTTAATTTATTAATTATCAATTTTTTTAAATTTTTCCAAACTGACCTGAATGGATCATGTCAGAAGCATATCACCCTTCTTCCGATCATGTAGACTATATATACCCTTTAGTTTCAACCCTTGTTAAGACGGCGTTATACCTGAATGTTATGTTTTCATACATTTCAGCACTATTTTATCATTATCCCAATGTTTCTACAAAGTATTCATAATTATCAGCATTCTTTAAAGCCCGTCGTGGCGCTTTCTTAGCGAGCTGTTTACACGCAGATTGACCATACAGTTTGTCATCAGTGTGACCTAATGCATGGCTTAACTCATGAGTAAGAATTCCCATTTTGTTGTCAAAGCCAGACAGTTTGGGCGACTTTTGGTAACTTTTGCACAAATAAATTTTTCGCGTTCCTGGAAACGTGTACGCAAACATATCCTTCTCACAATATTTGCCACCAAAAACATACGTTATCTTGTCACTTCGTAATATTTCCTCCATTTTCTCAAAAATTTTAGTGGCATCTTTTACGGGAGTTTCTCCAAACCAGGTTTTAACCCGACCTGGGTTGTTTTCAAGATCTGGAATGGCAGACTTTATAGAATGATAGGCAGCCCTATGAACTTCTTTTGTCGCTCTTCGTTGGGAGGCAGTGCAATGCTTCACTATCGCACCAAGAGGTGCAACTGCAGCAGCATCGTTTTGCTCTGATAAAGGACGTTTTGGCCCTAGCATTCTCCTAGAAAAACTCTTATCAGAAAACCGTTTCCTATCTTCCAGGCTGCGCGCTCGCTGCCCCAATGTTCTCTTAGTGAGGTCATTCGCTATAACTTGAAAAACTTCAGCAGGAGAAGATAGATGAGCTATTTTTGTCTGGATACCCGGTTTTCCAGGTACATTCAAACCCTTAACACTACCTACTGCATATTCTAAATAAGTGTCCACTGCTATAGAGTACGTTCCAGCCTTGGTCATGTCGTATCCCATGGAAACATCAAACGTGGATGACACGGTTTGTCCAGCTGCCATGAGCAAGAACTCATCAGGGCCAGGCAAACTGCGCTTCATGTAAATACCATCGTATTGTATCTTCTCTCCATTGCGAGTGACAGTCAGGCAATCGGAGGTCATTCCTTCCAACGGAGTGCGCCATTTTAGCACAGAATAATCACGCTGCCCATTGTTCTTCAAGTGAAAACTGCACGTTATTTTGTGCGCAGTTTGGTAGGATGTCAAGCAGTTGATGGAGGCAGAGAAAATGCTTTGCAAACAAAACAATACGAAGAAAAACAATAAGTACCAGTTACCTTGCCACGGTACACCGGGGGGGGGGGGGGGGGGGGGGGACTCCCTTTGGAAAGGATCTCCTAAAAGGTACATGAATCTCGTTTTGTGGGCGTCTCAAATTAATTTCCCCCCTAACACTGGATACTGACAAGAGAAGTCTTTTTTTTCCCTTCTCAATACCCTAAAATGTACCGGAATAAATCTAATGGTGGTCATTTTAGATTTAGACACCCAAAGCGGTACCGAATCACTTATTTTAATCCCCTTATAGGTATGACGATCCCCCCGTCACTTTTATATGGGAGTCCCCACCGGAAAGAGCTTTAATTAACATCAAGTTTGACTTTTCAGAGAATGGTTGTTGCATACCTTGTCTCAGTAACATCAAATTCCACACGATTATCCCCTTTTGCTATTCCCAAGATAAGCAAGATCCACCAGAGCATCATTTTTACTAGCCTCCTGCTTCTACGTCTGCAATATTTACGGGATATTCCAAGGTACAATCATTTTTAATACAAAATGATCGACCATATGATAACATCATCAATATCGAATACATTCTCCGACTGAATAATTCTGACACATATATATTTAAAACTAAAGTCGTCTAATTTATATTCGTCGTTTCATTTTCGAAAAAAAAATGTTGTCTTACCGTGTGGCATGAAATTTTCGCGGGAGTTTAATTCAATTCGCAGACTACCGATTTTTTGCTTTTCGCGGGAACAAATTTTCGCGAATTTGGATTTCACACTCAGTATACTGTCGGGAGCAAATTTTCGCGTATCTCGGGCAAGTTAACTGATCGGTATATTTCACGTACGGTACTTGCATTAATATTGTAACAATCAATTTAATTGAAATCCAGAACTCTAAATAAATATAGTAAATTTTCTCGGAATTTGCAGGAGCTTATTTTTTATAGGATCTAATTTTCGCGGATCGTTGGGAAACCCGCGAAATTAGATCCCGCGAAAATTTCATGCCACACGGTAGCTTGTGGTCGTTTACCAAAATTGTGGCTTCATATAAGGTAATTACCATCGAGTTTCCGACGTTTTGTATATCTGATGACTAACTAAGAACAAATATATATTTTCAGCGCTGAAGAAAGGTAACTCATGACTCGGGTGGGGTGAAAAAGGCCACCAACAGTTAGCCCTCTGCGAAAGCCGACAGTTTTTCCATTTCTTTAATTTTTCCTTCGAGCGATTCTTGCCATGGAGCAGTTTTTTAATATCCTTTTCAACGTGGCAAGGTTTTAACACAATGGAGCACTGGTTGAAAAGGTTTCTATCAATACTTTTAACTGTGATCGTCGTAAAAGGAATAAAATGCTCACTGCGAGTTGAAGACCTAAAACGTTTTATACAAATAAAAGGAAAACTAAAATTTTGTTTGATTTGGAGCCGGGAAAATGTGTACAATTTTGATAGCTATCAATTTAACTAGGTCGGACCCGCTTTCAAAACTTTGCAGCTAGAGAAAGCTTCATATTTTTAAAATAGATTCAAACCGCGGTAAAACCATGACAAAACCACACAGGCTTGTAATAAGCTTCGCGGTAGTGATACATGCTGAGGGATATCAGTGAGACTGGTGGCTGTGTTTAACTAATGAGTAAAACGAGTTATCATTTCTTGGTGATGCGAGCTGCTATTCGCTGTTATCACAGACAGATTCACTTGGGCGAAGTAGTTATTAATGTCAAAAAAGTAGCTTAAGAAAGTACTTAATAGTTTCACAGTTTGAATGAAATATTAAACTTTAACTTACCAGAAAATAGTCAGTCTCGGTGTGAACCACTGTGGCCTCAACACTTGGAGAGTGAAGCTGACAGCTTTGAATGAAGCTTATATATGCCATATACATAGTGAAGCGTTGAGTCATTCGTATTGAGTAAGGTGTATTGTTCAAAACAGCTTGAATCATGTTGAATAGGCGAGGCGAGATTCGTTTGTGGCGCCGAAAAGTAATGAAAACTTAATAAGAAACTACAGATTTAATATATATTTTTTTTATTCGTAAATTGCAAAATATTTTCTCCATATAATAAAATATTATTTGGTTTTCTTGGGAGTATCGTTCAACAGGTTGTCTTTACACCGATCACGGCGGTTTTGCAAAGAAAACGTATGTGTTGCTAGGAATTAGCTACTTTCCAGAAACAATTCGTTTAATACAGAACATAGTCTGTCTGTAATTATTCTATAGAATGTAGGTCAAAGAACACTTTTACATTTATTAAATACGGAACAGGTGGCAGAGTTGAAATAATTACTACAAGTCATAAAACTCTTATGAGACAAGATTTGGAGTACAATTTTATAGCGAAGGTAAACGCAAGGATATTTTTAAAATACATCAGAAAAAAACTGAAAGTTGACGACGTTTCGACGCTACTTCACGTCATTATCAAGTCAAAAGTAAAATGAAAACTAACTGCATATATATAGATAAGTGAAACAATAGGAAATTTGATAAAACACTATTCTATAAAAATCAACAGTATAAACTGTTGAAGGGCAGAGAAACAAAGGTTAAAATGTTTAATTTCTCCCGTTTCCCCTCGTTAAATTACAAATCAAGTCATTTTTTTTTCGTTGCAAACTTGATGTACCTCTTTCTGGCTTATTGTAATTGTTCCATGAGTGTGTTCTTTGTTTAAAAGAATTTACCTTAATTCCACCCGAAGATCATTCTCTTCGTGGTTTTGTTTCATTTTTTGGACGTTTTGCCTTTGTCTAAAGTAAAGTGGATCTTTTTTTATACAAATGTATTTTTTGAGGCTAAAGAATGCATATGCAGCAGGAAAATATACCTCAAGTGTCCGATAATATGGCACAACCGTCCTTTGACCCAAAGGCCTTGAAAATAAATTTTAACTATCCTTCCCGGGCTTAAAGGGATTGTTTCACGGTTCGGCGCATGTGCCGGCTTATCAACTTTATCTTACATGTACTTCTCGATACTTTAGTAATCACATACTATAATTAGTCCAAGAAAAACGACGAATGACCAAAAATTCAAAAACATTTCAACGGATTTCACCGCAGATGTCTATATTTGAAAACCAGAATAAATCCTTCGGGCCCACACTTTATTCTGGTAATTTATTCTGGTATTCAACATTCTCGATGTAATCGGTTGAATTTTTGTGAATTTTGGTCATTCGTCGTTTTGCTCGACTAGTTATAGTAAGTGATTACTGAAGTATCGAGAAGTACGTGTGAGGTTTTTTTAGACGGATAAAGTTGTTAAGCCTGAACATGCGCCGAACCGTGAAACACTCCCTTTAATACAGCTTTGACAGTAATTGTTAAAAGTAACAAGAGTTATAAATAACTCAAGCATGTTAAGGCATGGCTTTTCTTTTGTCCAAGACCCCCACGAGGTTTAAAAGGGGCTACGTCACGGATGGCGCATCTCGAAAAAATGGCAATTTTTTTCAAGTTCGCCGTTCACAATCCGTCTTAATCTTCTTCATCCTCCACCTTCCTTGTTCCTGTTTGGCTTATTATTATCTCTTTGGTGTTATTTTTTTTACCTTATTAAACAGTTATTCTGAGGCTTTCTTCAATTTGAAGGTGATTTTGCACTTCACATCATCGTGACATAGCTCCTAGTTCTAAAATTTTAATTGGGGCAGCCACGTGTCTTGTGACGTCACAATTTGCCTAAAAATGTCTTTGCAAATGGGGTGAGAACGGTTAAGTCAAACGGAGAACACAACATTATGTTCATATTTGCGTTACTGTATACAAACATATTCTGCTTTTCATTTTATTAGTAAGTTATTAATAAAAGCATATTTTATGTCACGTGACCTGTTTTACAAGTAACGTTGTATAAACTGAAAATCATGGTCATGCATTCCGGCACAAAACACTGTATTTGATATTCATCGTATGTCATCTCGGCGCCCCATTTTAAACTTTCTTTTTGCACAAAGAAACAATCACAACAGGTCACGTGGCTACAAATTACACATATAGTCGAACCTCCACTAACGGCCACCTCTCTACAACGGCCAGGAATTTTCGTCCCAATCGTACACCAATACATACACTTTACTCTTATTGAAACCTCCCTACAACGGCCACCTCTCCACAACGGCCAGTTATTTCGGCCCCAAGGTGGCCGTTGTAGAGAGGTTCAACTGTATTAAATAAAACATCAATTAAGCTTATCGACGCTTATATGCTTGCCAAGTTTAGTAACGTTTGGTCCAAGTTATGATGTTTTGAAGATTTCTGCTTCTTTGCGTTGCCTCTTGTCATTCTTGTCATTCTTGTCTGAGTGACATTCTGGTCATGGGGGAGGAGTGGGCGGGGGTGGTGGGGGACTAGCGGATCATCCGTTTTACACATCTCTATCTCTGTATCCCACAACTGGATTGCAGTTATGATTAATCACAAACATGTCGGTAAATTCTTCACAAGCCTTAAAAAGAGTATACGTAGTGTCTTGCTCAAGAACGGGAGACGCGGTGGCCTAATGGTTTGCGCGTTGGACTCTGGATCGAGTGGTCTGGGTTCGAGCCCTGGCTGGGGTCACTGTGTTCTGTTCTTGGGCAATATACTTTACTTTCACAGTGCCTCTCTCAACCTAGGAGTATAAAAGGGTACCGGTGACAAAATGCTGGGGGTAACCTGCGATGGACTAGCATCCCATCCAGGTGGAGTAGCAATACTCCTAATCGCGTCATGCTACGGAAACCGGAATAAGCTCCGGCAGTTGTGTGCCACTAGGCTCGTGAAGACTTTACCCTTGCTCAAGCACACAACACAATAACCCCGGCTAGGGCTCAAACCCAGATCTCTTGATCCAGAGTCCGGTGCAGTAACCACTAGGCCATTGCACCTCGCACAGGGAAATAAAAAACACACATTTTATTTACCTTTTAGCCCCTATGGTTATTTTGGGCAGGCCGTACCCTCTACTTTTATAAAATATCAATTGTAATTATTCCTGTCCTTTCTGGGTACAAATAAATGGTTGTTGTTGTTGGTTGTTGTTGTTTTACAGTTTATTTCTCTTTCATAAATATAATACATACATTTAAGCTTATAATCCTGCCTTGTATACATGTAATCCTCAACTTGTAAGCAATCTGCACTTGCTCACAATCTTCAATTCTGCTTAAACTCAAAAAGAGATTTCATAAACAGAACGTCATGAGTTGAGTTCAATGGAAGGCCAATACACAACAAATGTGGCACGTTTCTTGATAGACTTGTAGGCGTTGTGTTTCCCGTTGTGGCACAACAGCCACAACAACCACTTTTTCCACGTAACGGTGGCTAAAGAACATATGCGCGTGTTTTTCATGTACAGCTGTCTCACTCTTCTCTACATACACATACAACATTAGCAGTCAATAGACCTATATTTCGCTATAGAACAAGCCGGAAAAGGCTCTTCCTCGTTGTAATTATACACCATGTTGATTTTCATTACATACCGCAACACCCACAACACACACAACACACACAACACCCACAACACCCACAACACCCACAACACCCACAACACCCACAACACCCACAACACCCACAACGCCCACAACAGCCACAACAGCCACAACAACCACAACAGCCACAACAGCCACAACGCCCACAACAGCCACAACAGCCACAACAGCCACAACGCCCACAACAGCCACAACAGCCACAACGCCCACAACAGCCACAACAGCCACAACAGCCACAACAGCCACAACAGCCACAACAGCCACAACGCCCACAACGCCCACAACGCCCACAACGCCCACAACACCCACAACACCCACAACTAGCTATATTTGTGCGATCAACATAAAACATTGCTGTTACATGTACTCTGACCAATACGATTGAACAGAGTAATTGGTGTGTGTCATATGTATACCCCGGATGTATACATTAATGTACGCTATCATCAATACCACTGCAATGTGAACAAGGGCCATTCCATTTCAGAACACCTTTAATGGCAAAATTTAAAACATATCTTATTTAACCCAATCATGTATTTTTGGAATGAGGAAAACCTAAATTGTTCAAAAAATAATTATCTGTAAGTTGACGTTGCGGGAAACGTCAAAGAGGGGCTGTTGATTTTTTACCAATGAAAAGGTGTGAAAAATAGCTGGCAAGCTGTAAGATTTCAAATGATTATACCAAGGCAGATTTAATCCCAAAATCTTACTAATGCATAACGCTTGCGCATATATTGCGCATAATATACAGTGGGACATACAGTGGAACTCTCCACGCGAAACGAAGATTGGTTGAGAAATCAGGAAGTTCGAAATATCGGGAGTAAAATTACAGTGAAACAAGTCCAAGGAAAACGACTTTTGGTTCGAGTTATCGGGGTTTTCGAGAAATTGAGGGTTCGAGAAGTTCCACTGTACTAGCAGTATACATCGAGGGCGAGAAGCCGTCTTACATTTCATTATTTATTTCATCCTGCAACTGATAAACATACACCTTGTTTGAGTTCGAAATCGAAATACTCGACCGCAAAAAAAAGGGTTTCTCATGATATAAACACGCGTTAAAAAAGTAAAGAAAAAAAAAAGAAAAAAAAGGGACCTTATAGGCGCCGAACCCAGGACCTCTAGACTCCAAATCGGTGTTTATATCCACTGCGCCACGTCGTTGGGGAAAAATCATTTACAGCAGATTTCAGTGCTGTGTGTGCTATGATTCGCCCGTCATGATTCGACCGAGAGCTTACCAAGCAGTAAGACGAGTGATGAAAGTTTTGCACGAAGACCCACGCTGGCGGGTACTCCCTGAAATTCGTGATCACCCGGGTGATTTATCATCAATATTTGTACGGAAGTTCTATAAAGGAAACAGCTAGATGTCTTTTTACAAGTACCAGCTTTGTATCAAATATTCACAGGTTGTATGGGGAGCGTAGCGAGATAAACCGGCAAAGAAGAAGAGGAAGGCAAATAATCTTGTCTAGTAAGCGGAAGTTTGAACGTGTTGAATGTTTATTGTATTTTATATCGAGTGACATGAAAAGATGAAAATCAAACATTTCTTTATCTGATACTTGAATAGATAGGAACACAAAACTCTGGAGGAAATGATAAAGAAGAAGTCGGAACTGTTTATATAGAGTTACTGCTTGGTAACCTCTCGGTCGAATCATGACGGGCGAATCATAGCACACACAGCACTGAAATCTGCTGTAAATGATTTTTCCCCAAATATTTTTCGTTGTGGCGACGTGGCGCAGTGGATATAAGCACCGATTTGGAGTCTAGAGGTCCTGGGTTCGACGCCTATAAGGTCCCTTTTTTTTCTTTACTTTTTTAACGCGTGTTTATATCATGGGAAACCCTTTTTTTTGCGGTCGAGTATTTCGATTTCGAACTCAAACAAGGTGTATGTTTATCAGTTGCAGGATGAAATAAATAATGAAATGTAAGACGGCTTCTCGCCCTCGATGTATACTGCTAGTACAGTGGAACTTCTCGAACCCTCAATTTCTCGAAAACCCCGATAACTCGAACCAAAAGTCGTTTTCCTTGGACTTGTTTCACTGTAATTTTACTCCCGATATTTCGAACTTCCTGATTTCTCAAACCAATCTTCGTTTCGCGTGGAGAGTTCCACTGTATGTCCCACTGTATATTATGCGCAATATATGCACAAGCGTTATGCATTAGTAAGATTTTGGGATTAAATCTGCCTTGGTATAATCATTTGAAATCTTACAGCTTGCCAGCTATTTTTCACACCTTTTCATTGGTAAAAAATCAACAGCCCCTCTTTGACGTTTCCCGCAACGTCAACTTACAGATAATTATTTTTTGAACAATTTAGGTTTTCCTCATTCCAAAAATACATGATTGGGTTAAATAAGATATGTTTTAAGAGGCCCTGACTGGAAAGATGGAGAATCGCTGGCCAGGCTGGGAAAATCGAAAATCCTGATAATTGGCCTGAACGACACTTATGGGGAACTATCTTCGAAAATAATACTTAAAGTTTCTGGAAATTTATACTTTTCGAGAAAATCGAGAAAAACGAAAATACGGGTTTTGCCTAATTAATTATGCAAAAATCACACTGAAAATTGGCCAAGTTCAGTACGCTTGTATTCAAACATTTCGCATTATCAGATAACAAGATTGATTTTTCATAATAGCATACCTCTTCTACTTTCTAGCAATTGGAAATGTTTTGGTTCTGGAGCGACTAGGAAGGTTGCAGGGTTATTTAAAGTAACGACATTTCAAGCACTTTATGAGAAGGGAAAAATTGCTTAATTTCAAAGGTAAAAAACGCACCTTGGTATGTCCGATATGAAATCCAAATTACCATCGTGATACAGTTTGGCCTTAGTACTTTCATAATATGAAATAAAAAATCTGGGCAATCAAGGCACGCGCTGGCAAAAGCGAAAGTTTGCGACGCTCTAAACCGTCAAATTAGCATAATGCAAATTTCTAAACTGAAGTATTCGGATTGATCTGGTGTGTGAAGGTTCCATTTTGACGCTGTGATTTGAAGGAAACACGCAAGAAATAATTTAAAAGATGATATTAATCAACCTTTACTTCCGCTGCTGGTTTTTGGTTACACTTTGATCTGAACAGATTGTCAAACCCTTGTTTTGGCTGACTTTACTTACCTGCGATTGCGTGATCGGAGTCACATCAATATAGTTTTGACACATGCCGCGTTACTGAAATGTTTGAAAAATAAGAAATGGGGACAACATAGCCTGCTTAATGCAATGCATATATGTTATTGAAATGTTTAGTTGTTTGCCATGATATCTAATCGTGAAGGGCAACTTTTTTGCCATTTCAAAATAAATACGGTATTTCCTTGATTAATCGCCCTGAGCCTTCCCTCGAATTTGCGCCATCTTGCTTTCATGAAATCTGAAATAACAACCAACCCCTCAGGTCCACTCCAATTTTAAAACAATACCACAGCATGGATCAGAACTTGGCTGGGCGAGGTGGGGAGTTGTACTTCTCGGGTACCCGGGCGTGGTGTAGGCTACATGTTTAGAATATAATCTTCAAAAAGAAGTCAATTTAGATAAGTACCCATTCAAGTCCAGACAAGTTGTTCCAAAAAGAGCTGTTTTATCTAGACAGTTGGATGCCAGACATTTGCTCCACTCTCTATTGGTGAGTTATCCATTCCACACCGAAGCAAAACAAAAACACAACCCAGGATTACCAATACAAAAAAAAGAGTGAAAAACATCTTGCTTTTGCAACATATAAGGTCGATTGAAAGAGAGACACTAATTGATAGGCACACTGCAAATATGCTGCACTCAGATCTCTGTCTAGAATCAAATGTAGAAGGCGGCGGAATGATCACTGCTATTAATACTAGCAACCACTTCCTTGGTAGCGCCACGTGATGCTATGCCGTGCCTATTCGATATAATATTGGCCGGCGCGCGTGAGATTAGCATGGTTGAACAAGTTCTTACGCTATACAAAATGAACTGCGTCAAGCACAAGAAATCCCTACAGGTAGCTTCATTATTCTCCCGGATATCTGAGGCGAAGTAAACAAGTATAACGTATTAAACAACAACAACAAATGTTGCCAAGAGAACCTCCATAAAACCAATTAAAAACAATATTTTCAGTCCAAATGGAGACTATGAAGGCTGCTTCAAACAGTAGTTGGATCTGTCTAACTGCGTACAATGCAATTTCAAAAATTGGTATAGTCTGGTGTATTAAACCCCTTTTTTACGAGTAATGAATGTAACATCCCTTGCATCTCTGTTGTGGAAGATTTCCGGGGAAGATCTGGTAGAAATCTGCTCTTGCAGTACAATATCATCTATTACTGTCAGATTGTTTTGACAACAGACTGCGACTAATCCCCCCGTAATCTCACTCATCCCCAGTCGTCTCCCTTGTTAGTTGACGCGCGTGACAAGCTCCCCTTGCCACGCGCGTTTCCTCATTATTGTCACGCGCGGCTCTAAACAAGAGAGACAACTGGGGACGAGTCATCCCCGTATTCCATGAACCAAGATAAAACTCACAAAAATTACCATGCCTTTTTTCATTTCCCCCCAAAATACACAGTAACATAAAAGATTAACGAAAATACTGTACAATACTCCATGGAGTTACTTTGTGCACAATGTACAAATTGGCGAGTATGCGCGCGAGCCTCCTGCGTGGCCGGTGCAGAAAGGGGAGGGAGTGGGGGCGCAGCGCACAGCGTGTGGAAAAAAGGGAAAGGAGCTCCCTTTCTCTCCTTCCCCTCGCGCTCCGGGCATTGCGCGAATCCCAAATACCTCCTCTCCCTCCCCTTTCTGCGCCGGCTAAGCAGGCTATATTCACACTCACCCTAGTGTCTTTGCTCTAAGATCGCGAGCGTATGCCAGTCGCCAAACAACTCTTTACGGACTGTATGCCAGTCTAGTAAAATCGTGAACTGTATTACTTTTTGATCTAAAAAAAATCCCCAAATATCAAAATCGTACATTCCATACCCATAAGAAATCCTTCGCTATCCACGCCAAACACCCCTACCGGCTAAGTACAACGAACGTTTACGTTTGTGATATTGCATATATATCTAGCTTGAGTTATGAAAAGGTACGTTAATTCTCGATTTCGGGGTTTGGCTTTTTGCCGTTCAAAAACTCTCCAAAGTTGGTGATATAAAAACATAATGTCAACTTTTTTTTTCCTTTCTCCTTCTTCTTCCTTTTTTCTATCTGTCTGGTCGGTGATTTACAGGCGAATCGGACTTATCCTTGTCATCTTTCAGATCTTTGAGCAGAGTTTTTGTGAAACAAAGTGTTGAGATATTTTCATTGAGTACGTTTTCTTAATTCGGGTAGATATAAGACTGAATTAACATCAGACTCGTTTCTTACGTTAGACTGAAAAGATGGACCTGGCTCAGCTGTTTAGAATACCGTAAATATCCGATTTAGCACCCAGTAGTGGTACGGGTAAGTGGTGCTCAATTAAGTTTGGAACTCAAGGGAGACAGCTCGCTTATTTCTGTTTTGACCTAAACATCTTTTAGTAAGAAAGAAAATGAAAAACAACAGGAACTGACAGTAAGAAAGTCTATGGCCAATAGCTGGCCACTTAACTTTCAGGACAGGAGCGCTTATTGGTCTAGGCATTCATGCACAATATGGACGGTTATTGGAATATGGGTGTTTGTTGGAAAAAAGAGTGCTTATTGGAATAGGGATGTTATTGTTAAATAAATAAACGGATTCAACAGGGGAGGGAGCTTATGAGAAAGATGGTGCTTAATATTGAAAGGAGGGCGCTAAATCTTAAGTAATTACTTTACAAGGCAATTTTCTCTACATTTCTGTATTTTCAGTTTTTAAGCGAAAAATAACTCACCTGTGCTTTATTTACCCGCCTAATTGTCGTCACAGTAAAACTCTCTTGTGGTCGAAAAAAATTCAAATGGTGTGTCAACAAAATGTATTGCAATGGACAAATATGGGCAGCTAACCTGAAAATTAAAGTCACTGACAAACAGAGTTCAAAGTCAATAAAATTCACAGAGTTCACAGACTAAACTTCTTTTTTACTTTCACTACGCTGTGACATACTTCAAACAAGTAACAGCTAATTTCACTGAACGACACACCCAGGGGGGTACTGGGTTATGCTAAAACAATTAGACAGCTCGCTCTCGATTTCTATCGACTTTGATAGTTGGCTCGGGGCTAAGTCGCCCCTCATTATCAGCCGATACAAACCTCGAGCTTACCGTCTAATTGTAATTAGTGACTAGGAGGTGCGAATGAGGCTACATTTTTAGACCCCAAAAGTCCAGTTTGACCCCCAAAAAGTCCAATGGCACAGAATTTAACCGCATAAGAAAAATAAAGTAAAAAAAACCCATCAAGATAGTTCGAGATAGTCTTGCGTCCACCTTTAATTTATACGGAATAAACGTCTCCTTAACATTTGCCGGTAGTTTTAGGTTGTAAATGAAATTGTTACAGTTGATTGACATTATATTGAGAACGCTAAGGGTACACCTTTTATTAACTCTAAAAAAGTTCCTGCCAAAATTGTTCTACCCAAAAAAATCCGGCGGAAAAGTTCGAACCCCCAAAAGGCCTTCGCACCACCCCGTCGCTATATATACTTGGGGTACCCCAACCGGGGCTCTGGCGCATGATTACATATATGCGCACCCATACGGCTGGGTATTTTTCTCCATTACAATTTCATGCAATTTAGCAGCCCTAATTTTTTATCTGTAAACAGGGGAATGAGAAAACCCTAGTCAGGTAAGTTGCAGACAATATTCACGTGACTCCGGTCACGCAATTGTCAGCCAACGTATGGACGATTTGACATTTATTTACATTCCGATTACATAATTGGCCGCGGTTCAGTTTCATACCATCAAAGTATAACCAACAAACAACAGCGAAGTAAGATTGATTAATATCATCTTTTAAATTATTTCTTGTGTGTTTCCTTCAAATCACAGCGTCAAAATGGAACCTTCACACACCAGATCAATCCGAATACTTCAGTTTAGAAATTTGCATTATGCTAATTTGACGGTTTAGAGCGTCGCAAACTTTCGCTTTTGCCAGCGCGTGCCTTGATTGCCCAGATTTTTTATTTCATATTATGAAAGTACTAAGGCCAAACTGTATCACGATGGTAATTTGGATTTCATATCGGACATACCAAGGTACGTTTTTTACCTTTGAAATTAAGCAATTTTTCCCTTCTCATAAAGTGCTTGAAATGTCGTTACTTTAAATAACCCTGCAACCTTCCTAGTCGCTCCAGAACCAAAACATTTCCAATTGCTAGAAAGTAGAAGAGGTATGCTATTATGAAAAATCAATCTTGTTATCTGATAATGCGAAATGTTTGAATACAAGCGTACTGAACTTGGCCAATTTTCAGTGTGATTTTTGCATAATTAATTAGGCAAAACCCGTATTTTCGTTTTTCTCGAAAAGTATAAATTTCCAGAAACTTTAAGTATTATTTTCGAAGATAGTTCCCCATAAGTGTCATTCAGGCCAATTATCAGGATTTTCGATTTTCCCAGCCTGGCCAGCGATTCTCCATATTTCCAGTCAGGGCCTCTTAAATTTTGCCATTAAAGGTGTTCTAAAATGGAATGGCCCTTGTTCACATTGCAGTGGTATTGGTGATAGCGTACATTAATGTATACATCCGGGGTATACATATGACACACACCAATTACTCTGTTTCAATCGTATTGGTCAGAGTACATGTAACAGCAATGTTTTATGTTGATCGCACCGTTGTAATAAATATAGCTAGTTGTGGGTGTTGTGGGCGTTGTGGGCGTTTGTGGCTGTTGTGGCTGTTGTGGCTGTTGTGGGCGTTGTGGGCGTTGTGGCTGTTGTGGCTGTTGTGGCTGTTGTGGCTGTTGTGGCTGTTGTGGCTGTTGTGGCTGTTGTGGCTGTTGTGGGCGTTGTGGGTGTTGTGGGTGTTGTGGGTGTTGTGGGTGTTGTGGGTGTTGTGGGTGTTGTGGGTGTTGTGGGTGTTGTGGGTGTTGTGGGTGTTGTGGGTGCTGTGGGTGCTGTGGGTGTTGTGGGTGTTGTGGGTGTTGTGGGCGTTGTGAACGTTTCGGGGTATGTTAAAACGAGAGGGAAAAGCCTTTCCGGCTTGTTCCATATCGACCCTACTGATTTCTTAAGTATGGATATAGCGAAATCTAGGTCTATTGACTGCTAATTTTGTATGTGTATGTAGAGAAGAGTGAGACAGCTGTACAAGAAAAACACGCGCATATGTGCTTTAGCCACCTTTACGTGGATAAAAGTGGTTGTTGTGGCTGTTGTGCCACAACAGGAAACACAACGCCTACAACTCTATCAAGAAACGTGCCAGGTATAATACACAAAGCTAGAAATGCATGATAATTTTTGAAATAATCTGGAACTATCAATTATAATAATTTTAATACATCATGGTACAGTGCCGCCAAAGTAAGTTACCACCGTCTCATCTCTCGTGAGATGAGTCTCATCTCTCGCGAGACGCTTCTCATTTCTCGCGAGACGCATCTCATGTCGCGAGAAGCGTCTCGTTTCTTGTAAGAGCGTGTCAAACAACTGTAAGTACGGACTCATTCATGAAACAAAAAGTCTTGAATTCTTTTTCATGAGACGTTTTGAAATACAGCATGGACATGCAATGCATAATGCACTCGAGCTTGAATTACGTAAATACCGAAACTTATTCTTAATCTTTGACATTCGTCTGGAACTTACAACTGAGCGGTTTGTTGTTAACTCTTTTCACTCCCAGAGTCAAACCTTTAGTCAATAAATGAGGTTGTAACTTTTGAGTCTGTGGATGAAACCCTAGTGTGTGACCATTCAAATAAAAGCTATTGAGCAGTACTTTAAAGTAGTGCTGTTTGTTTTTGACAATTTTGCAAAATGAATTTCAAGATTTTTGACTCAGTTTTGAACTTAGCACTCTTGGGAGTGAAAGGGTTAACCGCCGTGTGATCACCTTGTTAATGTCGGATCCGGCGTCGAACGGTTAAAAACGAGACGAGAGGTGGTAACTTACTTTGGGCGGTACTGTACTTGTTTGGAACTAACAAAATATTATCACAATAAACGCTGACCTCATATCCATAACAACAACCTTCTGTTTATGGTCTTGATATAACAGCAATGTTAATCTTTGCTGAGCTCTTTCTCAATATCTTTCTCTATGTCGAGGGGTGAAACGGTTGATGAATATCGTTTCACTGGGACACCGTGTTTATCACACAAGAACTTGGTGAAATTCCACTTGATGCTGTTTGTAAGTGTTCCATGTTTTGCATTCTTCAGGAAGACATACAGTGGGTCTGCATTGGACCCATTGACGTCGATCTTGCTGAACATATCAAACTGGACATCATAACCTTTTACAAATTCCTTGATTTCTTCATTTGTTCCTGGTTCCTGGCCTCCAAACTGATTACAGGGGAAGGCAAGAATACGAAGACCATGCTCAGCATACCTTGAAAATGAATCAAAATCAAGTGTTGATTAACACATACTGTACATCAGGCCCGTAGGGAGGGGGGTGCGATGGGTGCATCCGCACCCCCCACGGGCTGTGGAGGTCCACTTATAGTGGACCGACGGTTCAAAAGAAAGTGAAATAGTAGTGCTTGTGCTCTAATTCGAAAACTGGACAGGTGTAGTTTGAACTATGAAGTCTGAATCAAAACAATTGCAGCTTTGAACGTGTTTACATATCGTCTTCATCGACAAAGACAACATCAAGCGAGTCATTTTCTTCATCTAAATATTCGCTCCTTTGGCCTAAAAGTGTCTTTAATCGAAGGTCTGCGATATGTATTTTTAGTATTCTTTCATCGATATTTCTTTAACTGAAGCAGTTCCCAAAATATTCATGTTTTTACGTTCGCTTTTGGCTGCCTGGTTTCATATCATACTGCCTTCAAAACGCACGAAATGCAGTCTCAGACAGCCTAATCTTTCAAAATTTCCGGACCCCCCTAGTACCTCACGCCTTCGGCGCTCGTACAATCCCAATTTTGCATCTATAACGCACCCCCCTCCCCCCGTTCAAAATCCTGTCTACGGGCCTGTACATGTACAGTGGAACTTCGATTTCTTGAACCTCCACGGGAAACGAAAATTGGTTTCGAGAAATCAGGAACTTCGACATATCGGGGTAAAATTACAGTGAAAACAAGTCGAAAGGAAACAACTTTTGGTTCGAGAAATCGGGGTTTTTGAGAAATTGAGGGTTTGAGAAATCGAAGTTCCACTGTACATGTACAGACCGAAAAACTACATGTATGTATCAATCAAGGTTGAGCTGCAAAAGGCAATCATGATAATGCTGGTAGATATGATACATGCAAGTAGTGTTGTAGCATTGACTTGCATTCACTTTGATCAAGATCTAATTTATATGCAAATTGATGCAAGTTTTCACTGTTTGCCCACCCAACATAAGCCATTGCAAGTCTTGTTGATTATTTTGAATACTGAATGGCCGTGTACATGATGTACACAGGAGCTGCCTGTAGCATTGAAATGACTTTATTTGGCAACTTGTGAGTCCGCTTTGGCTTGGCCCAACACAAGTCAGAAGTCTGTACGCATGTTCATATTTCAAATTTAACTTGTGACTACTTGCATCTCCGTTTAGACAGGGCTTAGCATTTTAAGTTTATTTGAATATTTATATTTTGTTATTTTTCATTTATTTTTATTATAATGTCACCATTTAGTGGTTCTGCTATTTTAGTCTCAACAATTAAATAAAGGTACATGTATTCATTCATTCATTAAGGAAGTATTAAAACTTGATTGCCAGTTGTCATGGCTCATCCGCCCCCCCCCCCCCCCCCCCCAAACAGGCATTTGTCGGGCATTTGCATTTGCTACATGTATGTTTCCATAGAGTTATGGTAAATGATCTAAATGGTTTTGAGCGTAGTATCTTGTTTATTTAATAAAATACAATAGATGCTGTTCTTGTCTGGAGTTCGGAATCAATGACATGCAAATACGTGCATGGCCATGTATCCTGTCGTTTAGCCAAAAAGGAATGAAAACAAATTTTTTGGAAGGAAACATGTTTTGAGGTTATTTTTCACTGATATTGCAGTTTGCAGTGTGCTTCTCCCTTTTAAAGGCAATCTAGATACTGATTCCAGACTGGAATTAGTAATATATTGACAAAATTATGCTTAGTCTCACTAAAGAACGATATACACATGAAGCCTGTGCCACTCCCAAAAACATTGGGTGGGGATGTGCCGCTCATGGGCTATAAAAACCCTTACCGATCCTGTACCAGACTAAATGTTTAAAAAAAGATACCCTATTCCAGACGGTTTTTAACGATTTTTTCTAACCCAAAAGGCTAATTAAAACTGGAAAGCAGAACTGCGAACGTATAGTTGTAAAGCTTATTTCCTACGCGTTTTGTTTCGTCTGACTCACATACAATGTAATCCTAGCCAACTTCTGGGAAACTGATACCCTGTTCCAGACCAAAAAATGTTGTTTGTTATACCCTGTTCCAGACCAAAATGCTTAAAAAAACCATCCAGCGGCACGTCCCCCCTGCCACAGGGCCAGTACATACCGCCCACTACTCTTTAGTAGTAGTAGTAGTAACTTTAGTAAAACTTTTTTTAGACACGGTATCAATTCACATGCATGCTCTTCCATCGAGACGTGTATTAAATTAATTACAATACTAAACTAGTAATAGTTTACAATACAGCTGCCCCCACCGTGAAGGATATTTGACATATATTTATAATAAAGTGAGTTCACGTATGAATGATGAGAGGAGATGACCTATTTTTGAAGTCATTTAGTTATGAAGTCATTTTGCCATGGCAAGCAAACTGGATGAGTGAAGAAAGGCATGTTGCATTCACTTAAGTTTATACTACCGAGGTTTAAATTCATACTGTATAAATTATACAAAACCTGACACAACTCAATTTCTTAAACATAGAATAATTTTTGTTGATGTAACAAATCAAGAACTTTCACAACAGTGCCCCGAA
Source organism: Desmophyllum pertusum (assembly GCA_029204205.1). Classification (NCBI taxonomy): domain Eukaryota; kingdom Metazoa; phylum Cnidaria; class Anthozoa; order Scleractinia; family Caryophylliidae; genus Desmophyllum; species Desmophyllum pertusum. Next base: position 77,871 of record MU827798.1, on the reverse strand, counting down.
TAGGTCCACCACATGTTTTGCTGCTAGAGCATGCCACTGTATACCAAACACGTTGATGAATGAATATTGACTTCAAGCTGAATATTTGTACTTTACAGCGTGACAGTTGCGTGACAAGTTGTGTTTGTTCCATGTTCATATTTATTTTCATGTACAGTATCTATGCGATTTGATTATAATTTACGAAAATCAAATGAATAACGTCTGTGACTGCTTAATTATTATTTCACATCTAACTTGTGAAATGCCCAGAATTGAGACTGCCCAGAATTGAATGCCCAGAATTGTGAAATGCCCAGAATAAACACAGCTGACTGGACGTGTTCGAAGTTCGCCGACATATTTTCGGCCTGGTTTGAGTGCTATTTTGAAGTAAATTAATTATGTAAAATCAAAAAATATATTCCTTTCTTTCAATCATCTGGTTTCTATTTTAAAATTAATGAAATAGACTTCTAATGCATTTGGCGTGTGTCGCGTGAATGTTCAGAAAATATAAGCAGTCAGAAGACAGCTTCGTCCACAAAAATTTAATATGCGTGCAAATTTCCCTTGTTTACACAGCTAAGACTTTCGAAAGCTAAACCTGTGAATTGATGAAGGCAGAAAATGACAATACAAATAAAGCTTTTCCTGATGAAAATTTTATTGAAATAAACGCCACAATCATGTCCCTAAATTCAAAGCAAAATATACTTTCTATTTTCTCTCATGCGCGTGTCAGGCCACGCAATGTAATTTTAGCCAACGCGTCGCTTCGTCTCTGTTCAAGCACTACGTCGCTACGATCTATAATTGAAGGGTCAAGTTGAAAACTATGCTAAGTGAGCAAAGCGCGTTTGCTCACTTAGCAAAGTTTTTCGACTTGGCCCTTCAATTGTCTCTATTTTATAAAAGTTATTTGAATTGGGATCAAATGAGTTAAACAATTCTTACAAAGAAAATCAACATCTAAAAATAATGATTTACCATGATCTACCATTCTCCAAGGCCTTGAAAAATCTGTTTGAAGCCCGCGGTTTGTTTTCCAATTTTTGGCCGTAATCTTCTCTTCCCAAGAGAAATACTTACGAAACCTTTCATTCGACAGACGGACGTGAAACACACTTTCTGAATTGTTAACATGCTAAATTGCTAACACGGCTGCAGCTCTTGTAAGCTACGTTTTGTTGTTGTTTGCTGTGATTGGCATCGGTAGTTCTGATGTCTCCTTTGTCCCGACTGAATACCGACACCACTTGCAGGCTTTATTTCCCAGAAGCGCCAAGCGAGCACAGCCAAAATGAGATTTTATAGACTTTATACGCTTTACACACTATTACCGGGGGGGGGGGGGGGGGCGGGGGGGGGGGGGGGTACCGCGTCTCGAGCTTTTGGCCTCTGGGCCATTAAATTATCTTTCCCGATTGTTTCTTGAGGAAAGTGGGAGGATGTTCCTCGATTGTACACGGGCTATAAAAGATTAAGTAAAAGCCAAGCGATGGGTATTATACAACAATTAACGCAAATGTTTAACATCGCTGTAAAATCCTTTCAAAAGTTGTGCTTGGCTTTTTAGCCGCTTTGAATTCGAAATAAACTAAGAACTTCAGCTCACCTGGAGTGCAGTTCCTCTAGCTGAGTATAGTTCTTCTTTGTGAGACCTCATTTGGACGCCACGTTAACGATAAGCGTCACAAAGCCTTTGTACTTCGACAACTGTACTGGATTGCCATCGATGTCTTTTACCTCGAAATCGAAAATTGTCGTTGGTGGGGACGCCTTCGCCATACTCGCACTGTACAAAATCCCCACAGAACTGAGCGAAAAACCTGCGTATTTCACCAAGCTGGTCTTTGAACACCGAGCTTTGGAACAAACGAGCAGCTGCCTGTTTAAAAAGCGAAGCATGGACTATTTCCGTAGATGACAGGTACAAGAGTTTGTTGTGCAACTTGCAAATGAATCAAAACTTTGGACCCAAATTGCTCATGCGCTCGCTCGACCATGTGTCCGCTCACAGCCTCCGAGCTCTGGGCACGAGAATGATAAAAACTTGAATGGACTGGACACCTGGAAGGTGAGAAACACAGGAATGAAATGCATACCTCATTATAGGAAATTAACGCTCGTGTTAATTAAAGTATTTGAAATTAACGCGACTTAAATTAACGCGAATTGGAGGGAAAACTACTTCCGAATAAAGGAAATTAACGCGAAAGAGGAGGTAAAATTTCAAAATGAAGGAAATTAACGCGATTAGCACAAAGTAACAAAGATATTTTGGCCAAAATACAACAACTCAAGATGTCCAGAAACTGCTCTTCTGAAAGCGTGTTAAGGCTTTTACATTGTAAAAGATTGAAATACAGTGTGCAGAACTGAGAAGGTTATTTTTCCTGGGTGTCAAATATCTCTGTACAGGATCCAGAATTTGGGTATAATAATGGAAATTAAGGTCGCAGAAATTAACGCTCAAAACTTAACGCGACTTAATTAACGCGAATTTTAAAATTCGCGTTTATTTCATGGAGCGTTAATTTCCTATAATAAGGTAGTTTTGATTTGTCTAACGTGCACAATAAAACGAAGGTTCTTTCTGTCACACAACGCTGGCCACACTCCAATCCGTGCTCGGTTGCACAACAGCACAACCTTGATCCCAGGCCTTTTCCTTTTAAATTTGAGCGGGTGGAAAAGCCAAATCAATGCCAGGCTCTTTTTCGTCTTTTTTTTTCCGCTCTTCCAAGCCTTTGCTCTCTGCGACAAGGAAAACCTGCTACGCAGGCTACACTTTGCAAAAACAAACAAACAAACAAACAAACAAACAAACAAACAAACAAACACTGCAAAGCACCAGCTATTCCAAAACAATACGGTTAGTTACTTGGAACTATGTCCCCTTTACTAACTACACTACTGACTAGCGTTAGTGCCTTTAAGGAAGCAGCCATGTCCTCTGTCAGGTCCCACTGACTTTTTAACAAGGACATTGTATATATGTATTATACATGTACGAATACTCTAAACCGACTATCTATTTATTACTATTACTTTTGATCGATTACTTATTTCCGATGACTCAGTATATCACTTACCGAATTGTGTATTGATTAATCGAGTTATTTATTTACTTTTATTTATTACTTGCTGTTAACATTTTAAGTAAAATTTAAGTAATTGTACATATCATGTTGCCATGTTCAGTTGTATAGTTCAATTTAGCTAGAGTTCACATGGTTAACTACACCTCCTAGTATAGCGTAAGCTGTTTATTAGGAGTACTTCATTAAAAGCATTAAAGTTCGAGCGTTGCCGTGTAACCACCCTTTGGAACAAATTGTCCTTCAATTAATAACTATTGATGGAAGAAGTCAAACAAAAATTGACGAAAAAAACTTGGTCATTGCAATTGGGTTTTGAATTTCCTGCACGCCTCGATTTGAGATTTTATACTGTCAAATGTCAACCATTTGAATTCCCCGGGTAACATCATTTTGAAAGTGATGGTACCCGGGGAATTCAAATGGTTCACATTTCGTTTCTAGTTTTCCCAACAACACAGGGAGTCAGGTGTCAAGTGGAACGAAAGTTCTGTTCCTCTCTCCAGCCACGCCACTATTTTTTAATTTTTGACTTTTATTTAACTGTAAGATTATTTGTAAATTATCATGGCGAACTCATTAAACTAAACTAAACTAAACTATCCATCCTCTCTTGATTTCATAGAATTTTCAGTTTAGACAACATTTCCAACAATTACGTCATTTTTCCAACAGCGAACATTTCCTACAAAACTCGGAGGAGTTGATCGCTTTAACCGTCATGTTATTTCACAATCGTAGCTTTTGAAACTTAGTGCGATGCCAAATTCTTTGACTGGATGGCACGATTTTATGGAGTATATACCGTATAGGTAAACTGGGGGAAGTTACTAAGGGATGAGTTTTTGAATAAATTGTTATTATTATACTGCATGCTTACAGCTGTGTGGCTTAGCCGTGAGAGTTTATACATGTATACAGTTAGGCAAGACTCACAATCCTTTAATAAAAACATATCTATTTACAAATTCTGTACAGATATTTACTCCCGGATGTCATTTCTAAGAAACTAACAGGCCTTTTATTCGAACAAATAACATATGTACATATTGTTGTATATACAATTTTTTAGTGATAAAGTGGTTTCAACTAACAGGATGTTGTCTCATAATCGACTATCTATTTTTTCTTTAAATCTCTTCAGTTCCTTTGCAATATTCTTGTCGCGTCCTAAACTTTCGACTCCAACTTGAGCAGCGTCGTTTGGCTCATCCTTTTCTTTAATTCGGTCTTCCGGTCGCGATCCGAAGAGTTCCCGAGCGGTGGCCGTCGGTCTCAACGAAGCCACCCGAACTTCGTTGTACTTTGTTTGGACCTAAGCGCAATAAATTAGAATTAGCTAAGATTGTACAACTTTTATTCTTGTAGAGGTATTTAGGAGACAACAGTTTTGAAGAAAACAAACAACGTCTTTTAAAACGAAAACACCGTTCCGATATTACAAGTTCAATAGTAACTCAACATACATGTAACAAAAAAATCAGAAAATATCGGAAAGTTCTAGCCTGCGAGCAAGCTCTCTGGGGTTTTTGGGGGGTGGGGTGGGAGGCGGAAAGTGGGAAAGTTCGGAAACTAATGTTACACCTATGTAAAATAAAACAACTATATTTAATATGGAGCATATATGTATACGCGATTTGTGTTTACATGTAACTCCTTCAATTCATGCAGCTTATGGAGGCGTGTATGCTCATTCAATGACAAAAACGTAGCTATATAACAAAGAGCTAGGATTTGTGATCATTACACACTACTTTTAGATACAAAATGTTAATGGACTCTGTCGGCCCTACAGCAATCCAGTAAATGGTGATCCAATTCAATTGCAGCTTATGATCAGTCTATGTGACAAAATCGCCTAAAAACTGATGATCAACCGAACAAAATAAGACTTCGTACCTCGTTTAAAAGCTTTTTCGCCTCGCGGTATTCTTGTTTCAGTTTGGGATCCTTCTTCAAATCATGGAGAGCAGTTTCTAACAAAAAAACAACAGCAGTGATTATTAAGAGAGAATTGACACTGGGTATTGCTAAAACTGCAATCAATGCAAGGAACACATATACGAATACAATGTGCACTATGCAACCAAAATAATTCCAAGTGGAGAGCTAACCTAAGTTGGATTCCTTCGTCTTGGACTGGACTCTCATTTTGTCCAGGATGCCTCCGAGTTCTTCTACTTTGCTCTGTCGTGACTTGGATCCCGTCGATGTTGATACAGTCTGTGATACAGGAAATAATAAAGAAATGAAATTGAAAGGCACTGAAGATAATGAGTAGTATATACGGTTTTTTTTTCTTTACATGATTGCTCCGTCCGTGAGTCTAAAATGCCCCAGGGCTTATAATCTGTTCATGGCCTATTGAGTTGGGGTGAAAATCACGATTCTGAGAATAGATTCGTTAGATATATTGCTAAGTAACATGACGTAGACAGATTGCAGTGATACGCCCGATTGGACAAAAACATCGCAACTACTTCGTGTAGTTACGAAGATTGGCAGAAAACGGTACAATTTCGAGGCTGTGGATGTCCTACCTTTTATTGCATGACAGTTGACATTTTACATCTCCCTAGTTACTACCAGAATACGCATTCACCGTATTTGAAATGTAGCCTACGTACGTAGGGCGTTATTTTGGCTTGTCACGCAATCTTTCGTTGAAAGGAAAGATTGTGTGACGAGCGCAACTAGGAAGCTGCATTCGGTGAACAATCAAGAGCGTTCCAAAGATGTTACCTTGATCTTTTTAACTCTTCGTTCTTTGTATGTGCCATGTGGTTCACTGAAGACGAGAGGATGAGCCAGAGCATAGTTCAGAGCTCTAACGCTTCCTTGGAGGTCCTTTGGTACAACGACGTCAGGGTCTTCTTCATCCACATCTAACAGATCCTCGTAGCCTTTATACCTAGTTTCCACGCTAAATGGACGCTCTTTTTCTTTTACTTTCTTTGGTTTTTGTTTAGGAGCTTCACCACCTTGACCATCTTCTTGTTCATCAATCTGTATGTGAAAAGGAAGATAAATCAAAGAGATGTTGCGATTGGAGTGGCCGAGTTGAGGGCGTTGGTGATAAAACCGGGTGATTCCGATTCCTACAATTTATTTCAATCTCAGGCACAATTCCTCCAAATAAACCCTCTGCCCCAGAACAATTTGGACGTTTGCACGAAGGCTAGTAGTTTAGTGGACGTGATTTTAAGGGTCTAGAATATGTATTAACACTGTGTGGTCGTTGTCTTCTTAAGTTTTACAGTTTCCCCGACTAGCAGAGTATCAATCAATCATTCAAGTGATTCGTGTTTTTCTTTTATTAATATAGTGCTCTTGCACTTTCAAAATCACCATATTTAGTCAACGTTTAGTTGCAACTGCTAGCAAACAGCTGGCCCAGGACCCAACAGCTTCATTGCTCAGTGTGGAAGACCACTTGCATTGGTGGTCCGAGGGTCATGAGTGGGTTCGAATCTCACTAAAGACTCAGATTTTCAGCTTCTAGGCTTTCTTTTCAACTGCTTAAAGTACCTCACAACAGCAAAGATACACCCCCTTCCAATACCACAATCATAAAGAATGTTCAGCAAGCCTGTCACAAATCATCAGTTACAGTAGTCATGGCTACAGCTACATGCGACTAGCCATACATGTAATTATCAAATTGAAAGGAAGAAAGTGTCTTACTTGTGTCATGAAAAATCCATCATCAGTATTGAGCCGTTCATCTGCACGAGGTTGATGTCGACTATCAGCAGTCCCAACACTGTCCCCAACAGTAGCTTCTCCTTCTGTCTTCACCGTCTGTCTGGTAGTGTGGCCAGATTGGATATGCGCTGAATCAGTAAATTCAGGTGGTGTACTATTGGTACGGTTGTACATAGGGAGTCCACCTCTTGGGTTTGACTCAGTGAGTCCAGGTGCAGTGGAGAGCTTCCTTGGGGTGGTAGACTTGCGTTCTCGTCCAGTGGGAGGTGCTGATCCTATCGGCGGCAAGGTCCTGTAAGGTGGTCCAACGTATGCACTTGACTTTGGTTCAGGTGGAGCTTCCAGCATTGCCAGATTTTGCTTCTTTGGCATCGGGGAAGAGTATCTTTTATCTATGGTTGATGAAAGAGGAAATAAATTAATACAAATAAATAGTGCAGTGCGCATTATAAAGGATGTTTTATCCTCGTTTTGGACAAAAAAAAAGTCCATGGAATTAAACCATATGAAGTTCGATACATGCACACCACTTTCAACAAATCTTCCTTCCTTACTTTTCTGTGAGTACTTGCAAGATTCACAATTGGCTTGGGTCTCTTTGGAGGCTTTTGTCTGTCAGAAGAAATTAAGAATATGACACAGTCAGCTTGAACACATCTTAGTAGAGTTACCTTTCTACAGTTTTACCACTATGGCCATTATCTTTAAATAGTGCAACATTAATTAGCCATCCATGGGTTACGGTTTGTCATTGATGAAGATTTGCACCAACACCGAATTGCTTCTCAATGATAGGAAGAGCCGAAAGAGCGAAAGTTAGCAGGGTCATTACAATAACCAAATGGAAATATACAACATGTACATTCACTTAAACGAAATTTGAAAAATGAACAGTAAATAGTAGCTCTAGGTAATGATCATCAGTTAATATGGCCAAATTTGTTAGAAATACCTTTTGTGGCTTACTGGCTTGTAGGTTCAAAAAGCAAGAAGTGAACAATCTGGATTTTGTACAACTGCACAGTACTTGATTGTGACGTACAGTACGCACTATTTTTTTATTATTGTAAATAAACGGTTAGTAATATTATTTTCTTACCTAAAAATCCGTACTCCTTTCATTCTTCCAAGTTGAAATGAAAGAATCGGTGGATCTCCTTTGAATGCAGTTGTTAGTGGATTGCCCCATACCACAAGCTCCCTGAGGGAAGGCCAACTCATCAGAGCCAAGAGACCTTCTTCTTCAAAGATGAGGTTGTTTGCTAGGTTCAGGTGGAGAAGGTTGGAAAATGGCAATGGTGGATTGTACCTGTCGCCTGGGGGCAAAATAAGTACAGTAATGAGTCCTTTTAGTCCTACAGCTATGATCAAAAGATCGATTTTATTTACTGACCAGTTGCCATGTATTTATTTTCATTGTGATTATGAGAATTTGCTGATACGTCAAGATACATGTAAGATACCTACATGTACATGTACAGCATGTAGTTGACGATTTTCATTATTTGCATCATCTGTATATAATTATTAGATGTACGCTTAAAGGATGTATTGAAATTGCCAGGAAAATCAGCTGATGAAAACTTCATTTTGTACATGGTATACATGTAAGGGTTTTAAATTTTACATCTGTTGGCTCTTCCACTGATCGCCAATCAAAGTGACCAACTATTTGACCTGCATAATTGGTTGCCCTGATACCAAGAAAAAAATGACCCGATTTGTCATTGATTGATTCCATTTCATTTGGCATCGGGGTCAACCTATAAATGGAATTTTTGTTTAAATGGTTACCAATTAGTTAATGCCGATTAAAAGTAACCAAGACAGTCTGGAAGGCACTGTGTTACATGTAACACAAAGTTGTCAAATTAGTGCACACTCAGGCAGTTGTTGGCTCTTTGATTGACTGCAAAGTTTGAAAAAACAAATACATGGCACAATTCACTGTACATGTACATATACATGTAAATAAATAAAAGTGACACTGCAGAATCCAAATAAAGGTAAGTTCTAAGCACTCCACAAATTACCTAACAGGGATGGGTCCTCAGTCAAAGTACTAGATCTTGGTTTAATTTCGGGACGATTCCTTTCAACTCCTTGTTCATCACCCACTAGGTTCCGATTTAACATGTCATCCACTTCATCCAGAGTGAACTCATTAACATTTTCTTTCTCTTCATCACTCTTTGATTCTTTCTTGTCCTCAGAAAATCCTTCTTCTATCTCTATTTCTTTATCATTTTCTTCCAGAACATCAGGTAAAGAACTATTGACAGTTTGTACATTTTCTTGTCTTGAAGTGTCGTCTTGACGTACTCGAGCCCCCAATAGCCGAAGATGGGGAACAGAAGAGATCTCATTGTGCTCCAAGTTAAGGTATTTCAGTCTGTTGATAAAATAAACATAATAAACATGCATAAAGGTTATGCATGTTTGTATAATGATACACACAAATGAAACAAAAATACGAGGTGCGAGCCTTACTTTCTGAGCCCTGCCAGGCTTGCAAATGTTGACAGATCAGTCAGCTCATTGTGATCAAGGTACAAATTTTCCAAAACAGGGAATCTCAGTCTTCTTTCCTGAGATTCGACAGTCCCTGAACTGTGAGAAAGAAGAAAAATATATATCAGAGACAGGTTAGGCATAGAACAAGCCTCATCAGAAATTAGACATACAAACAAGTTAATATTTCATTGTGTTGTTTAATTATAATTATAACAATATTAAAGTCTGACTTGGGCCAAAATGGCCTACACGTCCTGGTAATGTGGTGCAAAAATGATCAAATATTTATGAGAGCAGCCATTGCATAAAGTGACAAGGAATAACATTGCATTACTTCCCCCTAGTGTGGATGCTAATCCATCACAGATACAGTAAACCCCCCCCCCCCCCCCCCAGCAATTTGTCATGTTGCCCTAACATTTTCACCATACTACTCATGGGTGGAGACAGGTGCTGTGAGTGTAAAGTGTCTTGCCCAAGAATACATGTACAACACAACATGACCTCAGACAACACGATGAAGAGCCCAAGGAACTAACATTAACCACTATACCACCCACAGTATTACATGTACATGTAGTATTAAAAAATATATTTTGTGAGTAAAACTACTAAAAGTAAAACAAAATAATAAGGTCACATAATTTTATACTTACGGTGTCATTCCTGTGATTGTTCTGTATGTTCTGGTCATTTCAACTGGAAGCTTTTTTATTTCATTGCCTATAACAGAGCAGAAAAAAATGATCAGATCAATAGCTCACAAGTGCATTTTTCAAGTTATTGTTCTATTTTATTTCATGCTTTTATTTATTAAATTTATTATTTTTTTATAAATAATGAAACTCAGTAAACCCTTTAATTAATTTTCACTCCTTTCCGCACATGTACATGTAGTTCCAGAAGGCGGCTATTACAGCACACATGGTGCTACATACAAATGTAAACAATTGTTGGTTAGCAATAGTTATAGTGTGTTATGGTGTATAGGTAATGATCAGTGCCTTAATTGAATCTTTTGTTTTATGTCACTGGTGATCGCAACACCAAAAGACAGTCAGTCTAAAATACTCAAGTTTTGAGTGACGGTAGTCATACATTGGCTTTTTTATTTTACTTATTTGGTAAAATAAATACTTACTATACATTGTACATTTACATGCAAATAATCAAAAATGAATAAATAAATAAATAGACAATAAATACATTGTAAATTATATATATATATTTTATTTTAGATTTAAAACTACCAGTTATATATTAAATAAATTTAAACAAATCAAATATATGAAGTTTATACCCGTCAAATGCAAGGTTCGAAGGCTTTTTAGAAGACCAAGTCCCAAGATGTCATCTCCAGTGAGCCGATTGTATGAAAGGTCAAGTGTTATCAGGCTTTCAAACATGTCTGGCTGGACTTTTGATGGTGTTACAAATGTTGTTCAGGGGCAGCTCTAACTCCTGGAGTGCCGAGAACTGGCTGAAGGCCGCTATAATGAGGATAGATTCAATATAAATGCATGTACATGTCATCATCATCAGTGTACACGTATGTAATTAGCACTCAAAGAGTTTCTGTGTGGTTCCAGAAAATATGTTACATGTAAATCCGCAAAAACTCATGCCGGTGACAGTGACAACAACCACAGTGACAAAAACCACGGGCTCAGTCAATTCTCAAACATGGGATTTTGTCCCCAACTGCCCCAACTGTCATATGGTCATGACATCCCCAGAGACAGAATTTGTTAAATGAATCTACTGTACTTGTAAACGTAATTTGATACTGTTAACAGTACATAACATTAAACTACATGTAATAATTATGATAGGCAGTTAACTTACAAAATGGCAAATTATTATCCCCTGCGTCCACATGAATGACATTGTCAAACAACAAGAAGTCACTTTCATTCACCTGGAAAAAAGAACCATTTTAATCATGTACATGTATAATAATTAATTTTTTAGACATACTGTAGTGTACATAATAATAAATGTATAAAATACAATAATTACATGATTATAAATAGGTGTAATACATCTACAGTTATAAACAAGGGAATACAAAATGTCATTAATTAATGATGTTAAACATGGGTTAGCAATTACATTTGTATTATTGGCAATTAGAACTGTATCAATTGTAATAAGTTCGGGTGGGTACAATTTAAATGTACCAACAAATTAGAGAATTATAAGCCATGGAATTATTTATGCAAAACACAATGTACATTTGTATGGAAAGTATATTTATTGTTTGTACTGTACCTCTCTGAGTTCTTGGCCACTTATTTTGATTGAGCACAAGTCCGATGGATCATCAACATGAAATTGTTTCATCTAAAAAAACAAAACATGTACATGATGTCCCAGTTTTGCAATTTGGTGTGTACATGCTGTACAAGTACGTACACAAGTTTGTTTGAATCAATAAAGTTAATACCAATAAGTTACATACATGTACATTTAAATGTATCTTACAGCAACAAGTATGTATATCTACTACCCCCCCCCCCCCCACCCCACTACCCCCCCCCCCCCCCCCCCCCCATAAAAAATGTCGGGGATTATGCATCCCATGGACTTTCCCGGAATTTTGAGAAAGTACATCAGTACATGACTACCCTGAATTAAGGCTGCTATAAAAAGCCTAGATAATCTTTATTGTTAAGACATTTATCATCTATGTTTTCAATGGTTAATGTCACTCTGACCATTGTTAAACAAACTCAATTTATTTATTTGTTTATTTTTCTCTTATTTACATTATTTTGTATTTATACATGTACATGTACATTTTGTAATTTTATTCTACATATTTTGATTATGACGAAAGCTCGGCTCGAACCAGAAAAGTACATGTACATGTATGAATCTTACACAGACATGTACAGTACATGTACAGTTATATCCCTCATTCTTTTGAAGGCCAAAGATGAGAGTAGATATACATGTACACAGACTACATGTACACGTACCTTTCACTCTATAATTTTGCAGTTTGTAAACATAAACTCACCAGATAAAAAGCCGTCAAGTTTTCGTGGTTTCTCGTCTTCTATAGTTTCTGTTTCTTCACTCTTGAACTTTGTAATCAGAGACTGTGTTGTTACACCGGGATCTCCAGTACACAGCACAGCCTTGAATCTCCTTCTTTGCTCCGCTCGGTAAGCAACAAGCCATGCTCCTCCTTGAAAACACATGGGTCAAATAAGTTACTGTGAGTAATCTACCAGAACTCAATAAGATGACTTGCCAAATCCTTTTTACTGGCAATTGCATTGCGTGCAGTGTGACCCTCTCAAAGCTACAGTATACACATTCTCTACCATGGTAAAATGCTTTTTTCCCCTCAACTCTTGAGTACATGTTCCTAAAGTGGACGTCATTTGGCGTGTGCCGTAGAGATTCTGGCATGCACACACACCAAAAAAAAAATGAACAAAACTAGAGTACTCTGCAGACTAGGTGAGAACCAAGTTACACTGTACATGTACATATATTTGATTATACATGTATCTTAATGATGGTAATGACATTTATATAGCGCATTTTCCATGTATGATCATGAAACACCTACAGTACATACATGTAGCCAGCGTGTATGTTAGTCTAATTTTATTCAGGGTCTACGATGTATATCTTAATCTTCAGATCAAAATGCTAAGTTGTCAAGAATTTTACGTGTACATACAAATGTAGCTCATGTTGGTAAACAGTTGTACATACTGTTGATGCACTGTGAGTTTGCCAGATGAAAGCTCAAACAAATCAGTTACCGATATGTTTTGAGGTGTCATCTGGGAAACTTACTGCTCTCAATGTGTCGCCTCATACATGTAGCTCAGTGGTAGAGCATCGCACTAGTAACACAGAGCCAAGGTCATGGGTTCAAATCCGTTGACGCCAGATTTTTTTCTGGCTTATATTGCAATTGCATTTAGAGCTGTTTTCATTTGAATGTCGTAAAACCAAAACCAAAACCAAAACTATGATTGGTTTTGGTTTAGCATCTGATTGGTCGAGTAGGTGGCGCGAGTTTTTTTTAAACCAATCACAGAACGTAGTAAAGCAAAACCAAATCGCTCTATAACTGATTCATTTAATCACTCTCTGTGTGAATCAAAGATGATTTTATGCAATCCACCACACAACCATCGTAACGAGTAGCGTACATTAAAAACTGGCCCTGCATTCTGTAGTTTAGCCAATGGTATTTATCTTGTGGAACAACTACAAAATCCAGAGCTACACTAGAACTGATTGAACTTACCGTCATCAGCTTGTCGCTTGTATCGAGTCAGACTTCGCACTGGAAAACATTGACTGGAGAATCCTGTTCCCGAAATAAAACCAGCCGCGGTATTTGCAGTTGACATACCGATTCTTTTAACTGATATTTAAAATGCTCAAATTATATTTACGACGGTAAAAACTTCGGTTTATACGGAGATTAGAAAAGAACTCCTGTTATGCACTGGAGGCCGCCATATTTGAAACGAAACACCTTGATTACCATGGTAACGTTTAATCGAGGACAATGATCTCCTGTCGGGAGTGCCGACAGGATTGCGATATTTTCTTCACATTTTCCGGTTTTTAAGCTCATTTCTTCAATTCTACTTTAATTAATTATCAAAGGAAATTTATTTATCAAGATAAATATATATTTACACACTTGTGACATAATTTCTGTCACTGAAATTTGCATCGCAATTTCCGTCAAATGGATTTCGCTATTTCGCTCACCCCTACCCCCAGTGGAAATATTGGCGCGCGCGACGTGGTTACACGGCATTGGGTTTTGCTTTCAAGGATGGCGGCCGAGAAGTGTCTGAACAGCAAGGTAAGAAAATATTCTTATTATCGTGGATTTAATGGGCGATTCGTGTCGCGATAGGTACGATAAATAAATCAACCAAACACTTTCCTTTTGCGAAAGTCACGCGAAGAAAAAAATGGTGAAATGAACATTTTTTTCGTATTAAGCTTATATGACACGCGATACGCCGGCCGTCAAAGGAAGTTCGAAATTATGCTACAAGTCCAACTCGCAGATTTTTTGTTTCTTTCCACGAGCGAGTATTTGCCTTATTCAATGATATATATAGTATATTTTTTAAACTGATCGTCGTGTCTCGTTATGTGGAACATTTTCAAGCTTACAAAAAGGTACAAGCTTATAAGCTTTAAATTCATGCACCTTTCAATGATACAGTGGAAACGTACCCCACCATACGACCACCCCATTTATACGACCAAACCCGTTATTACGACCACTTCTTTGTGGCCCGAACAAAAACCCCACTCATTTTCTTATCTGAAAACCCCGTTAATCCGACCACCCCGTTATTTAATACGACCAACGACCACCTTTTGGAGTCCCCCTACCCCAGTCGTTATTTTCTTTATTAACAACTGTTATCGCTTATGGAGGTTGGGTGCCTGGAATATCCAGGGGCTTCCACTTTTGGCAGCCAGCCCCTAGATTGAATAACGCCCCATGGCTAGCACGACCCCGCAACCCAGCCATGAGCCCCCAATCGATCCAAAGCTCTCCACGCACAACGCTGGGCAAGAAACCTCACTGCCTGGAGAAACACGCCACACGAACGAAGCAGAGAACTACTGCACATGCGCCTCACGACTGACCACTGACCACCGGTACTCCTTCCCAGACCCCTGGCGCTCTAGTTGTTAACTCTTTTAAATTGCATTTAAATGCATTAAAATTACCCTGCTTATACGAACAGTCAAAATGTCTGGTGAGACTGCTGAATGAGAACAGACACAATTTGACAAACAATAACGCATTTCAGTGAATGTTGTCCGGCAATGTTGTTAGTGATTTATAGGGTGTTGAATTGATATGACATCCGGCAAATTTATACAGTGTTCAACAGAAAGTGCATGAACAAATATTACAAAAGACCATAATTTGATCCTACCCCGTTAATTACGACCAGCCCGTTAATACGACCAAATTTTCATGGCCCGATGGTGGTTGTATTAACGGGGTTCCACTGTATACTTTTTTTTTTTTTTTTTAATTTTTAAGGCTAAACTAGTGAGCAGCACTGAACGAACTTAAATTGCAAAACTTTTATTTTCCTACGCGTTTCGTTAGACTATCGCTAACTTCATCAGGGAGTAGTTTTTACAAGTAATAAACATGCTTGTATATATACACAGAATGTACACGTTTACGGATTTACGTAAAGGAAACAAGCTACATGTTTTTGCAAGGAGTGACTAAGGTGTAGCATATGTGTGACATATTTGTTACATTACATATGCGTGACATATTTATTTTGGGGGGTCACAGATTTAAATCTGTGACCCCCCAAAATAAATATGTCACGCATATGTAATGTAACAAATATGTCACACATATGCTACACCTTAGTCACTCCTTGCAAAAACATGTAGCTTGTTTCCTTTACGTAAATCCGTAAACGTGTACATTCTGTGTATATATACAAGCATGTTTATTACTTGTAAAAACTACTCCCTGATGAAGTTAGCGATAGCAGGGATCCATATTTTGTTTTTTCTCAAAGTTGTCAGCCGGGCAAGTATTCCAAAAAACATACTTGCCCTGGCAAAATTTTGGTTGCCCTTTCAAAAGTAGAGAATAATATTGGTAAAAAAAGGCGACAGAATGGCTACATGTTAAAAACGTTTGCGTTTTTTATTAACATCGTATAATGCATCGCGCTACAATGACAGTACATATAGGTTAACAATGACGTTTGGCGGCCACGATCGTTATTAAGTGATTTGAAAGACGCTTTGTGGATCTTCATGGACTCCAGGCGAAGCGATGTCACAGTGCAGCCGGCATCTACAAAAACATTTTTTTCTGGGCCAGTGATCTGTCTAACTGGGACGCTGACTGGCAAATTTTGCAAAACATATTGCCTCCAGCCGAAGCAGTTTGCGATGTGGCAGACGATGATAGCAATGCAGGCACAAATTTCAGCCAGGGCCTGTTTTTTCTGCCATGAAGGTAGGAAGGCACGCTGTCGTTCCTCCTTTTCATATTTCGCTTATTTTTCACCAGCTTCACTTTCACTTTCTTTTTCTTGGCTGGAGGCAGCGATAACGCCATCCAAAATATCGCCACATGTTGTTTACACGATCAGCTGTCAATTGCAAGCCACGTTTTCGCGTTTGAATGCTGAAGTACATCAGAGAAATAACAGCGGTTGACAACATGAAAATTGAGCCTCGCGATCATGCGACTCATGAAAATGCCGCATTATCAAACATGGCACCCAAAATTATGATTCGATCGCGAAAGAAAGCTGCAAATTTGTCTCTGTTTTCTGAAAGTTTCCAGTTGGACGAGGAATCAATAGAAGGCAGGTACTCATATGCAAATTAAGGACTCAGATTTTACTCGTCCAAAGGACGAGTATTCAAGTTATTTTGGTCGTCCGAACGATGTTTTGGTCGTCACGGACGACCAGACGACTGCGAATAATGGATCCCTGGCGATAGTCTAACGAAACGCGTAGGAAAATAAAAGTTTTGCAATTTAAGTTCGTTCAGTGCTGCTCACTAGTTTAGCCTTAAAAATTAAAAAAAAAAAAAAAAAAACTGTATGAATAACTTTGATAAGGTACATGTACATGTGGTGGAACTGACCTAAATGTTTATTTTGGAAATACAAAAATGTCTTAATTCGAAAGAAATGTCTCAAATAAGAAGTTTACAGGCTTTCATATTTTGATTTATGTCTTGTCAGTCTGAGGTGACAATTAACTTTCACATCTTAAATTTATTTTGTTGAGAATTCGCATTTTAAAAGTCATCAGTCACAGTAGGTTCTATTTCCAGCCGTTTTGGGAGTCTGGTGGTGCAAGGAGTACAGGCTCACAAAATGGCTGAAAATCCAGCCTACATGTACAGTCACAGGCTTGTAAGAATACTGTTACGACTGTTCTTTTGTAAGTAGCATCCTCTATTCCAAACATAGGGATAGGGAGGTGCAATTATGCAGACATGACTCAACACCCCCAAAAAGCCATGATTCTGATCAGTAAAAAAATTTAAGTAAAAAAAATGAAATAAATAAATAAATTTGAAATACTTTATATATGATTCACACATCAATATGTCAGTCTTGAAGTTTAACTCTCTAAAATTGCATATGCACCTCTTAGAACACTCCCTCCCCCCCACAAAAAAGAGACATTGTTCTGAAATATCCAATTTCATATCTCCGAAAATCCTTTGTAGTGCACCCATCACTTTTATTCTGGAGTAATGCCCAATGGCCTCCGTCCCTTCCAACCTCACGTTGGGCTGCGAGCAGTCTCTATTTTTCGATGAGGTCCATGAGGCAAAAGCGCGAGAATAACATATGAGTGGCAAGCTGCGAGTAGCATGGGCATGAGAGGAAGCCAAAAAAAATTCCACTTCCTCTTGTGCCTGCGCTACTCTTCATTACAGTCTGGCCTTTGCCTCAAAATTACCTAGTTAAAGGTAGTGTTTCACGGTTCAGTGCATGTTCAAGCTTATCAACTTTATCCGTCTAAAGAAAACCCCACTCACATGTACAGTACTTCTCGATACACCAGTAATTACATACTATAATTAGTCCAAGCAACGCGACGAATGACCAAAATTCACAAAACTTTCAACGGATTAGTCATTATACCATGAATGTTGACATTGAAAACCAGAATAAATTACTGAATAAAGTGTTGGCCCGAAGGATTTAATTCTGATAATTTAGTCTGGTATTCAAAATGTTGACATGAATTCTAGATGAAATTTTTTTGTGAGTTTTGGTCATTCGTCGTTTTTCTTGGACTAATAGTATGTAATTCCTGTAGTATTGAGAGGTATTGTACATTTAAGTGTTTTTTTAATGGATAAAGTTGATAAGCCGGCACATGCACCGAACCGTAAACCCTCCCTTTATTGCTGGAGCTGTTAGGTGAGGCAGTATTGAGTAAACATTGTCTTGCCATGCTAATGATCCTGGGCCATTGTGTTGTGTTCCTCGGCAAGACACTTTACTCTCACAGTGCCTCTCTCCACCCAGGAGTATAAAAATGTTATCACTACTCACTGCCTTCAGGGTTTTGTCACTTCTGGATCTTTACCATGTATAGTAAATAAATTATGTTATTAATTATTTGTACATCTAATTATTGAAACCCCTGAGCTATGTTGTAAATTGTATAAGTCCTATTTCTTTTTTGCAGGTTCTCTATTTGATGTTGGCCACGTTACTGACTCTACTGTCATTAGTCCATCATAGTTCATGTAAATCTAGCAGTTCTAAATCAATAATTGCTACACTAGATGCAAGATGGGGGTCAACACCACTCCTTCTTGAAGCAAGGTGGGTTTAGGACAGGTCTTGATCATATAAAATCTCCCTCTTGCACCCCTCCACCCTCCCCTGTCATCTGTCATAAAATATTAATTAAAATATTGCCAAAACAATTAAACCTTAAATTTATTTTAATTAAAAGTGGATTCACAGTAAATTATGCATCTTTCAATAGCATGTAAACTCTGAAGTTTAAAACCCAGCTGTGGATTGCATTTTACACTGCCATGAATGAATGAATAACTTTATTTACCCTCGGGTTGATGAGGCTTCCATCATAATAATGACACCATTAAATGGACCCTGAAAAAGAAAAGAAAAAAGAAACAAACATAATAGATGAAAATCCACCAATCACAACCCATACATGTTTAGCTGTAAAGCTAATTGGGGACACTGTAACATAAAGTACAGTAGACGTGAACATAAATTTGAACCTGTTGATGTAAACTTGAGACACCCTTTAAGATGATTGATGGCAACATAAAACACAACTTCCAATTTTCATGCCTTAGGCATTAGTCTCAAGCCAACCTCAAATCAACCATTTTTGAGAAAAATGTGTCTTAATTTTGATTCTCTTGGAGAAAATCATTTTCCATTTAAGTCATCCTTAATTGATCCTCACTTTTAAAGGGAAAAAAAAACTGTGGAAAAGGTTGTTTTTCAGCCAATTCTAAATATTATAAATTCATCTTCAGAACAACTTCAGAAGACTTCGAAAATATTCATACGTCTTCAGAAATCGTTGGGTCATCTTCAGAAGTCATATACAATGCACAAAGTCATGTAAATCTCACGCATTTGACTTGGAATATAGTAACCGTTGGTTGGGTTTTTAACTTTAGAGTTTGCATGTTATTGAAAGGCACTGGGACATTAATTATTATTATTTTTATATGTTTCTTACAAAATGAGTTTTCAAGCACCATTAATATCTGCACCAAAGTTACAGCATGTTTATTAAAAAAAATAGCTAAAAAACATTATTGAACAATTTGGCATGTCTGTTCACAAACTATACTAAGCAGTTACATGTATTGTCTCTTTATTGCAGTGAATATTTAGCTGCAGATAGCAATGAGAACTTTTGGAAGTTTGTAGATTCATCTCAACATATATCATTCAGTCATGATTCAGGTATTAACACTGATGGCAACTCAGTATGTAAATTTGAATGAAATTTTCATTTAAATATTAAGCTTAAAAAAGTGAAGTTGAACAGGAATGTTGACATGGGTTTGCAATCTATGTACTTCAAATATCAATCTCCTTCTTCTCTTCTAACCATCCATACTCATCCATGAGCTAAATGTAACTCCACAGCTTCTCTGTATTTTTTCCATATATCAAATGTAATCTTGAATAGCTATCATTAATAGTAAATTTACAAGATGGGTGACTCAAAACCATCAGTGATCCCCAGTGCATGGACCACTCACTGACCCTGCTCCAAGGATCATTTTATGGACCAGTTCATGGACTACCCATACAGGCCAATCCACAGACCATCCCTATGGACCACCCGCCTATAATTCAACAGGAAATAAAAATAAAAACAGGAATACATTTTGAATGTAAGTTATGCTTACCCTTAGTACAGCAGTCGCCATTAAGAACTATCATGACTGCGTGATATTTTGTGGGTGTTTCAAAATCGAGCTGAATGGAACATTTTTCAGCTGTAGAAAGCAGAAGCAAAATGTTTTTTCAAAAAATGAATGACAAACCGACCCTGGGAGATAAATTAAAGCCAGAAATTGGTAGCTGTTGCCATCTTTGTTTACCCTACATTTGTTCGACCATTCTCCCACAGGTCATGAAACTGTGGAACAAATAAGGAAGGTAAACAAAGATGGCACAGCTAGTGATTGCTGGCTTTAATTTATCTCTTGAGTCAGTGGAGGTCATTTTATAGCTCATTTTTGGCCGTAGGGGTAGTCCATGGACCAGTCCT
This sequence comes from Desmophyllum pertusum, assembly GCA_029204205.1. Classification (NCBI taxonomy): domain Eukaryota; kingdom Metazoa; phylum Cnidaria; class Anthozoa; order Scleractinia; family Caryophylliidae; genus Desmophyllum; species Desmophyllum pertusum. The sequence goes on along the minus strand of MU827798.1, from coordinate 57,260 downwards.
TGGACTGCATGCGGTCAGTGAGTGGTCCATGGAGTCGGGGTCATCATTTTCGGTCACCCTTACAAGAAACGGTGTCGGTCCTATTGGTTAGCGCATATTTGACTCCAGATCGAGCAGTCCAGGTTTGAGTGCTGGCCAATGTCACTGTGTTGTGTTCTTGGGCAAGTCACTTTATTCTCTGGGTTTTCTACTTTAATCTGTCTTTATTTCTTAAATTGCAGATGAATATAAACATATTTTAGAAGCTGCTGGACAGTTTGTTAGCTCCATTAGGATTAAATTTCTTACAATTTTCCTTGTCATTGAGATATTACTCCCCCAGAGTGGAATTATTCAATAAGGTGAGTTATGATAAAAGTTAACTTTTAACTTATACCTCAGTGGCTGTCTAACTTTGTAATAAAATATGTATTAAGTTTGTGGTAATCAACACAAAACCAACAACATCATCCTTCATTTGAATAAACAATACAGTCAGTCAACATCCACTAACAGCCACTTCTCAACAATGGCCAGGATTTTTCATCTCAACCATCGGCCGATCAATACTGACTTTATCCTTTAGGATGCTAGTGACACAAAGGGTGTTTGCTGATCCATACACTCTACCTACAACAACCACCTCTCTACATTGGCCAGTTAATAATGGCCCAGAGTGGCCATTGTAGAGAAGTCTAACTGTATTTAGGATCATGGAAAATCAACATTATATTAAAGCAGATCTTTTTTTGTTGGACACAATTTTACAATAAACTATTTAAAAATATATATACATTCACTTAGTGATCATTGCTTGTGTGTTACACTGTGTATCACATGGCAGATATTAGCACGTTCATTTGGCACATTATGCATTTTGCCACTGCTGTTTACTTCAGTCATGAATGTTCAGATTTAATTTGTAGTTGATCTTATTAGTAAATACAGTTGTACTATTATTCAATGCATTTTTATTGTGACTATTAGGTACGGGTCGCACTACAGCCAATTTTGACCAATTTTGTTTATTCAAGTGTCCAAATCTGTCAACACGTAACGTAAAAATTGTAAAATACAGTGCGACCCACAGTTTCAATTTTTTGCCAATTTTTTTGCGAATTGCCAAATTTTCGCCAATCTTCAAAGAAGCCGAAGTGTTGCCCTGGAGGCGACCAAATTTTTGAAAATCACACAATTTTGTTATTTTAGCCCGTTTTAGCCATTAAACTGTCATTCACGCAAGATGCTATGTTTTGATAATTAAGATTCGCTAGTTTAGCGCGTGCAATTACGGGACAAAATAATTTTTTACCTGGTTCATCTGACTCTTTTAATAATTATTTCGACCGGAAAACGAAGAAAATGAATATCGATATTACGCCGCGAATGTCTATGACTACACTGGGTCTGATCGAAACCAAATTTACCGGCGGCAATTTGGAGAACAATTCGTCTCAAGTTTCAAAACAATCTCCTTCGATTGCAATTGAAGCCAGCAGCAAGAAACGTAGACTTTCTAAAAGCCCTTTCCAATATTATTTTTCCCTTTCGTTGGTTTTGGTTTCCTCTCGCGACGTTCCTCGATCGTTGTAGCGCGTCGCCCGGTTTCGCTCAAAGAAGACGACTAGTGGCAAGTCTACAAGAAACGACGAAAACCAAGAAAGCGAAGTACGAAACCTGGTCCCAAGCCGTTTAAGTTTACATTTACATCAATCGGGAGAGTTTTGGAAAACACATCTTGGTTTGAGTGCGACCACCACCAAAATTTGGCACTTGCGAATTTTTTGCAAATTTTTCCTGGCCAAAAATTACAAAATTTTTTATGTAAACAAAATTGGCTGTAGTGCGACCCGTACCTTAATTACTTTCTCTTGAACAGGTAGCCCATGATATTCCAGCACCAGATTGTGAAGCATTTGCTCAAATTGGCAGTAAGACAATATGTGATGCTGTAGAAGCAGTTTCTTTTATCAAACAATCTAAAAACATGTAAGTCTCAGTACCCTGTAAGACAGAGATTATCTTCCTTTCAACCAGGGACAGGTTGGGGGGGGGGGGGGGGGGGGGTACATGTATTTTTAATAGTTTACAGTCACATAACCATTTTATTTTTTATCACGTATGCACAAATTTTGGATGAATATCCATCACTGCTGAAGGAAAAGGGAACCTCTGTGTTATGTTGCAGCAATGATTATAAATACATGCATGGCACTATTCTGTGTGCGGGTTAATCTAATTTTGTGTAAAACAATGTGTAGACTGTAAATTTGTGACTTTCAAGTACAAATTTCAATTTGAGAAGTGAACGATCAATGCACTGTAATTGCAATAAACTAATATTGCTATGGAAGCCAAAATTACACTGCATTGATCACTTGCTCACTTTTCACGCATGTCCGCAGCTCACTCAAAATTTCAATTTGTTGGGCAATATTTTGACATTTTGAAACACTTAATCTCACAAATAAGAATTTGTAGACATCCTGGGTGAAATTGTTTGTGCCACACATTTGATGCACCAACGTAATTGTTTTGCACCAATATTTTTAAATTGCAGAATTTGCAAATGCCACAATCTAGAATAAACCCTGCCAAATGAATAGTCAATTGTTGTGTTATTGTGAAAGATACTTTTAAGTAACTCTGTGGCCTTTGTGCTTCTCGACATCCTTACTAACCCTAACCCTGAGCCTGGGTGTAGTTTTTAAAAGATTCCTACAGTTTCATTACCTACTGAAACCAAGCATATTAAGGATGTAAGTGGCAGCACTCAGAATTGAGCTCAATATATTTCAAATGGTATATTAGGCTTTGGGTTAGCAATAGTTATGGTGCTACATTTATTTAATTATTTCACACTTTTCTTTATAAATGCAGAGCCTTATCACAAAGTTTTGAATTTGATCACCACTATCCTAACTCGGAAAACAACTCAGTAGCAGTGGTCTTGTATGGGAGGATAGGATCCGATTCTTTCTGGAGATTTCATCAAGAGCTTGAATATTTGGCAAATGATGGACAGGTGCACTACATTCTCAGGCATTATTTACAGGTATGGTATTTTGGTATTGAATTTGGAATTAGGTATTTGATATTTTGGTATTTGGAATTAGGTATGAAAAACTATTATTTGGAATTACAATCATGCAGGTATGACAAACAGGTCTTTGACCAGCAGTATGCGGTAAGTTTGTCATCTTTAATCTAGTTACAGTAGTATACAGTAGTATCTAGTATACAGCCTGGGCTCCCATGAGTTTCCTGTAGCCTGTAGGTATTTGGAATTACATGTAGATATTTGATATCTGATGTATGATATTTGAAAGTTGATGAGATGTCTGATATTTTGGTATTTGGAATTAGGTGTTTGATATTTAGTCCTTAGAATTAGGTATTAGGTTTGGTTTTTTATTTTAATTAGTTAATTTGTATTTTATATTTTGCATTTCGTATTTGGTATTTGGCATTTGGAATTTGGAATTGAGAATTTGGAATTTGATACTTGATATTTGGTATTTGGTATTTGATATTTTGTATTTGATATTTGGTATTTGATATTTGGTATTTGATATGTGGTATTTGGTATTTGATATTTGGTATTTGGTATTTGATATTTGATATTTTGGAATTTGATATTTGGTATTTGGTGTTTGCAATTTGGTATTTGGTATTTGGTATTTGGTATTTGCAATTTGGTATTTGGTATTTGGTATTTGGTGTTTGCAATTTGGTATTTGGTATTTGGTGTTTGCAATTTGGTATTTGGTATTTGGTATTTGGTGTTTGCAATTTGGTATTTGGTATTTGATATTTGGTGTTTGCATTTTGATATTTGGTATTTGATATTTGAGATTTGGTATTTGATATTTGGTGTTTGCATTTTGATATTTGGTGTTTGCAATTTGGTATTTGATATTTGGTATTTGGTATTTGATATTTGATATTTGATATTTTGTATTTGGTATGTGATATTTGGTATTTGGTATTTGATATTTGGTATTTGATATTTGATATGTGGTATTTGGTATTTGATATTTGGTATTTGGTATTTGGTATTTGGTATTTGATATTTGATATTTGGAATTTGATATTTGGTATTTGGTATTTGGTGTTTGCAATTTGGTATTTCGTATTTGGTGTTTGTAATTTGGTACATGTATTTGGTATTTGGTGTTTGCAATTTGGTATTTGGTATTTGGTATTTGATATTTGGTGTTTGCATTTTGATATTTGGTGTTTGCAATTTGGTATTTGGTATTTGATATTTGGTGTTTGCATTTTGATATTTGGTGTTTGCAATTTGGTATTTGATATGTGGTATTTGGTATTTGATATTTGGTATTTGATATTTGATATTTGATATTTGATATTTGGAATTTGATATTTGGTATTTGGTGTTTGCAATTTGGTATTTGGTGTTTGCAATTTGGTATTTGGTATTTGGTATTTGGTGTTTGCAATTTGGTATTTGGTGTTTGATATTTGGTGTTTGCATTTTGATATTTGGTATTTGATATTTGATATTTGGTATTTGATATTTGGTGTTTGCATTTTGATATTTGGTGTTTGCAATTTGGTATTTGATATTTGTTATTTGATATTTGGTGTTTGCATTTTGATATTTGGTGTTTGCAATTTGGTATTTGATATTTGGTATTTGATATTTTGTATTTGGTATGTGATATTTGGTATTTGGTATTTGATATTTGGTATTTGATATTTGATATGTGGTATTTGGTATTTGATATTTGGTATTTGGTATTTGGTATTTGGTATTTGATATTTGATATTTGGAATTTGATATTTGGTATTTGGTGTTTGCAATTTGGTATTTGGTATTTGGTGTTTGCAATTTGGTATTTGGTATTTGGTGTTTGCAATTTGGTATTTGGTATTTGGTATTTGATATTTGGTGTTTGCATTTTGATATTTGGTGTTTGCAATTTGGTATTTGATATTTGGTATTTGATATTTGGTGTTTGCATTTTGATATTTGGTGTTTGCAATTTGGTATTTGATATGTGGTATTTGGTATTTGATATTTGGTATTTGATATTTGATATTTGATATTTGGAATTTGATATTTGGTATTTGGTGTTTGCAATTTGGTATTTGGTATTTGGTATTTGGTGTTTGCAATTTGGTATTTGGTATTTGGTATTTGGTGTTTGCAATTTGGTATTTGGTGTTTGATATTTGGTGTTTGCATTTTGATATTTGGTATTTGATATTTGGTGTTTGCATTTTGATATTTGGTGTTTGCAATTTGGTATTTGATATTTGGTATTTGATATTTGGTGTTTGCATTTTGATATTTGGTGTTTGCAATTTGGTATTTGATATTTGGTATTTGGTATTTGATATTTGATATGATTTTTGGTGTTTGCAATTTGATATTTGGTAGTTGGCATTTGGTTAACAAATAAAGAAGCCAAAACCATGTATTATACTGTCATAAAACACGACGGGAATTTGAGAACACGAGATAAATTTAGAAAACACGAGCCGCAGGCGAGTGTTTTTTAAATTTCTCGAGTGTTCTCAAATTCCCGGAGTGTTTTATGACAGTATAATACATGGTTTTGGCTTCTTTATGTGCTTTAAAATATAGATTTACGCACGCAAAACGATAAAACATGCTTTTCTATGTTTTATACTCTGATAAAACATGGTTTTTAACCAATCAGAGCGCGCTAAGTTTTCAGCTTATATTTTAATATTTGATATTTGGTATTTGGTGTTTGCAATTTGATATTTGGTATTTGGCATTTGGTATTTGATATTTGATATTAATTTTTGGTATTTGGTATTTGATATTTGATTTTTGGTGTTTGCAATTTGATATTTGGTATTTGGCATTTGGTATTTGATATTTGATATTAATTTTTGGTATTTGGTATTTGATATTTGATATTTGGTGTTTGCAATTTGATATTTGGCATTTGGTATTTGATATTTGATATTAATTTTTGGTATTTGATATTTGATTTTTGGTGTTTGCAATTTGATATTTGGTATTTGGCATTTGGTATTTGATATATGGTATTTGGTATTTGATATTAATTTTTGGTATTTGATATTATTTTGATATTTGATTTTTGGTGTTTGCAATTTGATATTTGGTATTTGATATTAATTTTTGGTATTTGATATTTGGTATTTGATATTTGGTATTTGGTGTTTGTAATTTTGTATTTGATATTAACTATATTTGGTATTTGCAATTTGCAATTTGCAAAATGTGATATTTGGAATTAGTCATTTTATATTTGTGACATGTATTTGTTATTTGGAATTAGGTATATGGAATTAGTTATTAAGTATTTGGTGTTTTTATTCATGACTCACAAACAATACATTGGACAACAATACAGATTCAAAAAAATATTGTAGTTATAATAATTATAAGGAGATTATAATCTTTTAATAAAATAATCAAATCAATAAAAAATATATTTGTTATTTTGGTATTTTAGATTTCGTCATGACATATGGCATGTTTCATGATATATGATATGCCTTATTTAAGAAACGCATTGGTAGTGAGGCTGGATAAATGGTTATTTATTGTGTTTTTGTGTGTCTGCATATGGATGCTTCATGACAACATTAATATATATATAACAACATTTCTTAATAACTCAGTCACCATCGGAGAGAAAAATCAGGCTGTCTGGGTATGGTGTGGAACTCGCTGTAAAGAAAACAGAGTATAAAGCTGTGGATGATAGTAAAGTACAGGATGACACAGAAGGAAAGGTGCAGAAAACAGAGGAAGTGGATGATGACGAAGTTGAAGGTTTCCTTTTTGGAAAGCTTAGGTTTGTGTAGTTTATGTCAGTGGTTTAAATTTGCTAAATTTATTGGTTTGAAATGTTTTCCCTTTGTTTCAGATTATAATATTGAATATGAGACAAGGGAACATTATGTACAATTAACAATAGTTTAAAAAAGCATTTTACAAGCCTAAGGTTTATGTAGCTCCTGGAAATCTTGGGAATTCTGAATTTTGTTGCAGTGGCATTTTTATTATTGAATAAATCTGTAAACTTAAGTGAACGAATACAGTACATCAATGATGCAGGATTTTGTGTGATTAGATGGTATGTGGAAAATTGGAACATCGACACAATTCAGAAAAGATCCTAAAAATTATTTTGGAAAAAAAAAAGAGAGTATGAGCTGGCTGCTTTCATTTTATTTACTAGATGCGGGACTCTGTAGTTTCATGTTAGAAAATCATGTTCATTGGTGTTATTATTTAATGAATTTAAACTTTTAATTAATTGTGGGTATGTATGAATTGCAGCAGGTGACTAGAGAGCATTATTCTTGTTGCTTTGTTTTTTTCAGGAAACTTTATCCAGAGCTTAATGAAAACCTTGATCAGTTTAGGACACACTTAAAAGAAAGTGCTCATGAAATGGCCCCTTTGAAAGTTTGGCAGTTACAAGGTACAGTATACGAAAAAATCAGAGTGCAAAGAAAATACATTTTGCAGGTTTCCCTTTGGGAAAATTATTTGGAGTTAGTGTCTGCTAACCTGTATAAGGCCTTTCATATTGGCCTTCATCTGCCAACTAAAAAGTCAAAAAACTGTTGATGGGTTAGTCTCCTCTTCACCAATCACTGGATCTCTATGTTCAACTCTAAAAAATTATACGTACTACAGTAAGAAGTGATAGACTGAAACACTTGGAACTTTGGAAGAACTTGAAACAGCTGCTGGTAATATCTTTTTTGTCCAAAAAAATCTGCACAATTGTTTCCATCCTTATAGAAACACAGACGTGATAGTCTTCATTTCTTACATGCAGGTAGAACATTTATTACAACATTTTACCTTTGATCAAAAATCAAACAAGCTTTCACCTTGCAGTATGATCTCTGTACATAACATCACGTCATAATTTAATTTTTATCTGCAGATTTGAGTTTCCAGGCAGCCCAGCGGGTCATGTCCTCTGATCCACAAAGAGCATTAAAATTGTTGAGAGATATCAGTCAGAATTTTCCAATGCAGACCAGGTTTGTAGCAGAAGGTCTTATTACCAAAAGGAGCTTGGGCAATATGCCACTTTACTCGATTCTTTTACATACAAACTGTCTTAAATCAAGTGAAACCTGTAAATAATTGCTCCAAATGAATGAAAATACTTGGAAGTCACAGATCAGATGAGTATGAATCACAGTTACAAAAGCATAACTTTGTCGATTTTTAGGGAACAAAGTATATTTGAAAATGCTTAGAAATCATCTTTTTGGTCATCTACCTGTGATTTGATCATGAATATTCTGGGTTTGGAGTTTGCTATTAAAACGAAAAGTAGGCATCATGGATACAAAACATCATTACCTAGACTTTTAACTCTATTCAGACTGGGGTGAGGGGGGGAGGAGGGCATTTGCCCGTTTATAAACTTTTTTTAATATTGTAGTTAAAGTCGTCAAACTTTTTGATGTTACCTAAAATTTATCTGGGAACAATTTGCTATGACATGTCAGTGTTCTCCGAATATCCCCCCCCCCCCCCCCCCCCCCCCGCTGTCTAAAAAGCAAGAAGCAAGAAGTTTCGGCATAAAAGGGACTTGGCCTGGCCATTCTCACACGTAGTTGTCAATGATAATGACATATTTTGGTTTCATGAGATTTTGAAGCATGTTTAGTTTGTAGGACGTTTGCCTCAACAACGTGCCACGAACGCATGGGTACAAATTTACATTTCGCACCTGAAAGGTGTGAAATGTAGGAGGTGCTATCCTTTTTTTAGCGGAACTTCTTGTTTAAAGTGTTTCATTATTGCTTTCGTACTCCGCATATTTTTATTGTATAGTTATTGGAATTGCATTTTTCTTAGATCGCTAGTTAAGACAAAGGTCAAAGAAGAAATGAGAAAAGAGATTCAATTGAACCAAAAGGTAAGAGATTAAAGAAAATTACATAAATTGCACCTCATTTGCCTCATTTGTTTGCGTGCTAAACATTGCCCTGTATTTTTCCCAAATTTAACCGTAATTCTGAAGGACATTCCCTACACATTTTTCCGTTACAATGCCCTCACATCCTTCCTTTGTTTTCAGTTAGTGACTACTATAAAGTAGATAAATTAGCCGTCGTTGTTGAGAAAAAAACCTGTCCACATCCATGGAATGTTCTCCAAAATATGGGCAAAACTGGGAAAAGAAGGATGGGTATTGTTGTTCGAAGGAATTTAAAGCCACGTGCAAACAATCAGGCAAAGCAAAAATATGTTTTATTGTCCTAACAGTCAATATAGGTATGTTATGCCTTCGGTCCTTCAATTGAACACAAGGACAATGGCTAACTCATTATTTTTAAGCTGCCATACCTCCCTGTTTATCTTGCATCCTGTTTTAGTTTGATGTTTTCATTTCTTTCATTTCTTTTCTTTTCTTTTTTTGTGCGTAGCATTTTGCACAATTTGGTCTTGATGCAGGAGACAGTGCCTTGATGATAAATGGACTTTTGCTCCAAGTGGAGGATTTAAATCCTTTTCAGTAAGTAATTGCCTGAAGACTAACAGGATATGAGTGATCGAGTAACAAAATGCACAATGGGGGAACATGTAGTCACTACAGTAGAACCTCGCTAACTCGAAGCAAAAATTGTTCGAGTTAGCGGAGGTTCGAGTTAGCGGGGTTGGTGTTGAATTTCAAGTATGCTGTTAATAATTAATAAGGCATTGTGGTTTTATCATTCATTCGTTTGTAAGTTTGTTTGTATACGTTTGTGTTTGTTTAAATATTGTTTGTATACCTTTTGTGTTAATCTAATAACTCTTCTTTTTTTTTTCGCTATGTGCACTAAGCAAAAGTATGATATTTTATCACTAAATGTCCGAGGATTAAGAGACCAAGTAAAAAGGAGGAGTATTTTCTCGTATCTGAAAGATCAAAAAGGTAAATTTTATTTTCTTCAGGAAACGTATTCTGACCTCAATGATGAAATTATCTGGAAAAACGAATGGGGAGGTGACATTTTTTATTCCCACGGCACTAAACATAGTAAAGGTGTTTGTATTCTTATTGATACCACTATGCAAATCAAAGTTGAAAATATATTTCGCGATAACTCTGGAAGAATAGTGCTAATAACTATTGTCCATAATTCCGTAAAATTATCACTCTGTAATATTTACGCTCCAAATAGTCTGGCAGAACAACTAGAATTTATTCAGGAACTAAATAATTGTCTTATAGACAAATCAGAGCTTAGCGAACTAATTGTCGGTGGTGATTGGAACTGCACCCTGTCAAAAAGGACAAAATAGGAGGCTCAACTTGGAAGCCTACAAACTACAGAGATCTCGTATTAATTACCATGGATGTTTTCAAACTTGTAGACATTCAAAGACAACGACACCCCAAACTCCGCAAGTATTCATATGAGTCAAAATTTCTCAAGGTTAAATCTAGAATTGACTTTTTCTTAGTTGCCAAAAGTTTGACGAAATATGTGAAATCTACAGAAATATTTCCAGCTATAGCACCCGACCACAATGCAATTTACATTTCTTTGTCAATTAAATGCGAAACTCCCCGTGGACCTGGACTTTGGAAATTCAACAACACGTTGTTAAATGATGAACGCTATGTTGCAGAAATTAAGGAAACATACTCAAGAACTCGTGACTATTATTCTCACTTGGAAAATAGGCGCCTTTTTTGGGAGATGCTGAAAATGGAAATTAGAGCTGCAACCATTGTTTACGCTAAAAACAAAGCAAAAACGTCAAACACTCGTGAAGTTGAAATTAAAAGGCAGCTAGACGAATTGGATAACATTATTTGTGATAACTTTGACGCACCAAATATCGACGAAATTCTAGAAGAATACGATAAACTTAAATTTGAACTCCGGTCAATTTATGAGCACAAAGGGAAAGCGGCGATATTTCGGTCGAAATGCCGCTGGATTGAAAAGGGAGAACGGTCTACTAAGTATTTCTTCAACCTAGAAAAAAGAAACTATAATAAAAAGACTATCTCTGAGCTTCGCTTACAAGATGAAACTACAACAAATAACGAGAAACTGATCTTGGAGTCAATTGAATCGTATTATGAGGATCTGTACACTTCGGACAACACCTTTTCACAAACAGATTATGACGAACTTGTAAACGATTTGCAAATTCCCACACTATCTGATGAAGATCGCGATAATCTGGAAGGTCTTTTATCTTATGAAGAATGCGAGAAAGTATTGGAAACCTTCAAAAGTGATAAGGCTCCAGGCGAGGATGGCTTCACGGCTGAGTTTTACAAATTTTTCTTTGATATGCTTGGTCATGACCTTGTTGCGTGTTTTAACGAGGCCCATGCAGCAAACGAACTCTCCATTTCACAACGGAGGGGAGTAATTACTTTGATCCCTAAAGAAAGTGACTCGCTACTGGAATTATCAAATTGGAGGCCGATAACTCTGCTCAATGTTGACTGTAAAATAGCAGCTAAAGCAATCGCAAAAAGATTAGAACCAATTCTTCCAAAACTGGTACACTCGGATCAAACAGGCTTTATAAAAGGTAGATATATAGGTGAAAATATTAGATTAATTAGCGATATAATGGATTATACCAAGGCGCAAAAGATACCAGGAATTTTAGTATCGCTAGATTTCCAGAAGGCTTTCGATTCGTTAGAATGGCCGTTTATAATGAAAACGTTAGATAAAATTCAACTTCGGTTCAAGCATGAAACGATGGGTCAGCACATTCTACGAAAACATCGAGAGTGCAGTGATCAACAATGGATTTGCAACGAATTGGTTCAGGCCATCAAAAGGAGTAAGACAAAGGTGCCCTCTCTCACCCTATTTGTTCATTCTTTCAACTGAAATTTTGTCCCAAAAAATCCGACAAGACTCAAGTATAAAAGGAATCAAACTGTTAGGGAATGAAATTAAACTAAGTCAGTTTGCGGACGACACAAATCTTTTTTGCGCTAACCTGAACTCGGTGGAAAACGCTCTGAGAATAGTTGGTGAATTCGGAAATATAGCTGGTCTGAAGCTAAACGTTAAAAAAACAAAGGCGATCTGGCTTGGATCTTGGGCAAATAATAAAAATAACCCCTTGAAAATAAAATGGTTACACAGTCCGGTAAAAATTTTAGGAATCTATTTCTCGTACGATGAGAACGGAAACAATAATCTAAACTTCAATTTAAAAATAAAAAAGTTGCAAACTAATCTTGATCTGTGGAAATCAAGAGATCTCACTTTGTTTGGAAAAGTGTTGATACTGAAAACCTTGGGACTGTCACAACTTGTCTATTCGGCTTCAAAACTCAATGTCCCTGAGGAAATATCTGATATAGCGAAAAAGAAACTTTTCAATTTTCTTTGGAATGGTAAGCGTGACAAAATTAAAAGGGCGGGCCTCTATCAGGATTTTGACAGCGGTGGACTACGAATGACGGATGTAGGTTTAATGTTAAAAGCTCTAAAACTTGCCTGGATTCCGCGACTCATAATTCCAGGTAACCAGAATTGGAAAACTGTGCCAAACTATTTCTTTAGGAAAATGGGAGGCCTAAATTTTATCTTAAGATGCAATTATGACATAGGACATCTAAAGCAACCTCCAACTTTTTATAAAAATATACTTCGGATCTTCACTGAACTTAAAACCCTCTATGGCTATAACAAAGACGATTTAATCCTATTCAATAACAAAGAAATTCTTGTGGATAATAAGCCCGTGTTCATCTGGGAGTGGTTCAATAAAAGCATCATTTATATTAAAGACCTTTTGAAACCCAACGGTCAACTTCTTTCATTCAGTGAGTTCGTCCATAAATATCCATGTAAAACGAATTACCTTCAGTTCTACCAAATCATTAGCGCTATACCGAAGCACCTACTAACAAAAGCGAAAAATATGGAATTTTTAAGAACCTATGTCGAAAACGACTCTATATTTCAATTAAATGAGACAACGCAAATAAACCTGGAAAAAGCTCAATCAAGAGAATTCTATCAATTACTGAATAATAAAACCCACTGTGTAAGTCAAACCGGTCCTGGGAAATGGAGTCAAACGCTTTCATTAAACGAACAATCCTGGACACTTATCTTTAAATTTCTGAAAAACATCTGCAAAGAAAATAAGTTAAAAGACTTTCAATTTAGATTCATACATAGAATCATAGTAACAAAGAAAGAACTGTTCAGATATGGTTTTAAGGCAGACGATGAATGTCTGTACTGCGGGGAACATGATTCTATCAATCATACATTTATAGATTGCACATTTGTCAAGTCTTTTGTGCAAAACGTAATTAATTGGTTCAACAAAACATATGCATCCCAAATCAATCTGACAATAGAAGAACAATTATTCGGCATCCATGACAGCTCTCTCGACAATAATATAAAGAATAGTTTTAATTTCATATCTTTAGTTATGCGATATTACATCTATACATGTAAACTACATAATAAGGCTATTCTTCTTCCAGAGTTTGTCGATAAATTCCTCCCGAAATACTGCGTCGGAAACTTAAACTAACAAATTTTTTCCAAAACACTCTAATCATAATCTAATTACTCTAAACCTTCCGAGAAACTGACTCCTCCTTATTACCATTTATCTGTTTTGTATTAAAAAAGCTATGCCGTACAAGTAAAGAAATCACACTCATTGTAAAGCCGCTGATCTTGAGTATAATAGTAGTAAAAATTATTGTGTGTAATAGCGAAAGGAATCATGTAAGGGTTTTGTAAATTGCCGCATTGTAATAGTATTGTAGTATGTATTGTAAGTAGTGTTCTTTCTTTTGTACCATATTGTAAGTAGTGTAAGTATCGTATTGTAAGTAATGTAAGTATCATATTGTATGTAATGTAAGGAATTGTAAGTAGAGCATCCAATTGTATAAAGTAGCATAAGTAATCATAATACTCAATAAAGTCTTTACTTACTCAAAAAAAAAAAAAAAAAAAAAAAAATTCATTCACAAATACGAGTCATTTTGGTACAATTAGTTTGTTTTATAAGAACCTTTTGATAAAAACGTTTAGTTTGGGAATTTTGGCCAATTTGGGAATTTTACCAAGGGAAAGTCAAATTAGTTAGAGTTAGCGGGGAGTTCGAGTTAACCGAGTTAGAGTTAGCGGGGTTCTACTGTAGTTGACAACATTTGGGTGTATCCTGTAAGACTCCATTGCCAAAAAGCTGGAAAGCCCTTGTCAGCTGTGGACTGCTGTTTAACCCCATTTTGAGCTGCATGGGTATGGTGTTGGCTGTGTTTGACCAGAAATAAAATATAACTGGAGATGTAAAAAAAATTAAGCACTTTTGTCATTTGCTAACCATATCCCAAGGTTATGCTTTGATCATGAGCACAAGTTCATTGATGTGTGTGTGGATATGAATGGTTGCAGGATGTTTAGAATCCATGTATTGTTATTTATTGACTGAATACAAAGATACACCACTCAGACCTCTCATGACAAGTAAATGTATGAAAACATTACAAACAAATACTTGAAAATTGATTAATTAACATGTCATCTACTTGCACGCTGCATTGTTTCATATTGTTTTATTACAGGTATAATTTGTGATTTTAAAATGGATTTCATTTATTCCTTGAAAAATCAGTCTGTGTATTATTATTGCACAAACTTACATGTTGTATAGAGATGGTGATTTCATATTTATTTTTACTAGTTCTGAAATCACCATATCTCATTTGTTACAATCAATTTTCAAACTGTTTTTATTAATTTTTAATACATATCTACTACTATTTCTTATATTCATCATCGCCATGTCTACTCTTGCTTCGCAATTATTGTTGAAATCAGTATTCTTTACTCTACATCTACTAAGATCGAAATGCCTGATGAAGTTTTACTGTCTTTCAGACTATTAGACTTGTTGCGTGGTGAAGCACTCGCAATTGACAGACTTGCCTCTCTTGGAATCAAGGTATAACAACAGACGCTTTACTTTAACGTGAATATGAATGCACATGATTGTTTTTACTATGTTGTAGTGTGATATAAAGTGGGACTTTTTTCTGTGGGCCCATCATAAACTTCAACGCCAAATTTCCTTTAATTCCCTTGCACCGTTTTATTACAAAAAGGTGATCCCTTAATAGAGCGTTTTCACACGACGTCACATCCTCAGAGACCCAGAGGCAGTTAGTAGGAGCGAGGGAAAAAATCGGCAAATAAACTTAGAAGAGGACGAGAAGAGCTCTTCTCGTCCTCTTCCACTCTTCTTTGACGATTTTTTCCCCTCGCCCCCACTAACTGCACCTGGGTCTCCGAGGATGTTGACGTCACGGCAGCTATATTGGTTTTTCTCTCCAGTTCTTTTCTTATGCAAACATTTCCAATTGTATGGGAACACCAATATGGCCGCTGTGACAACACTCTATAGTCAAATGATACCTTAACATTTTTTTATCAAATTACAATTTAAATTGCCTTATTGTTATCCATTGGTATCCATTGTTATCCATTCTCTGGCTTTCCGGCTTTGACAGCTTCTCCCAGCTTTCCTCCAGCTTCCACAATGTGCAAAAATTCCAGGATACATTCGTTAATCCTGGTTTTCTAGTATTTCTGGGATTTTGCTGGGAATTTACGCTGATTATCCTCATCAGTTCGTCATGTTTCCCCAACAATTTGTCAGCACCCATTTATACACATACAATTCTCGTCAAAAGTCCTTGGGGCACTTAAAAAAATACTACCCAGTGGCAATGTTGTTTGAAGTCAGAAGTCAGTATTCAATTTTTCGAACCCCCCTGCCCCCAAAACAATGGTCGTAAGATTGGAGAAATAAAAGTCAACACTGCATTGGGGGTGGGGAGGGGGAGGGGGAGGTGAAGACAACGACCATTTGTCGTAAAAAATATGACTTATGACGAGAATTGTAGGTGGAGAAGGGCAAATTAGACAATACCTGAGTACTAAGAGCTAAACAACAGTACCTTTAATAAATAGCCCAATAGAGTAATGATTTAAATGACTCAGTTTTGCCCTATCTAAGAGTCATTCGATTGCATTTTTTTAGGGTGAAGCTCTCGGCAAACTTGTGTCTCTTTCTACTCAACCAGAACACGAGTCATTTGTGTTGGATGCCAGACATGACTCTATTGTAGTAAGTTTAACAGAGGCTTCACTGATAAATCAAAGTAGTAAATAAGAATTATTAAAGAAATAGAAAACGGGGGCTGTGTTTACATAGCCTGATGCAAATAGGAGAGATAGTTTGGGAGGATTATATATTTAAAGGAGCTATGTCACAATATTTTAAGTAATTTTTGCGAAGTGCAAAATCATCTTCAAATTGAAGAAAGCCTCAAAATAATAGTTTACTAAGGTAGAAAAACACCAAATAGGTAACAATAAATCAAACAGGAACAGAGATGGTTGAGGATGGAGAAGATTAAGACGGATTGCGAACGGCGAACTTGAATTTTTTTTTTCAAGATGCACAAACCATGACATAGCTCCTTTAAATACTTTCGAATTCTCCCAAACTTTCTCGAGTGTTTGCATCAGGCTATGTTAACATGAAGCAGCCATTTTAAATTTTGTTTTGAAATAAAATAAAGCCAACAAAATGCAATATGTCATAACCATGTTTACATAGCCGCGTGCAAAACGACTATAAAATCAAACAGAGCACGCGTTATATAATCAAAATGTTATGAAACTGTAATATAATAAAATCATTGCATCGTACATGTAGGTCTATATTTGAAAACATTTATAGAATATATAGTACGCATTACTTATATGTGTTATATGTAGGCTATATGTGCATTATCAGGTATGTACTGTTGAAAAATATATATTTTGAATTTATTTTTCACTATAAGATAATTTTATTATTTCTCAGTTTATCAATGACCTCGAAAAGGATCGACAATATTGGGGATGGCCTTCTGATCTACAAGATGTAAGTATTGAACACTGCTATTATTTCTTCTACATAAAGTTCAGGACTGATTGAATAAGGTCGTCACAAATGTTCAACTTATTTTTAGCAAGCCCCAAAATCCCATCATTAGATAACGATTGCTGCTGTATGATCAGCCACAAAATTTCAACTTGTTAGCACGAATAGAACGGACGTCATTAATAGAGGTTCAAAGTTTGGCACCGTCCCATACAAACCTCTCTAATGTTGCACCTGTTCTAAACTGAAGGAACAGACGCAAAATTAGAAGGGTTTTTATGGTGAAATTAAAACCTGAAGTGCCCATATCTTGGCCACAAATTTCAATGGAGAGCTTATTTTTGGTAAGTGGACGTTTTTTGGCATGCTTCCTCTGAATAGCTGATCAAATTTCATAATTTCGCAAATTTAATTTTTGCGACGTCATACCTTTAGTTTATATTCTTCACTTTTTACGTCATATTGAAGCTAACAAGTAACGCGTTTTGTTTCTTGTCAGATATTACGTCCAACATTTCCAGGAATGATGCGCTACATCGCCAAGAACATTTTTAATCTGGTAACCTTGTCTTGTTATTTACATGTACATGTACATGTAACCCGTGTAATTTGTTTTTTTCCTATTTCAATAATGGAGGCGAGAATTGTTGTCACTGTTTTTTCTTATACAGGTAGATGAACCAGTTTTTATTATTTTTTAAATCATGGTATTTTAATGACACCACTTATATGACTAAACTTATATTACATCACTAATTACACTAGCTTCATTACATTATGTTATTTATATCGTTTTCCTTACATTAAATTACATTACATTAAGCTAATTACATTACTTTTCTTACATTATATTACTTAACTAGAACGTTCAGTTTATCATTGTCAGTGGTTCAGTTCGATATTCAATGCAACAAAACAAACAATCTTATGAAGAAAAGGACAATAACGAAATACAAAATACAAAGACACAATAAAATACAGATCTATCTTCAGTACAAGGCTGTTAAATAACTCTGTTAGTGCTAGTTTGCCACTTTCTTGTCAATTGAAGGGAATACTGGGTACTCAGTACTTATAAAGGACTAATTTCAACTAACTTTTACTTCTTTCAAGGTTTTCTTTGTCGACCCATTGGATATCAAAGGCATTGAACTACTTAAGGTTGCTAACGAATTACTTCAGAATTCATTTCCTGTTAGGTATGTTTTTTATCATGTTTCTTTTTCAGTCAAACAAAGTTTATAATTGCAAATTATTGTACTGTTTTCAGAGTATACCTGCTTCTGAACTTAAATCCTCTATACTATTTGAACTTCCATGTGTCACCATCTACCACATTCCTGCTGTGCGTTACATCTAAACCCAGCTCAAATTCAAATATAATTACAGACCCAATCCAAAACAAAAAACACTTAATAATACCGTTTTTTTAGATAAATTTATATCTGTTTTCGTTATTTGCCACAACTTCATTAAGTTGCATCGGCCCATGCACGTTAAACGTTAAATAGCCTACCTGAAAGTAGCAACCCTTCGAAAGTAGGGATAAGAAACTTACGGCTGTTAGATCTGAAGATAACGGTATAACAAAACTTGATGTATAGCACTTTATAGACACATTCACTTACTCTATGATTATCCCGCCACTTAGTAATATTATCAAGGTTGGTGGCCCAGCTTTAGTTCGTTGCTAAACGAATCCAATGACTTCCATGTACCATATATAGGACGTTTAATCCATATATTTGCTCCATTTGTCTCACCAATCTCTCAGTTTCATAAGTTTCGTGTTTGGGTATGACATATCATTTTATGAATGGGCCCCTAATGATTATGCTACGTTTCGGCAGGATTGGTCTGTCATTGGTTGCCAATGCCCCTCTGAATGTTGAAGTCGATGCCCACACTGATGCTGGTGTTGGAATAGCACGAGCATTCAGCTTCATTACATCTGACAAAGACACTCGCCAGGCATTTGATTGGCTCATACAGGTTAGCAAAGTTTAACCCTTTCACTCCCAGAGTCAAGCCTTGAGTCAATAAATGTGGTTGTATTTTTGGAGTCTGTGGATGAAACCCTGGTGCGTGACCATTCAAATGAAAGCTACTGAGAAGTACTTTCACGTGGTTCTGTTTCTTGTTGACAATTTTTTAAAATGATTTGTGATTTTTCAGTCTTTCTCCTGAAACAGTTGCATGTTTTCAAACGGATATAACGAACATTTTGATGATGCACTGGAGGTTTGCTCAGTCCGAGTTAGGTTATAACCAGGCACGAAGGCTTTACTGGGAGAATATCGGTCCTACAATGCTATGCAAAAACACTTGAGACACTCTCACAATTTCGCGCCCTTTTAAACATTATTAATTTTCTGTTTGACATCCCCTTTCCTCCTATCAATGTTGTTTTCACGTCAAATTTACTTTCCATTTTTTCGGTTACAATATTGTAATGGGGAGAGGGGAGTCAAAAGAAATAGCTTAACACAAAAATTGAAAATAAAAATTACAAAGGTAAAGAAGATCGTTTTTTACGAGGAAGGTCTCAACCATTTTGCATAGATTTTGGTCTTTAGCCACATACATGTACATAATCCAGTAGCTTACTTTGTGATATTCAACAGTTTGTTTGTTTGTTTGTTTGTTTGTTTGAAAAACCATCGAACCTCTCAGAGTGACCACTTCCTTTTCTTCTTACTGGCTTTGTTCGTTACCAAGAACTAATTATAAAAGCATGTTTTTTAGCTTTATAACAGGTTGCCCGAAGGTGAAGTACCATCTGCAAAGAAGGTGGTGGACTCATTTACAGCTTCATTTGGCAAGGATGATGCAGAAGAAGCTTTTGGTGAAGACTCTGAGTATGATGAAGATAGAAAGGTACTTCATGTCTATTAAAAGCTTTGAGAAAAATTTCTGAGACCTGAGCCAGGTTGTTTGAAAGCTAAATCAGGATTAAAAGTTAATCGAGGTTTTAATTTCACTTGTATAACACCTTACAACATTAATTCATAATTCATAAAGAAAATACAAAAGAAATGAATGTAAATCGGATACAGATTTCGTTCTGATTTACATAAACTTCGATTTACTCGCCAAAAATGATTGTATAGCCAAGATGGTCATTAAAATGAACATTTAGATGCATTTGTGTCGTAAGCTCCATAATATTCGCGTCAGATCTGTATGAAATTTAATTGCTTACCTTCGGCTCGCCATTGTAAATGCCCATAAAGATCTGACGCGAATATTGTATCTATCAAATCTTGAAAAGTTTAGCTTACATTGCTCAAGTTCGTTGTTCATTAGCCGTGTCAATCTTAGTCATGTCTGTTCAAGACTCCCTGTATTTTTTTAGGTTTCCTAGTGCTTCAATTTGAAAGTAATTTGTGGCTCACCAAATCATTATTTTAGCTAATATGTAGCCTGCAATGCAGGCGGTTTGTGGGCTTGTGATTGTTTATCTCCTTCGAGTGTTTAGCCGCCATCTTGGATTCGCAAATCGTGGAGAGTTGGGGCGAGTGAAAGAGGGCGAGGAAGGGGGCGGGGTTGGGGTTGGGGTTGGGGAGGGGTTGTTTTCCTAATCCAAGATGGCGACTTATAAACACTCAATGGAATATTCAGCGCTCTCTCGCCCAAAATACGCCTGTTTTTTCCTTATGATATCAGATTAAGGAAAGAGTACTTATATGACATGCTCTGGTTATCAAAATTTATTAAGTACAACATTTTGCTATCTTTTTGTACAATACAAAACACCAACATAGCAAAGTTAGGGTTATTCCTTTTCCATTGTTAGTTTATTCCTAAACAACTCTCTTATTCACCTTTCAGTCCGCGCAACGTTTCTTTGACAAAACAGGATTTCATGAATTACCACAAGTTATACTTAATGGAGTGCCAATTGACAGTGACGAGGTATGTGATTGAGAGCCTATTTTATGGCACATTTGATAAAATAATACAACAGGAAAACATAAACCTCTAACATTTTTTGGGGGGTTCGACTTCTGTTTACTTTACGCATAGTTAATAGAGGAAAATGGTTATGAAGCCCAGCAAACTTCAAAGGAGCAAACAAAGAGGCCAAGATTTATGTTGGAAGGTCCATGACCGTGCACATCTTTACTATGCATGAATTACGTAATCGCAACGTTTCTATTGGTTAGTTGCTTGAACACACGTAACCACCTATTGTGTTTTGTCAGGTTTTGTGCACGGTCAACCCCCAAAATAGCGAACAAAAACATTTAACAAAGAACTTTGCCGGGCTTCATAACCATTTCCCTCTATTAACTATGCTTTACGTTACTTTTTTTCAGTTTGACAACTTAGATGAAGCTCTTATACGAGAGGTTATGATACAAACAAGCCCCATACAACATGCAGTGTTTTCGGTAAGATTTTATCAGTGTTAGCATTGAATGAAATAACAAATTGCGTAGGTAATAGAGAGTTTTTCAATTGAATGTAAAAACCCAAAGCAATAGCAGTTATTACAGACGGTCAGCGGTTTGACATGTAAACGAGGCGAAATGGTCAATCTGGTACTGTTTTCCATTTGACATGCAAACGACGCGAAATGGTCAATCTGGCATTGTATTTGGCCCATTAGCCTCATTTGTAGGCTCGATTACCAGCCGCTGTTCGGGAAAATGAGCCAGAACGAAGTCCGGACTCGAGAAAGTCGTTTGCATACTTTTTAAAAACAAAATAATATTTCACCGCGGGCTCAACTGTAATAACAGCTATTGCAATGGCCAATCACAGCAAACGTAAACAACACAATGAACCAATGAGATCTCAGCAAATACACGTAACCGGCGTCAAGTGTGTGACCAAGTCGTGATTGGTTTTGATTTTGCATCTGATTGATTTTATTTATAGAGCCTAAAAAGCAAAACCAAAGCAATTCTGGAATACTTTTGATACGCAATTGAAAGCCGCTATAATACTCTTAATGACATTTCTGATTGGCTACAAATGGAGTGCTGCTTTCTGGCAACGTGAGTGTACAGAAGTGTTACACGAGTTCAAAGATGTGATGCGCATGCAAATTTCTGAAAAAATTCCAATTTTTCGAAGAATAGCATTTGAAAATTTTACTTAATCCCGGGCCAAACGAGGATGAGAGTTGTCAAGAGTTTTTCTCAACTCTCATCATCCCGGGCCAAACGAGAGAAAACTCTCGATGACTCTCGAAAATTTGATCAGGTTCAAATTTGATGAGAGCGCATGAGAGTCGATGAGTCAGGCCAAACGAGAGCGAGAGTTTGAACTTTTGGCAACTCATTTTCCCCCGGGCTTTATTCCAAATTGAACTCTAAAATAATGTGATGACCTACATGTATACTTACCCAAGGTCAATATTTGTATAAAGGTCACTTTTTGCGCTCTCACTCACTGGCTTGGAAGTAAAGGTGTTTTTAAGATGTATATTGATTTACAAGTTAATGATGTGTATTTTGATTGGCAGGGCTCAGTTTATCGTCACTCCAGTGTGTACGAGTACATCATGAGTCAACCAAACGTAGTAGCAAGGGTGAACAGCATGGTTCAATCCATGGAAAGACCTTTTATGGACCTAACTGGCACTCATGATATGCCAGGTGCAGGTACATGCATTGCATTAAAAACAACAACAACAACAACAACAACAACTTACTGCACGTGCTGTGAGTTTTTAACTCGTGAATGCGAAAGCAATGAACGAGTTATAGCATTTGGACAAATTCTCTCGCTCGGTCGATGCTGGATGGGCTGCAAACTTTAATCACGCTATTAATTGATGCATATCAATTTATTCATTCATGAGTTAGATAATAGGAGCCTTTGATTGAATGCCATTTTCATAACTAGAGATATGTCCAGGATTGACCGCAAATGAGATGCACGCTCCTCATGATTACAGATAGGCATCACAAAGTGTCCTCATTGATAAAAGTTCACCAAAACACACATAATGTTGTCAAATATGAAGTAATATGAAAATGACAAATAACCCATTCATATATGAAGTATTTAAAAAACAATACCTGCATTCAATCCTGGACATAAGTGTAACTATATGGAACCAAAAGGTCTGGATAGAAGCAGACTATATAAAATTTTAAGAAATAGGACAACACATTTGAGTTTACAAAACATTGATCGTTTGTCGTTTTTGTCGCCCCATTTTTTATGTTCTTTCGTAATTAGTTGTAGTCTTTCTCATTCGTGTATTTGGTATTGCTGTAACAGCCTTGTTATAAATTCAACTCAACAATGTCATTTTCACTTGCAACTGAAGATGATCGGTGAACGATCGAACTTGTATTGTAAAATCAAATGTGTCGTCTATTTCTTAAAACTCTGTAGAGAAAAAAAATATTTCGAGCGAAAATAGCTTTTCTTGTTACCACGAAGTTGTGAAAATACTCTTGCAAGTTGATTCCAAAGCTATTCTTGTTCTCCAATCTTCCACTTGTGTATTACCATAACTCTATCGTAGCAAAGAAATCATTTGCTATCTCTTATATAGGAGATGTATTACTTTTGGGACACATACATGCTTTGGATATTTTTATTGATTTATTGCGATAAACATATCAATCTGTTGTACAGAATACCGACTTTTGATTACATTTGTGTCGTTTGTTCTTCTAGATGTAGCGATGAATGATCCTGAAACATTCGCTATGCTTGATAGTTCTCAGATGGCGTCCGTAATTGCGAAAGACTTGAAATACTTCACCAAACAAGGAGGTAAATACTCTTGTATATCCTATGTATCCATTAATCTCATTAATAATACAAAAAGATTAATTATTGTTTTAAAAATGAGTGAAGTGAATCAAAGAAATGTTATATTATTTTTTTGCGTACTGTAGTTGTAAATCAGGTACTAATTCGTCCTTATAGACTACAGAAACTTTTGTTTCGATTTTCTCAGGTGAAATAATAAATCTGTTTACTGGAAAATGTGGTTATATACATCTATACGTTTGGTAACGTTTAATGAGTCACGTACGTTTGATAAGTCACGTACGTTTAATGAGTCACGTACGTTTGATGAGTCACGTACGTTGGATAAGTCACATACGTTGATAAGTCACGTACGTTTAATGAGTCACGTACGTTTGATGAGTCACGTACGTTTGATGAGTCACGTACGTTTGATAAGTCACATACGTTGATAAGTCACGTACGTTTAATGAGTCACGTACGTTTGATGAGTCACGTACGTTGGATAAGTCACATACGTTGATAAGTCACGTACGTTTGATAAGTCACGTACGTTTGATGAGTCACGTACGTTTGATGAGTCACGTACATTTGACATTTGACGAGTGACGTCACAAACTGTCGCCTTTCGGCTTGAGTTGCAAATCCGATTCAACTTGGCCACTCATTCTATGTATGCATTATTACCAGAACTTCGCGAAACTTCACTTGATTTTGTTTTGGTTGTTTTGCAGAGGAGCTTAGTTTAAAGCCTGTAACTAACTGGGTGATTGCTGATCTCGCCAACAAGGAAGGGAGATTTCTTGTTAAGGCAGCTCTCCAACAAATGGTATGCAAATACAATTACAGTACACACTATCATTTATACATGGGGTAGTTTTCAGCCGAATAAATGTTGCTTAAAATATCTCCAAATTGAATTTATATTCAGACATATATTATATTATTTTATAAACTAAAATAATTTTCTCACACACCACTGGTAGCCATGTCAAGCCGACCGCCGCAAGCCTGACCTTTATTGTAAAATCAACAAACTGTACACGTATCATGCTAAAAACTGGGAAGCTTCCAAACATTATAAGGTTTGTACATTGTATAACGCTGCATACAACTGAAATTATTTGGGTGGGAAGGTCAGTAATGGCGGACGCAACAAAAACAACCGGTCACATGACCTATACCCAGGCCCCAGCGGTGTGCGAGAAAAAACATTTTCCACTTATTTCGTTTCACTCAGACAGTGGAAAATTACCCGTTGTTCTTGTTCATTCTTCATTGATAAGAATCTCTTTTTCCTTTGCAGAAATCATCGTCAAGTACAAGAGTAGGACTTATCCACAATCCAACAATAAAACAGACAGATGATCAGCCAGAGCTGCTTCAGATTGCCAGGACTGTCGAGGCAGTGTTGTCGTCAAAAAGTCACGTGACACCGGCAATGCTAACATTCATAGAGAAATTGCTAGACGAGAGCAACGACTTTGATAAACTGTCCTCAGATTCCAAGGCAATGGCGGACCTCTTAGCAGAGACTTCGGTGTGTTTATGTCATATGTTGTTTTGAATACACCTATTTCAATTAACGTTGTCGGATAGAAATGTTAAAGCCTGCAAGACAAGACCGAAAGGTAGCATGGGTAAAAGTAGAAAACTGCTGCACGTACTGAATACTAATAAAATATAAGAACACGAAAACATTATTGCTGACGTTTCCTATTTGTTTTAAACCTGTAGAAGTAAGCTACTTTAAGCCAAACTAAATGTTATCAGAATCATACAACAGCTAGTGGAAAAACATGGAAAAATTATAATTCGAGGCACAGCAAATAAATCACGGGCAAAATAAAAACTTGTAGATTTATTTTCCACCGATATGCAAATTCTAATGAATACCCAGCCAACCATTCGGTCTTAACTTGTACGCTTCGCTTCTATCCGACAACGTTAATTGAAATAGGTGTATCGTAAAGAGAAATATACTAAAAGCGTTGCCCACTAGTTTAAGATTTGGATTGACGTGTGACATATTTTTGTTGGATTTGTCGTTGCTTGGCCAATCAAAAAGCACGTTTGTGTTGAAGGTAGTCTCAAATAAATTGCACGTGCTATTTTTGGCTGTTTGTTTGGTTCAGAAGCTTAGAAAACAAACAGAAAGATAAAACATCAATCAATAATTTTACCAAGTGACAACGTTGCTACATGTATGCGTAACACTGTAATTATGCGGTGTGTTACACATGTTACGTTACACTGTAAGTATGCATTGCCGTACACTGTAAGTATGCGGTGCATTATCCTGTAAGTATGCGTTGCGTTACACTATAGGCATGTGCTGCCTTACCCTGTAAGTTTGCGTTGCGTTACACTGTAGCTAAAAATATCCGCCTGTCATTTTGCAAACCTTAGTATTTCATTGCTCTTTTTAAACCTTATGTAACTAATTTGAATTCTTATTCTTTTTTATGCTTTTAGGGTCTGAAAGCAGAAGCCATTAAAGCCAAGCTGACTGATCAGAAAGCCTTCAAAGGCAAGCTGTTCTCTCACCAAGCTTTCTGCACACAAGTTGTTAATCTTCGTCCAGGACAACCTGTTGTCGTAACTAATGGAAGGGTTAGTGTTGTTGAGGGTGTTAGAGCTATTTGATTGCTCTGACAATTAACCCGTTCACTCCCAAGAGTGCCAAGTTCAAAACTGAGGAAAAAATCTTGAATTTCATTTTGAAAAATTGTCAAAAACAAACAGCACCACTTTAAAGTATTGCTCAATAGCTTTCATTTGAATGGTTACACACAGTCGGGTTTCATCCCCAGACTCAAAAGGTACAACCACATTTATTGACTCATGGTTTGACTCTGGGAACGAAAGGGTTAAATGACTGTTCCTATCCCCTCTGCTGACGCAACTTCAGACAAACAAACAAAACAGTTTTGTAAAAGTGCAGCTTCTTGTAGGCGGATATATGAAATGTATGTACATGCATTCACTTCTTTTTCCTGGTTACGCTGTTTCTTATACATTTTCTACTGCCTGACTCCAGCTGTGAAATGTTTCTTCACACAGGTTCTTGGCCCACTTCTTGGAAACACTTTGTTCACTGAAGAAGATTTTAAACTCCTTGAGAACTTTGACATGGATTTATATGCTCGCAAAGTCAGAGATCAGGTATGTTAACACGGCATGCTAGTAGATCAGCAGCCTTTGAAGGCTAAATCCTCATAGTTAAACCTCCCCTCGACAGCCTCCCTGGGGACATAATTAACTGGCTGTTGTAGAGAGGTGGCATTTGTATACATGTGTGTTCAATAACAGCAAGTGTATGCCGGGATCGGCCCGCGATTGAGACGAGAAAACCTGGTCGTTATAGAGAAATGACGATTACAGGGAGGTGGTCATTAGTGGAGGTTGAAATGTACAATGGAACCTCTCTACAACAGCCACCTTGGGATGGAATTAACTGGCTGTTGTAGAGAGTTGGCAGTTAGTGGTAGTTCGACTTTAAATCAGCTGAGGAGTGCTTATTAGACAATAATTGTCTAGCCCTAGCCCATGCTTTAAGTCTATTATTGTGTTGTCATTCCAGACTTAAAGCATGCATAAATGATTTGTGACATTAAAATTTTAAATACCTTCAATCCAAAATGATACATTTTACACAAATTTAGTCAAAGAATGCGACCACTATTATATGATGCACAACATATGGGCTAAAGAGCTGCGCTGTTGTGCCTAGAAAGAAGACAATTTGTGGTATCTTGACTTACCTTTTTTCAAATCAAAAGGATTTTAAAGGGACTCTTATGTTGTTTTGTAGGTCACGTCCTGAAACTAGCACCCATGTGCTCCCAAAGATGCATCCTGTGGTGTCCTCATGTCCCCGCACAACCGCGCATCCCCGCGCCCCAAGTCGTTCTCCTTGCCCCTCATTTGTTTACACCCCATTCTATTTATTCTTTCACAGATTGATGAAATGACATTTGAAGGCTTATCAGCTGATGATGATACAAGGTTGGTGGTATTTCGTGGGCGACTTTTGTTGAGAAATGTATGACTTTTGGTTTGACAATGATATTCTAAACTATCACGTGGGCACCCAACCTTTAAATTTTCCTGTAGGTGTGGGAATGTCGTTTTTACGTTGTAACTGTGCTTTTTGTGCAGTTTAATGGCTTATTTTTAAACGCTAAGAAAAATGTATCTGTTCGGATATACGTTAGCTGAACTTTCAAACTTCAGAAAATTTTAGGGATTGAAATCTTATTACCCGAATTTATGAGCTGCATTTGCCTTTCCGAAAATCCTAGCTGACCTTGTTTTGTACCCAGAACGACATTTTTATCTCTCCGAAAACAAAAGGCATTAATTTTCCCATATTATAAGAAAGTTCGAGATGACATTTTCCTAACCGAATATCTGAGGCGATTATAGGCCTTTCGAACAGATATTCCACCGAAACGATCCGTTGGGTGCCCCTGCTAACACTGGATACCATTTGCGAGATAAGCTGCAAGGTTGAAGTCCAACACTGCGTATTTAACCATGCAAAGTTTTCTTTGGTCTAGCCTTGTTTGTTTCTGTTATTTATCAAATCTTCCGTGTTGTCTTATTCTCAGTGAATTTAGAAGTGATATCATCATGAAAGCATCCTCTGCACTGATCAGTCGAGACAAGAGGTCTCGCCAGGAAATTACTTTTAAAGATAGTGAACACAGGTAAGAACTTGAATACAATAAATACGAGTTGTTTTTTTTTTTTTCATTTCATGAGCTTTAAATTTGCTAAAAGAATTCGTCTTTAAACGAGAAAATTTGAAGTTCAGCTGTATCTTTATCAAGTATCAAGAAACTCATGAAAAATTAAGTTGTTTTGAGTTTTCTTCATACATTATAAATGAGGTTTTTAAAGTAAACTTATATGTAAATGGCTGATTATTTGAATTAAGTCTAATTTAGAACTGATTTTTTTTTTTTGGCTGAATCGAGGTTTATACGCAAGAAAAGCCTCTGGCACTCAGGGTATAACCACGACTAGGCGGAATCTAAATTATGTTATTTTAACGTTTATGAGCCGCAGTTAACGTTTGGCCGCGTTTAAACGTGGTGTAACAGGTGTGACTATTGGTTTAAACCGTGCCGCTTAGACCACGGCTTTCTCAAACGCTGTCTGAGGCTTCGTTTAAATAATCAGCCCTGCCATTCTAACGTAGGTCAATAACGCAGACCCAAAGGGCCGCATATTTAAACGAAGTCCGCTAAGTTAGGCCGTGGTTTAAGAGGTCTAAATCTACTTATAAGGAGGTCAGTCTAAGTAGTTAATTCTTTTTTTTAGTCCGTGTTATACACCTTCTAAGCAGGGTTTACTGTAAATGACGCCGTTCACATTTAGGTTGGCCAGTTTATAGTCGGGTTAGGCCACGGTTTTATTAAACCCTGCCTAAACCTTGTTTAAATATTCGGCCCAACGTGTTTGGATGCCCTTTAGATTTTGAAATAACTCGGAATTTCAAGTAAGATGACATTAGCTAAGCATTTTTACCGTTTGTTTCGTTTCTCAGTGTTATGAACATCAAGCCGAACCTAGAAGGTGCTAGTTTTGATGTAGTGGCTGTTCTGGATCCTCTCTCATTAGGTAACGATCCTCTGCATTTTTTTACTTTCTTTATTTGTTTTATTTGATATCAATCTTTAGCTACTGTAGCTTCCATGCCTTCAAAAATATTGGGCGTTTATACTGACGTTTAATTTTCTTGTTCTTTATTTTTATTTAGCTGCTCAGAAAATTGCCCCAATACTCATGGTAAGTTTTAATTATGTTTCACATATAATGGAACGAACGAAAGAATGGACGGACGGACGGACGGACGGACGGACGGACGGACGGACGGACGGACGGACGGACGGACGGACGGACGGACGGACGGACGGACGGACGGACGGACGGACGGACGGACGGACGGACGGACGGACGGACGGACGGACGGACGGACGGACGGACGGACGGACGGACAAACAACGAACGAACGAACGAACGAACGAACGAACGAAATAACGAACGAACGAACGAACGAACGAACGAACGAACGAACGAACGAACGGAACGAACAAACGAACAAAAGGGACGAACGAACGAACGAACGAACGCACGGACGAACGAACGGACGGACGAACGAACGGAGGAACGAACAAACAAAAGGGACGAACGAACGAACGAACGAACAAAAGGGACGAACGAACGAACGAACAAAAGGGACGAACGAACGAACGAACGAACTAAAGGGACGAACGAACGAACAAAAGGGACGGACCAACGAACGAACGAACGAACGAACGAACGGAACGAACGAACGAACAAAAGGGACGAACGAACGAACGAACGAAAGGAACGAACGAACGAACGGACAAAAGGGACGAACGAACGAACGAACGAACAAACGAAAGGGACGAACGAATGAACAAAAGGGACGAACGAACGAAACGAACGAACGAACGAACGAACGAAAGAACGAACGAACGAACGGACGAACGAACGAACGGACGAACGAACAAACAAAAGGGACGAACGAACGAACGAACAAAAGGGACGAACGAACGAACGAACGAACGAAAGGGACGAACGAATGAACAAAAGGGACGAACGAACGAACGAACGAACGAACGAACGAACGAACGAACGAACGAAAGAACGAACGAACGAACGGACGAACGAACGAACGGACGAACGAACAAACAAAAGGGACGAACGAACGAACGAACGAACGAACAAAAGGGACGAACGAACGAACGAACGAACTAAAGGAACGAACGAACGAACAAAAGGGACGAACGAACGAAAGAAAGAAAGAAAGAACGAACGAACAAACGAACGAACAAAAGGAACGAACGAACGAACAAAAGGGACGAACGAACGAAAGGAACGAACGAACGGACAAAAGGGACGAACGAACGAACGAACAAACGAAAGGGACGAACGAATGAACAAAAGGGACGAACGAACGAACGAACGAACGGACGAACGAACGAACGAACAAACAAAAGGGACGAACGAACGAACAAAAGGGACGAACGAACGAACGAACAAAAGGGACGAACGAACGAACGAACTAAAGGAACGAACGAACGAACGAACGAACGAACAAAAGGGACGAACAAACGAACGAACGAACAAAAGGAACGAACGAACAAAAGAACGAACGAACGAACGAACGAACGAACGAACGAACGAACGAAC
This sequence comes from Desmophyllum pertusum, assembly GCA_029204205.1. Lineage (NCBI taxonomy): Eukaryota > Metazoa > Cnidaria > Anthozoa > Scleractinia > Caryophylliidae > Desmophyllum > Desmophyllum pertusum. Next base: position 26,386 of record MU827798.1, on the reverse strand, counting down.
AAAAGGGACGAACGAAAGGGACGAACAAAAGGGACGAACGAACAAAAGGGACGAAGGGACGAACGAACGAAAGGGACGAACGAACGAACAAAAGGGACGAACGAACGAACGAACGAACGAACGAACGAACGAACGAACGAACGAACGAACGAACGAACGAACGAACGAACGAACGAACGAACGAACGAACGAACGAACGAACGAACGAACGAACGAACGAACGAACGAACAATATTGTTGGTCTAACGGATAAGTCAGTTTTCAATTGTTGCCAATTGTATTACCAAGGTCCTCTATGTCTACTTCGAGGGAAGGACAAGCAATATCAGACTCACGAAGGGTTTTTTTCTCTTAGGTTTTCCAAAATGTTACAAACGTGAACATCAAGCTTGCCATGAACTCCCGTGAAAAGCTCTCCGAGTTGCCTTTGAATCGCTTCTACCGATATGTCCTGGAACCTGAAGTGGCATTTGATGAGGATGGAGCCATGACAGAGGGTCCATTAGCCTTGTTTTCTGATATGCCGCAGTCGGTACTCCTTACAATGAACATGGACACACCTCTCGGGTGGATGGTAGAGGCTGTCTACGCACCGTATGACCTGGACAACATCAAGTTACAGGAGGTCAGATAAGTGACTAGAAGACTATTTTCAAATTACCACATCAGTTACAGTGTTTTTCTTAGTAAAGTTTCTTGTGCTAGCCAATCTAAATCCTGATTTTGCAATCCTTTGCAATCAATTTTACGTTCCAGTCAAGACTGGGCCAAACGAGAACACGGAGAATCGCTGAGAGTTTTCTTCAGTGACTATCATCCAGCGCAGGCCAAAAAGAGAAAACTATTGACGACTCAAGAAAAATTTGAGCAGATCCAAATTCGACAAGAGCACATGAGAGTTTCAGGTCAAACGAGAGCGAGAGGTTGAACTCTTGTCAACACTCGTTCTAGTTTGACTCAGGTTTTATGATAAACCGATGTTAGACTGTATTTTCCGATGGTTCTGTCCATTTAGTACATTACTAGCCTAGATTCGCGTTTCTTGTTGGGAAAGTGCTTCTAAAGGCCCGATCAAACGGTCACAACATTTGTCACAACATTCTCACAACATTTGTTGTGACATGTTGTGACCAACCTCTCAACATTTCAAGAACAAAAGAAATGTTGAGACAAAGTTTAAAAGAATTCAAACTCATCACAACATGTCACAACACCTCACAACATTGTTGTGAGGGGTGGTCAAACGGTCTCAACATCGGCTCACAACAAATGTTGCGAGAATGTTGTGACAAATGTTGTGACCGTTTGATCGGGCCTTAACTGTGTTTTCTTTGGTTTAGCATTTACTTGCCTTTAAAAAACTGGTTTAATTAATTAACTTGACTGTGTATTTATCGCTATAACAGTATGCGGTGTCTTTGTTTTAGGTGGATAATCAAGTGATTGGAACATATGAGTTGGAATATATTTTTATCGAAGGTAAAGAACGGGGCACAGCCATTGAATTTTGCTTGGCATAATCTCGAGATTTTGTTGATTTGAACGATACTTCTCAAACTCATTTTAAAATTCATCAATTATAACAAAGGAATTCATTACTGTGGCAGAGGTTTGGCTATCTTGTCTAAATTGGCATATATATTTTTACGATTTTACTCCTCCGTTCGTTAGGTTTTGTTTCGATTGAGAAGATATCTCAAACACTCGATACAGTGTTTCATCCGATTTCTAACCACCCCGAATTTCGTCAAAAATGCCCCGCTTCGCGTCGTGATTTAACTCTATTCTCGGTGTTTGGAAATCCGATGAAACACTGTCTCTCTCGTTATATATTGCTTGCTAGATGACAGGAACCCATTAGAAAGTGAGGTTTACTAATGAGGGCGAGGATGGAGATATTTATTGACAATTACAATCTCAAACGTTATTCTACTTTCCTTTTAATTTTTTTTCACAATGTTCTTTTCACTGATAGGCCATTGTTCGGACTTTCACACCAGACAACCACCAAGAGGATTGCAGTTCACTCTTGGAACTCCGAGGAACCCTGCTATGTTTGACACAATTGTTATGGCGAATTTGGTAAGACTGAGAGGCGTGTCTAAACTATTACACTCCTTGCAGTCCCCAGCCGTCCTCTCATTTGTCGACCTCCCAAGAGCAGATGTTAGATTCGGTGGTATATGATAAGAGGAGCACGCTAGGCCGTCCTTCCCCCTCCCCCTTCCCCCCTCCCCACTCCACCTCTCTCAGATGCTCAGATGTCCCTCGTCACTCTCGAACCACGTCGAAAGAAAAGTTCTTGCAAAGCGAATTAATTTCGAGGAGAATAGCGTGCTAGAAGACTAAAGTTAACCACACATTGGTATAATTATAGTCATCTATTTGTATTGAAATGGACATTACACTTCCCCTGATAAATGCTCATTTACTTTTATTTTTACCGTTTTATGGAAGTGTTATTGAAAGGGCTAGAAGCCTCTGCGGAGTAGAGAGATTTTCTAGTATTATCTGGTTGTTTTCAATAGATTTAAACCATTACTTAGAGAAGAGATTTCGTTTGGTTTGTAAGTAACACAATTTAAATAGCATATCTTTGTTAGAAAACATTTCAAGCAATTGTTTAGTAGCATCTCGATTGTGTCAAATTGAATGTCATTTTGTTTCATGTGATATACAGGGTTACTTCCAGCTCAAAGCTTACCCAGGATCTTGGTCGCTTAGAGTACGAGAGGGCAGATCGTCTGAAATTTACGAGATTGAAAGGTAACACTGGATGGGATGCTAACTAGTCCATTGCAGATTAACCCAAAGCATTTCGCCAAGTTTCCCTAACAGTTCGCCGGTACCCATTTATTTCCTTGCCCGAGCATTTTTTCTTCGCTCACTTCAAGATGGCGGCCATTTATGTTTTGCATTTTTTAAAGCGACTAAATATTGTTTCAGGTTAATCAACAGTTTAGAATTTGAAGTTAACCAACGGTTTACAGTTCGGGGCTCAAAAATGGTTGGAATTACGTTGTTAAGCAACGATTTTATGATTTATTCGTGGTAAACCGGTTAGTATTGACGTTTTGTTATGGAAGCATGTTATTGCCTTAAAAGTTAGTGGTTCGGGCAGCTAGCGGCTTGATTGTGTTGTACTAGGGAATCAGATTATTGTGTGTTCGAAACAACTCAATTCGTGAATCGCGTTCTCTTTTAATGCAGAAAAAATATATGAATGCTGCCATCTTGAAGTGGGCGTAAAAAAGAAAATTGCCCTGCCCGGTGGAGAGGGGTACTGTGAGAGTAAAGTGTCTTAGGGGCTCGAACCCGGACCACTCTTATCAACTACAATTGCCTACATCACCAAGATCACTTTCTCTCGCACTGTTCTTCCGCAGTTCACATACGAGTTGTTGCATACACATGACTGTTGTACATTAACATAAATTAATTATTAAGAGATACAACAACTCTGGCATTTTGTTCTTCGATGTCGTAAAGTGAGGTGCACCTGTTGCTTTCACATAGCTATTCTGAGTTGCCTTTTGCCTCTGTTTCAAAGCGAGTCCTTGTGCGAAACCACTGAAATGCAAATGTGTTTGATTTGCATGTAAATGAACTTGGGGAGTAAAACTCATTTCACATGAAAGGTTATGCGCCAGGACTCGTTTTGAAAGAGAGGTCAAAAGGCAACTCGCAAATGGCCTATTAACATTTATTGTTCAAGGATCGTATTTCTTGTACGTTTTATTACAACTTGTGATTACAGCTTCATATAGACTTTTCTTACTAAGTAATGGTTGTTTTCATTCATTTAGTGTTTCTGGAAGCATTAAGGAAGACGACAGTCATTTTACAGTCATTGTTGATAGCTTTGTCGGAAAGCTTATGAAAGTAAAGGTGAGACGGCCGGAGCACAACAGATCTGTTTTGTGTAAATCGTTTTCTTCAGTAATGACCTATTTTCACTATTGCGTATTGCTGTGTCACTGTTTTTCAATTGAGCGTCGAAAGTAATTCAGAATTGCTTTAGGTTTACTTTACTACTCTCCATGATTGGTTTAAAAAACTCGCGCCACCTTCTCAACTAATCAGATGCAAAACCACAGGGAGCCCAGACAAACTGTTTGTCTTTGTGCTATTTTGCATTTTTATAGTGAATGTATGGGATTTACTGAATGGTCCATAGAATTACTGTTGTTTACTGTACATCTAATTAAACGAAAAGGGAGGAAACAACAGTAAACAGTAAACAACAAAAACAAAATCCTTAAAATCGCTTAATAAATTCGCCGTTTTGAGCAAAAAAAAAACACGACAGTACACAACATGTAAGGTACATTTACATTTATTCAGCAGGTATTTGTGACTATTCACAATTCTACGGACCATTCAGTAAATCCCATACATTCACTATCAAAACAGTCAAACAGTTTGTCTGGGCTCCCTGTGGCAAACCACCCCGCGCATGGCACCGGTTACGTATAATTGTTTCGAGTTCTCATTGGTTCGTTTTGTTGTTGTTTGCGTTTGTTGTGATTGGCCATTGTAATTGCTTTGGTTTTGGTTTTACGACACTCAATTGAAAACCGCTCTATCTATTATTCGTTGTTCAGGTTAAGAGAAAGCCAGGCATGGAAGGAAAAGATCTCCTCAGTGAATCGGACAGCAAGTCTTCAGGAGGTATATGGGATTCACTCTCAAGGTAATTGGATCTGCATTGATTATCCTTAGTGTATACGATCCTCGAACGTTCGGCACACAGGGCTCGGTTGTTCAAAATATGGATAGCGCTATCCAGTGGATAGCGTAGTTTGTTTTGTTAACACTTACCCATTGGATAGCGTTTTTATCCGGTGGATAGCGTTATCCATACTTTGAATAACTGGGGCCAGGAAAGGAGTTATCCCTGGGACTAGCCCTTACAACAAGTCCCTTATTTTTAACTACCTGTTTCTGTTTGTTTGTTTGTTTGTTTGTTTGTTTGTTTGTTTGTTTGTTTGTTTGTTTTTTCAGAAAATCTAGTTACGGGGACTAAAAGTTGATCCCTGCAAGTTGTCCCATGAAGAATTCAAAGGGACTAGTCCTAGGGACTTGTACGCTCAAATTGTGTCTGTCCCCACGTGTGAACTGTTTGTGGGACTAAATAAGAAAATAAGCCAATCAGAGACCAAATTGGACTGCCCCTGCAACAAGTCCTCTAGTGTGTACAATCAAGGGACTTATCCCCATGACATGGTCTTGCTACAAGTCCCTTGCAACACTTCCCGTCGAAAATTCATCTGCGTTCGTAGGCTACAAATTATCATCCATTTTATTTTGTTGTTGTTGTTGTGATTTTCTATTGTGTTGCATTGTTGGTCTGTATAACCAGAAGCAGTTTTATTCATTCTTATTTACCTAGCATGGTTGGAAGTGAAACAAAAGAAGAGCTCCCTAAAGATGAAACCATCAATGTTTTCTCTGTGGCTTCAGGTCATCTCTATGAACGTTTCTTGAGGTAATATTTAATCCGTGATGCTTGAGTAACTTTTCTTTCAAAGGTAGCAGCAGTACAAGTGCTTTAAGTTTACTTTTTTAAGTAACTATGTCACTTTTTGCGATGTTCCAAAGTACAGTGCTGTAGAAGCTCTTTGAGCGGACCCCTCTCGTAAGCGGATAGCTCAGTCTACTTACGGCCGCTTTGACAAAATCCCGTTTGAACTCTAGCTCATACAAACTCTGTACTTACACATTCCCGTAGGCGGCCAGCTCCAGTTGCAGACACTTTTTCTGCTTCCCGAGGGTGTCCGCTCACGGGAGCTTCTTCTAATTGAAGTCAACTTCAAAATAGAAAATCACCAGAGGCAATAGCTAGTTTTCTCCCAAATGTAGATGTAGTATGTATTCCGATCGATGCTCCGACACCACGTTACTCGAACTGACCAATCAGGTAGCGCTCTTAAAATAGCTCAGTCATGGACTATGAAAATTTAAAAATAGATTTCAAAAAATTATAATTGGAAGAAATCCATGTATAGGGGAATTCTTCTCTTAAATCATACTCTTTGCTGATTGGTTATTTTATATTTTCCCTTTCAGGATAATGATGTTAACTGTTATGAAGAATACCAAAAACCCTGTCAAGTTTTGGTTCCTGAAGAACTTCCTGTCACCCACGATAACGGTATGATAATAATAATTATTTCATTCAATTGATTGATTACTTTAATGTAATTCATTTTTAAGTGGTAATTTAGTATTTTTAAAAACTGAAAAGTAAAACGAAAAAAATGGATCAAAATCCTCCAATCACAACCCACGGATATGACCTTTTGGACCCGGTGACACGTCTGCAAAGATGATTGACGGCAGTGTTAAACGCAACGGTTGATTGAGTTTTTACTGTAACTTCATAGTTCACATGTTATTGAATGGCGCAGTAAAACAATGTTTAAACAATTCCAAACAATGGATACAACTCCCAGTTTTAGTTTCATTATGGGCGCATTGAAATCTAGGAAACCTGTACGAACAACGTACACACTCCTGTGTAACTAAGCAGCACGCTTTGCATCACAGAGCAATAAGTTCAAAGCATTGTTTATACGCGATACTATCCAAAAATGTATTATGACATCTTCACTAGAAATCCTATAAAGCTGTCACTTTACTTCTCCTAGAAATAATTACCGAAAATCGCTTTGAAATTGGCGGCGGCCCGGCTCAGTGTGTTTCCTGATAGTTTGTGTTGGAGATAACGCTGTAACTCAGAAACTCACAACATCTGTTATATGTGGAAAGAAATGATGGTAAATGTTGAGCTTGGTCGCAACAAAATGAGAAAAACATTCATTCAGTGACACAAGCTGCTCGGAAAAAAAATTCTGAGTTCTCCCAACAGGAGTCAAACCTATGACCTTCTGCACACCGGTCGGACGTTCTACCACTGAGCTACAGGAGACTCGTGAGAGCTCAGGCCATATAACTAGGTTCAAGTGTGACAAACATCCCGCATACTGCTAGGATTAGATTTGTCGATATGTGAAATATATATGTAAAGAAATTATGATAGTCTTTTGGTAGAAATTAAAATGAGAAATATATTATTCCGTCAGTGACACAAGCTACTCGGAAAAATAATTCCGAGTTCTCCGTAGAGTTCTCAATAACATCTGTTATTGTATTCATTTACAAGGCCTTCCTTCCTCACATGGCCAAAGAGTACGGTTTTGAGTACGAACTTGTGCAGTACCACTGGCCTCACTGGTTACACGCCCAAACAGAGAAGCAGAGGGTTATTTGGGGGTAAGTAAGTCTATTTCAAGCCACAACTTGTCGTCAGTTTAGAATAGATCAGCAACGAAATTCTCCTTCCAGTTTCTGTACATTTTATTATAACTATTTTGGAGAATTTGGTTTTCATCAAGGAATAGTTTGGTTTACTTGACATTTTTCCTTTTTCTTTATTTCTTGTTTCTCAGGTACAAGATTTTATTTTTGGATGTTCTGTTCCCTCTCCATGTGAAGAAATTCATCTTCGTTGATGCAGATTTAGTACGTATCTTGTAGGCTTTATATATTTACTTTGAGTAACCATTTATGCAAACAAAGTTAAAATTGTTCAAATGTATTATTATTTTCCTTTGGTGACAGAAATTGGTAGTTTGTAGTATTTCTCACTTTTGTTTATATAAACCGTGGTAAGGTGTGCCGTAAAGCCTGGTTTTCACTAGCGACGTACGCACAAGTGCAAGCAACATACGCAGACGCAGTAACGTGTTGATTTGTCGTAAGCAAAAGACACTGATGATCAACGCGTTACTGGGTCTGTGTATGTTGCTTGCGCTTGTGCTTGTGCTTGTGTCGCTAGTGAAAACGTACTTAACCAGGCGTTAGAAATAGCTATCATCTGTGCTATGTATGTAGTTTATACAGAATGTGTCAGATTTACAGACTGGAGCCGAAGGCGAGAGTTTTTAAATCTGATGCAACTTACAGAAAAATGGAATTAGGCTCGAATTCTGTTATTAATATGACTTATCAAACGTCTAGATGTGCAGAACCATTTTTTTATTTCAGTTGTTTTGGTGACACGAGGTGTTTTAACCAAGAAAAGTGAAGCAAAAGCTGATGTAAATTAGGACGGTTTCTTTATAATTTTCTTTGTTATTAATGAGCTTGATAACTGTTTTCAGATTGTAAGAGCGGACTTAAAGGAGCTCAATGAGATGAACTTGTATGGAGCTCCTTACGCGTACACGCCATTCTGTAGCAGTCGTACAGAGATGGATGGTTTCAGGTATATGCATCACAAAACATCATTTATTGGTGTTACTATCACCAGTGACGTAAAACAAAACACTCAATGCCCATACTAAGAAACAGGTGCTAACTAACCATGGTTTCTACAAATCAGCCTAATACCTTAAACCTTCACAGCTGTCAAACGCACTGCGCGCGCGCAGTTCCCGCCAAACTGTCGCTGCGAAATGTCTTAAAATTGCAAGTCCTCCACTTTAAAGCCAACAGTTAAGAAATTTACTGACAAGTTAAGCTTTGTACGCCGAGTATTCGTAGAATAATTGTTATCCACGTACTTTATCGGCTCGTATTTTGGTTTACCACTGCATTTTTAGTAACGTTTTCTTTCAAACGTCTTGCCCATTACGCTTCAAACTCTTGGATAAGTCAAGGCAACCTAAACCGGAAGTGGCGCTGAATTTTTGCGTTTGGCTGCTGTGAACCCTAAACTAAGGAGCAGTACTTCTAGTATAAAATTATATAATTTTGCTCTTGATTGGTAGATCGACTCAAAACATTTTTTCTATATAATATATTTACTTTACCTTAATTTGGTTTGAACATTCTCAACCAGTATATTTGTTGGTGAATACACAAAACATAAGTTGATTTAAGCCCCTGTCAACATTTGTCTCGACATTTTCTCAACATTTGTTGAGAGCCGATGTTAAGGCCGTTTGACACCCACTCTCAACAATGTTAGAGGTGTTGTGACATGTTGAGAAGAGTTTGATTTCGTTTAAACTTGTCTCAACATTTGTGTGGCAAATTAATAAACTAATAAAACTAAAACTAAACTAATCTTCTCGACATTTCTTTTGATCTCGAAATGTTGAAGCCGTTTGAAACGCTCTCTGATCTCAACTTCTCTCAACATTGTTCTCAGTCCCATCTCACTTGTTGAGCATTTGTTGATAAGTTGGCGAGGCCGTAAGACCGGGCATGGTCTCAACATCTCTCAACATGATTCAACAAATGTTGAGAGAATGTCGAGATGAGACCGTTTGACAGGGCGTTTATAAGTGATAGCACAATGAACGAAAACTAACAAACTCCCGCAAGTTAAGTTCACACTTTTTAAGATACAATGTGAAATAATTGTAACATCGGCAATAGGTTTTGAGTCAAAGCTATGTTTCATCACAACAACGCCTGAAAGCGAATGGAAACTGAATCAAAGAGTTGGCTTTTGTGAGCTGTCATCTCGTTTATTGTTTTCCCGTCATAGGTTTTGGAATAGTGGTTACTGGAGAAGTCATTTAGGTAGAAGGCCTTATCACATCAGGTGAGAGAATCTTATAGTAAAGGCACGAGATGAGACATAAAACCATAAGGTTTTGGTGGCCACAACTTTTTCTTTTTCTTGATAGATTTTATGTATGGAGCATTAGCATTTACTGCATGTGAAGATGACGCTGCCGTTGCCACTCGACAAAGTTGTTAATTAATTGTTGACATCTTTTTGACAACTTTAATGGGTTCCGTTTTGTGGTGCCACATTTGAACTAGACTAGAAACTAAAACCATTCAAATTTCACGACTCCGCCTCTAACACTCCTTGGATTTTGATTGGTCAAGTCAAACGGAACCCATCCGAAAGTCGTCAAAAAGATGTCAAAAATGAATCAAAAACTTTGTCGAGTTGCAACGGTAGCGTCATCTTCACTGTAAACTCCAGGAAAAAACGCTTGAACAACTTAGATCTCGTCGGTACGGCGTACCGCACCATGTGATGTTACTTTAGATAATAGTTTCTTCAAAATTTAATCACATTAACATGAATATGAGTGCATAACTTTTATATAGATAAAGGAACAATTCTCTAGAGAAGATCACATAATCTGAAACGGAGCAACAAACACACCAAGCTAAATAGTTATATTGTGTGTACAATTTCTTGCAAAGCTTTAGGTATTGCTCCTCAGACAAATGCCTGTAGCCATATATTTGTAACCAGTAGCATCTGAAGTCATAAAACGTTTGAAGTATCTTCATTGTGTAAAAAATGGGAACCTCTACACCATTTAATAGATCAGTAGCTGTCGTCTCCTCGAGTATCGAATAGTTTGTTTTTCTGCAGGTTTTGGTGTCCGTGTACAGTGTAGCTTAGTGTGTGTTGTCTAGGCTAATTTATTGTGTAGTGTAGTTTTTTAGCGTAGAGTTGTATAGTGCCGTTGTGTCATAGTGTAATTCAATGTTGTAACCTTTTTGTTATTAATTAATATTAATTTTTTTTTTTTTAAATACAAAAAAAAAAATATTCATTGTGTATTATTCTTGTTTTGTACAGTGCGCTTTACGTTGTGGATTTGGATCGGTTCAGGCGACTTGCTGCTGGTGACAGGCTGAGAGGACAATATCAGGTTAGTGAACAATTATCAACTGCACAACGGTGAAGTACACCGACTATATGGTAGATAATTGGGTTAGGATTGACCAGTGAATAACCAGGGTGATAAAAAACGATACGGAAAAAATTGTTAAGTATCTTCGTGAAAAACAATTAGCGCAAGATCTCCACATTTTAATTAGCAGAGGAAAAGAATTATTTGCAGCTTTCTTGTATGCTGATAAGAAATAAGTCATAACTATTGTAAACGGCGTAGAGAAGATATCCGTTTACAAACCTTGTTTTTGTTTCTGTTCTTTAAACAAAATATATCTTTGTTTCACCAGCCAATACAGTTGTAGTTCTCTGGTTGGACATCAATATGCCAATAGTTGACGTCACGATATCTTTGCTATAGACGAATCAACGTCACGGATAAACCCATAAACATATAAAATAGGGTGAACTGTTAGCATTAGTTTGTATGGTAACTTTTTCCGAAAACAAATAATCTTCGTTGAGTTTCATCCCTTCTGAGAAGCAAGCTACTCTACGGGCGTTAAGAGTAAACAACCCCGAAGGTTGTCAAGTTAGGAGTGGGCTCTGTCAATAGACCATTTCTGAGTTGCTTTTTGCCTCTGTTTCAAAACGAGCCCAAGTACGAAACCATTCATACGAAAATGAGTTTAATTTACATTTGAATGAACTCATGAGTAAAACTCATTTTCATATGGAAGGTTTTCGCCCTTGGACTCGTTTTGAAACAGAGGTAAAGGGAACTCGGAAATGGCCTACTGTCGGAGATGAAATTTGACCCTCAAAATCCCTTTGTTTTACAAAATGAATTGAGAAGATATAAGATGAAATCGATACTAAGGAAATGCTTGAATTGTTTATTTGTCATACAGGGCTTGAGTCAGGATCCAAATAGTCTGTCTAATCTTGATCAGGTGGGATGTAGTTTAATTCAGTTCTAATAGTAAATCAGTTTGAAACAATCTGCAATTCCAGTAGCATCGCAACAAAAGAATAAAACATACCAAAGGTTCATAACCTACATAATCGTATATTATATTATATTGAAGATAAATCTGTACGTGGAAATTCGTAGCAACAAGCCAAGGCATTGCACTACTATCGCATTAAATTATTGCTGGTTAATTATTGAACTTATACGTGGCAACATGAAAAAGCACGCGTTATTGAAATGTTCTAATATTATTTCGTCTAGTGTGATCGTCAGGGCGAGGGTAGTCCTGGAAAAGACTCTTGTTAGTCACCAACCCTCAACCGGACGACCACTCTAGACGAACGACTGATACTCCTAGGTTGAAGCTATTTATATATTAGAAGTGAAGAATATTTCACCCGGCATATACATCACTTCTCACTTTATTTCTGTGTTTTCAATATTAGTAATTTTCTGACAGCCAGTCATCTTCGGGGACCCATGGTCTTCGATTTCTCGCCCTGGATATTTTGAAATAGCAGAAGATTTAGACAAACATTTTAAAAGAAAAAATAAGCGTTAAAAAGAGTACATACGAACAGACGTTTCGACGTCTCCATGCCGATATTTTCAAAAGTAAATGTCACAAGATTACATACTAAAAATGCGAGAATGTGAAGCAGTTCATTGGACAATAGTTTTGCGTGATTGGAGTCAGCTTACTGTCCTCATTTTAGCATGATTTTGGGAAGCGCAGAAACATATCTAGATCATAGGAAGTTGAACAATAATGGTTTGATTTTGTAGAATAGCACTCGACAAATGACAGGAACCCATTAGGAAGTGAGGATGACTAACGACAGCGAGGATGGAAATGGATTGCAATATGGATTTTTTGAAAAAACGTCAGGATGTCAGTTTTTCAAAGTTTCAAGTTTGGCTCGGAAATCTTTGAAATTTTGCAAACATTTTGTTGCAGTATGGAATTTCTTGAAGAAATTGCTTTTTATCATTAGTTAGAGTTTATTACGTTCTTATTTCATAGATTTAGGGACCATTTCGTGCATTTATAACTGTTTTGAGCAAATACGCCGGGACAGTGTTCCTTTAAGGTTTGTTTTTTTTTCTTAAGCAGTCTAGCTTCCCTCAGGATTTCTTCAAGATGGAGAATTGGTTAACTTGAAGTCTGCTAAATGTTTGGTGCAATCCTGACTTTAACGTTTTATCCTGTCTTTGTGTAGGACTTGCCCAACAACATGATCCACCAAGTTCCCATCCGGTCCCTCCCTCAGGAGTGGTTTGTGGTGTGAAACGTGGTGGTGACGATGAATCAAAGAGCAGAGCTAAAGCCATTGATCTGGTATTGTATTCCATTCGGGTTTTTTTTTTTTTTTTTTTTTTTTTTTTTTTTGCAACACAAATTATTTTATTGTCAAAAAAAAAAAAAAACACGAATTACAAGGTTGGTACTAACACTAATTACAGAATTGACATTAACAGAAATTATAAAACTGTGACTAGCTCTAGTTACAATTCCATTCGGTTATGTCTGACCAAATATACCACTATATCACTGGTTCTGTGCGAGTGTGTTACATGTGTACATATAAACTGGCCCTACAGTTAAACTCGCTAAACCGTGAACGCTATCAAGAGCTAAAGCCATTGATCTGGTATTGTATTCCATTCGGTTATGTCTGACCAAATATACTAGTACATTACAGGTATTGCGCGAGTGTGTTACATGTGTACATATACAGCTGTTTCGAGAAAGGCTGTCGGAAAAAAGTGCACGCGACAATCCCGAAAGGTATTGTGGGTAGTTTTAAGTTCACGGTTCCTTGACTTTAGCATTTCAGGGAAATCTGAGAAAATGGCACGAGGCGCCATGGACGTATGTCTGCGAGTGCTAAAAGAAAGCAACAAAAGTAGGTTCGACAGCTACAGTGTCAGGAACGTACCTTTCTGATCATATCCCAGATTACCTTTCGGGATTGTCGCGTGCGCTTTTTTTGCGACAACCTTTCTCGAAACAGCTGTAAACCTGTCCTACGGTAAACCCCGCTAAACCGTTATGTTGGTTTTCACTAGCGACATAAACACAATATTAGAGATATTAAGCACCGCGTTCTACGGCAAACGGCAAACGTCAGCTTGCACTCGATTTTCTTTACTTTTCCTCCAATCGTTTAAATAAATCCTTCAGAAAAATCGAAAATAATTCACACGTTCACGATAAACGCGAAACTACTCTCTTTGACGTACAAACGGCAAACGCCAGACGACAAAAGTGGGATTTTTGCCGTTTTCGGGAAAAACAAACGCGATGCTTAATCTCACGAATATAGACTATATACTGACGCGAGAATATGAATGATTTCGTCAACTGCGCGAAAGCTCACTAAATTGTGCATTTATGCCCTAACTAGTGTAAACAACCCCATGACAAAAGAACCTAAACTACACAGTGCTGTGAGGATAGTGAAAGAGTGGACTGATCTAGACAATGAAGTAAGAAGACTGCAAGAAAGGGTATCCTCGCAGACAGCTTCTTCAAACTCCGAATCAGCTAAGCCAAGCGGTTAGTTTAAATCATAGCTAATAGAGGGAAATGGTTATGAAGCCCGGCAAACTTCAAAGGAGCAAACAAAGAGACCAAGATTTATGTTGGAAGGTCCATGACCGTGCACATCTTTTGTTTTGCGCTCATACACTATGCATTAATTACGTAATCGCAACGTTTCTATTGGTTAGTTGCTTGAACACACGTAATCACATATTGTATTTTGTCAGGTTTTGTGCACGGTCAACCCCCAAAATAGCGAACAAAAACAAAACAAAGAACTTTGCTGGGATTCGTAACCATTCCCCTCTATTAAATCGTTTATTTATATATGTTGGTCTTATGACTCGTATGTTCTTTTCTCTTTTTAGAGAGCAGGGAGGAACAATTTATTTTCGTTTGCATGCTCCAGCAAACATCTAATTTGTTTAGGCCCACAATCAGGAGGAAACATTCTCGAGACACTGCTAGAAATAGCTCCAGGCTCGAGCTAAAACACTTCAGTAAACATCCGCGCTAAATTATTACATAACTTAAAGATGATTTTCTGTCCGTACTGCGCAATCTCCGCCATGCAATGTTTTGGAGTCTCAAACGAAGAAATATAAATACTAGCTAAAATAAAAATTCCGGGACAAACCTACCTTTTTCTTCATTATTAACGCCAGATATCCTTGCCAAACAATAATAACGAATAGGAGAACCTCGCCGTTATCCCAAACCGACGTTTCAGCTCATCGGGCATTCCTAAACGTAACGACCCGTGATGGCGGACTCAAAAACGTCATGTACGCTATTAACATATTATATGTGTAGCATATTCAACAAATTCAAATTCAACAAATATATGTGTAGCATATTCAACAAATTCAACAAATATGAAAACAACCCCTGAGGCTGCGCAGTACGGGCTGGAAATCATCTTTAAGACTCCAAAAAATGTCAATTATGTTTTCACTAATTTATATTCATCTGTCACATTACTGTCACTCTCTACTTGATAATGATGTTAAAAACATCAGAACGTCGTATTGTAATATGTTTTGTATTTTTACTGAATAAAAGTATGTTTCTTTTATCCCACAGATTCTCCAATCAAAGCAAAGGAAGAGCTGTAGTTTCTGAGAATTTTCTGGACAAAGTGCCATAACCATTCGTTCGTTTCGCATAATCACTACTGGAAATGCGACTGGCTTTCAAACCTCGCAGTGTCTTTTACTGTAGCTGACTTGTTTGTAAGATCTGATCTTCCCTGTCCTTGCTGTCCTATTGTCCAGCCTCTCCCATGAAAATGAACTGGGCTATGCTGCCGTGGATTAGAAATTTAGCTGTCAACTTCTTACATATTGTGAATTTTTCACTTGGTCCCAGAAATACAAAAATTGATGTAAACTTGATAGGGCCGAATATTTAAACAAGGTTTAGACATGGTTTGACAAAACCGTGGCCTAACTCGAGTTCAAACTGGCCAACCTCAATATGTTTAAACGTCATATACTATAAACCCTGGTTAGAAGGTGTATAAACACAGACTAAAAAAAACAATTAGCTACTTAGACTGACCTGCTTATAAGTAGATTTAGATCTCATTAAATTCTCTTAAGCCACGGCCAAACTTAGACTTCGTTTAAATATTCGGCTCTAGATCTATAATGCCGAGTCGGTGTCCGTACATTAACGAGTTTCGCGGTATGTACCAAAATTAAACTAACGAATGGAAGACTCAGACTCGTACCCAGTCGCTTATTATGTGATTTTTGGGTGAGGGGGAGATTGGATACGAGAGTAGATCGAGGCGCGCGGGGAGTCATGGGAAGGGACGAAGGAAAATGAGTCGCTATTTTTCCTTCGTCCCTTCCCATAACCCCTCGCGCGCCTCAATCCACTCTCGTATCCAATCTTCTCTCATCCCAAAAACATATAAATAGCGACTGGGTACGAGTCTGTAGAATACTGCTACAAACAGTATCCCATAGGTAATCGTCCTTTAGCTGCTCACAAGTTTTACGCGGTATTATTTCCTTCTTTATAAATAGTGAATAAAGTACTTGTTATTTAAACAATTACACTAGCGTCGGGCTTTGTACGATACAAGAATGCACTAACAGTTTTAAATAAAACAGATTAAAACAAATTTCTCATCAGGGAAGTGATCTTGCTCCAATTCTTGTTTTGCTGGACCATACTTGTATTCAAGCGGGGAAACAAGTGCCATTTTATGGCGAAGTGTCTCCGACGAGGCTGAACCCTTGGTTTTGTCCCGAATTTGCTAAGCAACATGACGTATTGCTATGCTGGCGCGATTGGAGCGGAAATAAAAGACATTTATCTCTCCTTGCCGTCGTGTTTCAAAAACCACACAACAACACGTTCGCGCCAAAAATTAAGTGCACGACCCCACCAGCTCTGCTGATTGATTTATCGTGTTGAAATAAAGTGATTGATTGATTGATTGATTGATTGATTGATTGATTGATTGATTGATTGATTGATTGATTGATTGATTGATTGATTGATTGATTGATTGATTGATTGATTGATTGATTGATTGCTTCTCGGAGTACTCTTTCCTGCTAGCAGAGTCTCCTTTTACATTACTTTTACCTTACTCTGAAAGGAGACTCTGCTCTGACTCGAAACGATGTTTGATCTAAGCGCCGTCCACGATCGTGGACGAAATGAACTGGTTTTTGAAACCGGTTGTCGCGAAGTATTCAGTACTGCTGGAATTATCGCTGACTAGTAACGGAGCCCACAGTGACAAAGCGCATGCTGTTCTATCTGGCCGCTGGTGAATATTGAGCCCACATTTCAACATGACATGACGGCTGGCGTGACGCGAAGAATTCAAACGTGTTGTAAAGCATCTCAAGCCTTCCTCCTGAACCTGTCGTCGTGGTTATTTCGCCGCTCAATTCTCTGATCGCCGATAAAATTGATTTATACCGTAAATAGGGCCTCAAGGCACCGAAGGTGGAACCTGCTGTGCTACAATCGCAAGATCTGCAGCCCGGAATGCCTCGAGCAACTACAAACAAAGCAACTTCTGGGAAAGATTGATGAAAGGTTGATTGGAATAGTTGTTGATGAATCTCATTGTGTTGTTACAGCACTGGTATGTCGCATTTAGAGCATTTATGTCGAGTACTTGTGAATATTTTACAGCGCGAAGGGCTGTAACACGTGACATGCGACATATGATCACGCGCGATCACGTGCGAAAGTTGTTTGGTCGCTTAGTAACGCTAACGCATGCTCAACTGGAATCATTTCGAGTCAGAGCACAATCTCGTTCCCAGAGTCCTCGTTACCCTTGTCCAGCGGTGGAGCGGCCAACAAGGACCTCTGGGATAAAGGGATCCGCCATGACCGGATTCTAGGGCTTCCGGCTCTACTGCGCATGTGTTCGACCCCATGCTTCAACTAACGGACGCCAAGATTCTTGGACTTCCGGTCTTACTGCGCAAGTCAGGCGGATCGCTTTATCCCAGAGGTCATTGTTGGCCGCTCCACCGCTGGACAAAAGTAACAAGGACTCTGGGAACGAGATTGGTCAGAGCAGAGTCTCCTTTCAGAGTAAAGTAAAAGGTAACGTAAAGTAAAAGTAACGAAAAAGGAGACTGCTAGCAGGGAAGGAGTACTCGTGAGTGCTTGCACTAACTTCTGATTGGATAATATGAATCAGAAACTCTTCGATTGCTCGACGATTATTTGCCAAAACTGGCACTGGTTTCCAGACTGTATTTACGAAGGCCGCAATGATGGTTTTCGTACTTAATGGGCTCCTGTTTTCGTATTATAATGTATTAGTATAGGTAATCACATGATTTTGAGTGCAATTTGGAATAAATAAGCACGAATAAATTTTTCAAAGACTAACAACATTGCACGAGCCCGTAGGGCGAGTGCTATTTGTACTCTTTGAAAAATTTACAAGTGCTTATTTAATCCAAATTGCACGAGAAAAATCATGTGATTACTTGTAAATAACACACTTGAAAAAATACTGTTTACCGATTACTCAGGCTGACGAGCCCTTGGTCTTCGTAAAAATTCCGGAAGTATTTGCAAACCTTCCGATAAAGTTGGGAAATCCTTCGGATGTCTTCGGGTGATCTTCGGCAAACTTCGGAAATCTTAGGGTGTTCTTCGTAAATCTTCGGTAAACTTCGGAAGTCTTCGGGTGATCTTCGGAAAACTAAGGTAAACTTCGGAAGTCTTCGGATGAAGTTCGGAAATCTTAAAAGACTTCGGGAAATCTTTGGAAGTCATCGGGTGATCTTCGGAAACTTTCGGAAGGCTTCGGGTCAATTTGGGCCATCTTTGGCATACCTCGTATGACCGTCGGGAACCGTTAGGTGTCTTCGTACACTTGAACTGCACTGCTCTTAGCCAATCAGAATGGAGTAATTTTTTCAAGTGTATTATTCATTCGGTTTGGCATGGCGCAAACATTGGAAGGAACTCAAGAAATCGGAAATACACGTTTATGTATCAAAGTCATATGGAAGCGGACACCCTCGGGAAGCAGAAAAAGTGTACGCAAATGGAGCTGGCCGCTTTCAGGAATGTATAAATACAGTTTGTATGAGGTTAGAGATTCGAACGCGGTTTTGACAGGGCGGCCTAGAGTAGAGCTGTCCACTTAGGAGAGTGTTTGCTCAGACAGCTAGGACTTTTCACGTATTCCCGTTATTTAGCTCCCTGCCTCTATTCAAAAAAAACTCCTTTCAGGGATAAAAATATTGATAAGCCCTCCCTCTTGCCCTATATTATCCCCCCCCCCCCCCCCGCCCCCCCCCCACCCCTCACAGGCTCCAAACTGAGGTGTAAATACGTAATGTCGGCCCCATTCGTTATCTCACGAAGCTAAATGGAAATATATGTAATGACATATGTATCAGTACTGTTAAGAAACTGGCTAAAATGTGCTTGTTTGTACCGTCGGAAATCGTGTGCGCAACTTGCATTATAGTCTCCAGCCGTTATTTGTCTCGTCACGAGAGCGCGTTGCGTGACGAGACAAATAACGGCTACGCGGGAGACTACTTGCATTATAACTATCGTGAATATGGGTCTGACGCTGAATCGTCGCTTTTAGTACCTTATCAGAAATTTGTTGGACACGGGCTCCTCGTCATCAGGCTCCGCGCAATTTTCTCATCCAAAACGACTGAAGACGAGTCTTGCCTAACGCTTATTAACTGTCGCATTTTTCCTCGCGAAGCGAGGCCGAAGGCCTCGCGTAGCGGGGTTTATAATTCTGTCCCCAAAGAGCTCACGCGAGAGCAATTCTCGTGTGGCCTTTACGATCATATTTATTTATTTATTTATTTATTTATTTGTTTGTTTGTGGAAATCGTGGTTGACAGTAATGACGTCACACGGCGCGCTCGTGGCCTAATGGCTTAAGAGAGACTTTTTTCCGTGACCGAGTGAAGAGTGGCACATGATGAAAAAAATCACTACCTTCATATTTTGTCCAGAGATACCTTATGGTGAGTCAATAAACGTGGTGCAATTTTTTTGTTCAAATCTTTTTTTATTTTCTAGAAAATTCGCAAAAACTGTAACGGCCGTCTACGGCCATAAAATGGCCGAAATGAGTGCTACGAGTATGAGCACAATAACTATGCTTCTTAACAGCGCAAAAGGAAGCAAGCCTTTTTTCAATTTGTACATTTGTTTAGGAGGCATTAACAAATGATTTGAGTCTAATAACAGAATTATTCACTTAATTTTGAATTCCCGGCACGGGTTTGAAAATCACCAATATTTCATTGTTTAAAAATCTCAGTTTGGAGCAGTTTTTCAAGAAACATTTTTCCTATGCGGTATAACTCAGAATCACTTGAAATTAAGATTTTTGATTAGTGGAAATGTTCTTCTTTCCAAGGATATAAAAATTAGCCTGGGGCTTTTAACTACTGCAAAGAAAAATCCCGTTAAATTTCGAGGAAATCACAACACCGACTTGTCAACAACCACAAATAATCGAATTACGCTTTCTGTTATCAAAGCCAAAATTCAACCGAAATCCTATCGCTTAGCCCTCTACTGGATCAGAAACTCAATATAGTAAGCTTACCTCGTAAAGCCAGTGTTTGAAGGTTGGTTTTTACCCGTACTTTCGTTTCAAATCGCCATCATGGACAGTGTTTACCAAATCACACAATTAGCATTAAACTGTTGCCGAAGGCTCTTTCATGAAACATCGCATTTCTTGGCAGTTCCAGCCATATATCAGCTTCCATACAGCTATTTATACAAGAGTCTTCTTTTTACAATCAAAAACCGTGCGTTTTGATCGTTTAAGTGGCAGAAGATCAAAGCTTTAGAAACGAAACTTTGATAATTTGTGTGTCACGCAATGACATGTTGCATTTGCCCGTTACAAAAGGGGCTCGGTTACCAAGTAGTACTTTCCTCGCCACTCTTCGCGTTTCGCATGTCCTTTTCGTGACTCTCCTCCACTATCCGAACGCCTGGAACTGGCTATATGGTCCTATATATGTTGCGGATTAGCGAATATTTGGTTATTGTTGGAAAAAACGTTTTTTAAATCTAGAATGCTAAAAAAATATAGGAAGTTAATTATTGCGACCCCCCGACAAATGTGTGCAACAGGAATCATGGAAGCTCAAGAAGTAATGTTGGAGTTTTCGCCAAAAAAAAAAAGCCTGTTGTACCGTTGTTCTGTACCGCCTAAACGGCTTGTAGGATATAAGGGGGCACCTGATTGACGTTTGCGGACATGATAATTATTTTGAGGATTTTTGTCTGTTTGAAACGGAAGGAAGGAAGGTAGAAACTATACAGGATCTTTGACTGAAGGTTCAGCAGGCGCCAAGCAAATCCTTTGAGTACCTTTACGGATATATGCTTTTTTTTCTAATAAGAGTATAATTCATTTACTCAGATCAATTTGGTAAAATCAGAAATTAAATTAGTTTAAGGTGGGCAACCTCGTTCCCAGGGAAGGGAAAAGTCCCTGGGAACGAGGTTGTAAGGCGGGGTTCCTAACAATATTGACCGTCGAGCCATTCAAAGTTTGCTAAGCAAATATTAAAGAACGAAGGTTTGTTTGGTCGGAATTTTGTTCAGAGGCAAGAAGTGCATAAATAATCACAAAAGTAGAAAAGTACCTAGAGTACTGAAAATGGACATCAATATAATTGCTCTTTTCAGAGATTAGCTGGGGGACACTGCTCCCAAGATAAGGCGAAGTCGGGTTGAAGAACAAGGTGCTGTGATACTCCCTCTGGGTTTATGTGTAAAACACATCTCGGCACACAAACAGTCTGTAGGCGTAAATGATGTGTGGAGTCCGAAGTCGATTTAATTTTAGCACGAGCATCAATATTTTTCATTACACCTCCTGATATTTCGGACATGACTATCTACCCAGCTCATCATTCCCCTTTGGGCAATGGATGGAGGAGGGCTCGAAACAGTGTCGTGTTCCAGCAGAATTATTGAGACCTGCCAAGGAAGGGAAATCGCAAAGGGCCGACGCGCGGCATCGACAAAGCGCTTTCGAGGACAATCCTTCGTTCGACGCACGGGCATATTTGTCCCTGTTGGCTCTGTGGTAAGTCTGTGTAATTTTGCTAATTTATGATAGGGGAAGCTTACGAAAAATTTAAATTAGGGTTGTATCTTAATGTCCAGCACAAAGATCGTATTTAACTAGCCCTTGTACCTACTCGGGCGACGGGTATCAAATCGGACTGAATATACAGCCGTTTCGAGAAAGGTTGTCGCAAAAAAGCGCACGCGACAATCCTGAAAGGTATTGTGGGTAGTTTTAAGTTCACGGTTCCTTGACTTTAGCATTTCAGGGAAATCTGAGAAAATGGCATGAGACGCTGTGGAAGTATGTTTGCGAGTGCTAAAAGAAAGCAACAAAAGTTGATTCGACAGCTACAGTGTCAGGAACGTACTTACTGATCATATCCCAGATTACCTTTCGGGATTGTCGCGTGCGCTTTTTTCCGACAACGTTTCTCGAAACAGCTGTATATAATCTGATACTTGCATGCGGTCCGAATTTTGTACCACGTGGCGTGTTTCGTCCAACGAGAGTGCGCGGAAATTAATCAGTGGGTTATGACTACAAGTGGTAGCGCGTATGATTTCAACCTTCTCGAATAAAGACACCACACCGCGGGACTCGTCTGCCTTACTTATAAGTACAACAGGGCTGGTGGCGACGTTACACCCCACTGAGAAGGACACGGGAGTGACCCATAAGTGCTTATCCACATAATCCCTTGGTTCACTAATCAATCTTATATTACCGTCTAGTAATATGTTCCCTTCTAAACACGAACGCGCCCTTGTGCGGTTTTAATGTCAGTGAGTGCGTCTATGCCAGCTAGCGCGTTTCAACATTCAAATCAGCTTATGTTATGAACAAGGAAAACGCATCAGTGTGGTGAGGTCCCGTCCACACTAATGTGTTTACGTTTGAAAACGCATACTTTTGGATGCGTTTTCGCCTATCTTCGACACTACAACACTTTCATCGAAAACGCATACATTCGAAAACGCTGTCCAGAGTGGAGACATTTGAAAATGTGTGTGTGGACAGCGAAAATGGAGGCTTTCGTTCAAAAACGCTGACGTCATTCGTCTATTTGTCGCATGCGCAGATGACTATTGTAGCGTTTTGAGCGATGCGTTTTCAAACGAAAAACGCATTTGTGTGGAGGGGATGGGGGGGCCTCAGTCATGTCTTGCTTTAATACATATACATGTTCTAAACAAAAGTAATGGCTACGCATAACAACCAGACGTAAAAACGCACGTTGTTTGCACGCGAAGCGTGCGTCTTTACATTAAAACTTTGTAAAATTCTGAAAGGGCCAACGGACAATACGAAGGTACCGGATTCTTCAGGGAACATTAGCCTTCAGTACACGTGGCTTAGGTTTTTTTCGGTGTGCGCGAAGCGCGAGCGCGAGCGCGAGCGCGGAGCACTAGACGGAAAAAATTCCTAAACCACCTGTGCTGCAGGCTAATTTACATTCACTAGCTGCGTGCTCACGTAAATTTTAAGACGATATCAGGCCAGGTATCTTAGATCTCGTTAATATTTACACGAAGTGCACCGACACTGGGACACGACTTCCAAGGAATGACCGTTCGGGTACTGGCAAGCTTACCCCCCCCCCCCCCCCCCCCACCCAGGTGGGGCCAGGCGAGGTGAGATCTGGCCCCACGGGGGGGAGTGGGGGCGAGGAGACGGCTGACACTTCAGACTACGGAATGGAGGACAGAGCGCGACTATTGCGTTATAATAGAAGCAACACGCAGTATGCAATTTAGATTCATAATCATTTCAGTAGAGATAAGAACCTTGAACGAATTGCCGAACGTAGTAGTGCGTCACTTTTGCCTACATCATGGTGTTTATATACTTTGCAAGTGCGAATTCCTGAAAAAATAAAATATTTGTTAAACATTATTGATAACCACGAAGTCATCGTTGGATGGACTTAGCTACTGATTTACACAAAGCAATTACTTCCAAAATGGTAGATGAGAAACGTTACAATAACGTATAGCTGAGTCGTTTAGGGTACCGGCTAGAGCCATAGCAGTAAAACAGAATTCAGATTTAAAATCGTGTAATACAGGACACCTACGGGCCAAAGAAACCTGACCGTATTAGGGTGGTTGTATTAAAAGGGCTCTTTAAATAAGAAAATGACTGACTGAGCTTTTGTTCGGGCCAAAATAAAGTGGCCGTAATAACGACCTGGCCGTATTAACGGGTGGCCGTAAGGCGGGGTTCCACAGTAATTTTTTTTTTGGCGAAAACTCTAACATTACTCCCTAAGCTTCCCTGATTCATGTTGCACAGTTTTGTCGGACGTCGCAATAATTAACTTCATATCAGTTTCAGCATTCTAGATTTTAAACAGTCTTTTTCCAACAATACCCAAACTGATTCGCTGGTACAACTTGGTAACCGAGCCTCTAATGTGTGACATGTCATTGCGTGACACACAAATGATCAAAGTTTCGAGGTTTAAAGCTTTGATCTTCTGCCACTTAAACGATCAAAACGCACGGGTTTTGATTGTAAAAAGAAGACTCTTATATAAACAGCTGTATGGAAGCTCATATATGGTTGGAACTGCCAAGAAATGCGATGTTTCATGGAAGAGCCTTCGGCAACAGTTTAATGCTAATTGTGTGATTTGGTAAACACTGTCCATGATGGCGATTTGAAACGAAAGTACGGTGTAAAAACCAACCTTCAAACACTGGCTTTACGAGGTAAGCTTACTATATTTAGTTTCTGATCCAGTAAAGTGCTAAGCGATATGATTTCGGTTGAATTTTGGCTTTGATAACAGAAAGCGTAATTCGATTATTTGTGGTTGTTGACAAGTCGGTGTTGTGATTTCTTCGAAATTTAACGGGCTTTTTCTTTGCGGTAGTTAAAAGCCCCAGACTAATTTTTTATATCCTTGGAAAGAAGAACATTTTCACTAATCAAAAATCTTAATTTCAAGTGATTCTGAGTTATACCGCATAGGAAAAATGTTTCTTGAAAAACTGCTCCAAACTGAGATTTTTAAACAATGAAATATTGGCGATTTTCAAACCCGTGCCGGGAATTCAAAATTAAGTGAATAATTCTGTTATTAGACTCAAATCATTTGTTAATGCCTCCTAAACAAATGTACAAATTGAAAAAAGGCTTGCTTCCTTTTGCGCTTTTGAGGAGCATAGCCATGTGCTCATACTCGTAGCACTCATTTCGGCCATTTTATGGCCGTGGACGGCCGTTACAGTTTTTGCGAATTTTCTAGAAATAAAAAAAGATTTGAACAAAAAAATTGCACCACGTTTATTGACTCGCCATAGGGTATCTCTAGACGAAATATGAAGGTAGTGATTTTTTCCATCATGTGCCACATTTTTTCTGATTTCACGCGGTCACCAAAAAAATTCTCTCTAAGGCGCTAACTTTTAAATCTGATCTTCGGGATTGAGGGCGAAAATTCAAATCCTACTATGGTCCTTCTTTTTTTTTTTTTTCGGTTCGAATCCATGCCGTTTTTTTTTTAACCCCCTTTTCTTTGCTTAATAACATTGATTTCGACGTAATCTTTGTACACGTAAATGTAGAAACAGGAACGGCTGCTGAAGAATAACAATTTTTACTCCAAGTTTGTTTATCGAACGAATTTATATACGCCGGTCATTTGTGAAAAAAAAACCCGGCTTTATTAAATCCGTTATCAACAACAGGAAATGGAAAGACGACTCAGGAATTTCTCATAGTACGATCGATCACATATGGCTTAGTTTTCATTGTAGACGTGAAGACTTGTGTCTGAAAATAATTCGCCGATCCGATATTGCGAAGAAGATTTTACCTACAAAAGCGAGGTGGTTTCAGATCATTCGGACGGAAAAGTGGGGAAAACAGTACAAGAGCGCTACAATTTATTACAGATATCGAGAGACGAGCGAACTCCAATCGAAACCAAAATCCGGTAGCATAGCAAAAACACGGCGTTCGTCCGGCGATTCTCAGAAACCTTGCAGCGATTCTTGGAAACCTTAGCTTGCAGATCAAATCGCGTGCCCGTTACTAGGCAACAAAAGCTTCGCGAGGACCTGCGAGTCACGTATTACTAGTCTATATATATTTTTAATTTTCTTAATACATTTTCTAATTTTTGACTTTTCCTTTTTGAAAGGCTGTAGTGAAGGCAACGCGAAATACAAAATATAATTCATCAGGTAAAACAAAGGAAACCATAACCGTGTCGAAGGGTTGAAACCTGGTCTTAACCGTTTTCGGCCAAAAAAGGGGGAGGGGGAGAAAGTGCCCGCGCTGATGTCGAATCAAATTTGGGTATTTTCTGGCATTTCTGAACAATCTTGAAATCCAGCATGGCGGATTGTTTTAAATGTATTACGTCATTTTGGCGTGATATGTCGTCATATTTGACACGCGCCTGCCATATAAGTTTCATTTTCATAGCGTAGTTTCTTTTTCAGATAAATAAGCCCGAATAGGGTTAATTAACATATATTTTTACAATTTTATTTCTCTATTTTTAACTCCTTAGTTTTTTTGCCTCGATTGAGAAGATATATCAAACACTTGCGACAGTGTTTCATCCGATTTTTCAAACACTGAATTCCGTCCAAATGTGTTCCATGACCAAACTGAATCAGTTACAGAGCTAAGTTGAGAAAAAGTGTGGCCACAATCAGCCTGACGGAAAAGGTGGGTTGGGGGGGG
>MU827797.1:547170-564670 GCA_029204205.1 Desmophyllum pertusum | reverse complement strand
GAATAATTGAATATTAATGTCAAATTGATCTGCAATTTAAATGAATTTCTTTTCACCCTTTTACTCCCAGAATTCGGCCTGAAAAACACATTTTTGGGTCACGGAACCCATTTTCTTGGCGCTGTCACCCCAAATTTGGCTAATCTTTGCTAAAAATGCTATTTTGAGAACTAGGGAAAGATGTTAAAAAGGTTTTTGGGCAAAACCGTTCAATTTTATCGTTGGCCAAAGTGCAAAGCCAAAAAAAAAGACTTTCCCTTCTGATTTTTTCCTTCTCTCTTTTCCTTTCCTTTTACTTCCCCTTTCTTTTCTTGCTATCTTCGTCGCTTGATACACTTCCTATCAGATGGAAAGGTTTTGACCTAACCTTTTAAGGGAGCTGAAAAATGAACCTGAAAGTATGTCGGGTGCGAGAGCCAAATTTGCCACTGATTTTTCAACAAAAATTGAATGGGTTTTTCCAGCTAACTCTGCAAGAATTTGATAGATTTTCAAAATTGATGCACGATTACAAAGATCCATCCTTTCTGCATCAGATGAGTGTCAAACTAATCTTGTCACGTGTTGGTTGATGACGTCACAATGGCTTTGATGTGTAACACCCCAAAAGCGCGCTTATATGCGCTTTCGGGAGTGAAAGGGTTAAAGGCCATGTTCACTGAAAAGCAACGCCGACCAGTCGCCGACCAGTTCTCCGTTCGCACTTTTAACTTCCACTTAGAATAGCGTGTTTTCAGTTTACTTGGTTACTTTCAAAGCAAAGCTGAATATTATGGCTGTTAGGTAAGATGAAATACCGTAACCTGACAACAATTCGAAGGCAACCTCGTATTTAGGTTCACTAAAATTTTAGCTTTAAGGCTTGTTAATGGTGCGACTTTTTTATTTCAATTCGAGAATAGGCATCGGCCAACCCATAAATCTGAAAAGAATATCCGACCTGAACAATCAATGGGGTGGGGGGAGGTGGTTAACAAAGCCCCCCGTGGGTTTTCGTTATTATAAGACACATCGAAAGGATTTTGCCATTGTTAGATAGTCTTGACCTTGCACAGTTAGTTGTTGGTTATGACGTCGTAGGACGTCATCCGATCGAAACAGAAACGGGCAAGTCGACCAATATTTCCCCAATACGGACCTCACGCTAGTTCAATAACATCTGTATATCGACTCATCCCTGATTGTCTTTTATAAGAAAATTGTTAGACGCGGACCGAGAGCAAAAGAAATTAAGGAAAAAAGAAAATCGTTATCGGTGTTTTAACAAAAACGAAAACAATTAAAAAAATAAAATAAAAATAAAAATCGATTAAGAGTCAGTCGCCATTTACTTTATCTGAACACAAATATTTTTTATTTTTTACGTGCAATAATATGCGCATTTTAATATGCGCACTTTCTCGCGACTCGCGTAAATCGCATCTAATTTATGCAAACAATTGAACACAGCAAAACATCGGCGATAGTAATAAGAGAAAGCTGGATAGTGGTTTCATCTTTGAAGTAGAATAAATGTCTCTTTATTTAAATAAAATAATAATTTCTGGCTCAAACGTACGACTGACTCGTACTCGTTTTGCAAATAATAAATCAATACTTTGGCCGAGGTGAGCCTGGGGATAATAAGTAATGATACCTGAAAATATGTTGAGTGTTTTCAACAGCGTACGGTGTGGCGCAGTGGCTAAGGTGATTCGCTGTAGAGCAGGAGTTCTTAGGTTCGACTCATAGTGGGGGAGGTTAAAATGAAAAATAACAAATCCAATAATTGAAGGGAGAGTGTGGGTCATAGCCGTAGTTCTAGGGGGAGGTTCGAGGGGAATTGGAGTACACGATGGGAAAAAAACCCGTGAAGTAGGGGTAAAATGGGAGTTAGAGGGGGGCGAAGAGAAAGGGAAATAATAGGGGTTGGGGAAAGGAAGATGGAAACATAGGAATTAGAGGGGATTCGTGGAATTAGGGGGAAGCTGGTATAAGGGACGAGGGAATAATAGGAGGGTTAGAGCACGGGTGTGACTCAAATTCATTTTCACCCCTAAGAGGTACCAATTCTAAAACAAAAGTAGTTCCTGAGATATATTTTTCCGGCTTCAGTGCCCTAAAAGGTATCGGGATAACTCTAATGGCGTTCATTTTAGATTTTAAAACCCTAAGTGGTACCAAACAACAAAATTTCACCCCAAAAAGGTACGATGATCACCCCAGTCACTTTTATATCGGAGTCCCCCCCCCCCCCCCCCCCCCCCGTAATCCAGGTATTCCGGGAGCAGAGACAGGAAAATTGTATATCGGTGTCGGAACTATCCTCAGCTGAATGTACAAAGCCAGCGTCAGGGGACAGCGTTCAATTCCACATAGAAACATGGCGATATTAAAGGAGCTATGTCGCGATATTTTAAGTCATTTTTGTGAAAGTGCAAAATCACCTTCAAACTGAAGAAAGCCTCAAAATAATAGTTTACTAAGGTAGAAAAACACCAAAGAGGTGATAATAAACCAAACAGGAACAAGGATGGTTTAGGATGGAGAAGATTAAGACGGATTGCGAACGGTGAACTTGAAAAAATTGGCAATTTTTTTCAAGATGTGCCATCCGTGACGTAACTCCTTTAAACTCGCTGTCGAGTGGCTCACGTTCTCCAAAATAAAAATCCCGCATAATTTGTCATTTCACCTTGTTATTCTGCAGCTACCGGGGACGGCTAAGGAATGTATCAAGACATATAATGCACGTGCAGAGCTATTGTAATTATCAGTGAAGCCTTTTACTTAGCGACGTTCTCGTTCTGACCATCGCCATGGTTGCGTTGACTTCCGTGTTAGGCTAGCTAAGGTAAAGAAAAAGACTGACTCGTGAACTCAGTGAAGGCTAAAACTTAAAAGGAATTTAAAATCCTTTGCCACCCTTTTTATCTTCTTCTGCCTGTTTCTGTTGACTAATCGACTTGAGAAGTTTCGGATGTTCCTTTAACAGTTTCGTATATTCCATTGATTCTGCAATTTTAAAACAAAGCAAAAACAAATACTTTAAAGTGCAACTAACTTTTTTTCGCTTAAATAAATTTCCTTGCTACCCTGATCACGTCTGCGAAAAAATTATCGCAATCGATAAAATCCCCGCGTTTCTACAGCCGTTTAAACTTGGAATTTTCTGTCCCACGACCGCGCATTATTCGGGTCCTGGGTCGAGATCTTGTGACGTAACGGCGGGAACGTTCTGAATAGCGATAAGAGGCGTTTGTGAGGTATTTACATTGTGTATAAACTTCTTCGGATGATTTCTTTTTCTTTACGTCTTCATAACTATCGCAATTTTACCCACAAAGAAATATGTCTTCCAGCGACGGAAATTCGGAGTCGAACTATGATTCCGAAGATTCTGAGACATGTTTTATTCCGGAATACGACATGGAGGTGGAAGATGAGATCGAGTCGGCTGTTGTAGATCGCACAACAAGCAATGAAAGCCTCGATGAAATGGCATATATATGTGCTGATGAACCCTTGGCGGACAAGGAATGGCTAAAAAGGTACAACAAAGAAGTTAAAGAAAATGAAGATTTAGAAACGAATGCTTCAAAAAAGATTGGACGGCACGGAACATGTGAGGGATTCTTGGTGAGTCGCAAGTTGCCAAGTATTGCGTAAATGTAAACAAACGCGATTGCTGTCATGTCGCTACGAAATGTATTATTCGCATTCTCAGTGAAAATTAAACAGAACAGAATAGTGTTATTATCTTACCTTTATTGTAGGTGTTCATGTGGAAACTGCAAACATGATTCGCTTTTAAAATCTTAGCGAATGTTACTGCTGTCGTACAACATATAACTGCTGTTTAGCGAGGCTACAATTTATATGCCATCCAATAAAGCTTGTTTTGGCGCTGTCCTATTTAAGTATTGGTCCATGCTTAAAGTTTGTACATCGAGAGTTTATAGAGAAGTGTATTAAGAGTTGCTTGAGACGCAGCCAAGAGATAGTCGATCGATTGAAAATCGGCTTGCTCCGCTCGCGGTCTGCTCGGGCCTGGAAATTGAAGCAAAGCTGAAAGGAAACAAGCCACATCACTACAGTTTTGACATCCTCAAACGTTTGTCGTTGCTACTCCAAATAACCACCATAGTGAACTAAGTTAATTTTAAAGTAAAAACCGTCAAATAAATGACTTTTTCTTCCTCGGTAAGCGAAATGGAAGTGGTGTTCCCACGGTGGTCCGCATTAATGTTACGATGAGTATACGGTTTATCGCACCGCTTGTTTCCCGGCCTCAGAAAAACTTTCGGAGTTCAAATCTTTTGTCAGTTTTACTATTTTATCCTTCAAAAGAAATTCGTCTTTGACTTTCATCAATATTCCCGAAATTGCTTCGCACGAGGAAGAAATGTTAACGCCATTACAGATGCGCGATATCACGGATCGACGCTCGAGCTACTGAATTTTCTGGTTATCTTTTAGCAGCGATGGAGATAGGTTCTCGGTAAAATTTGGTCGAATTGCTAGTTGGCTTTGAACGAGTTAAATAGCCTTTGGAAGTCGGCCTGCTAGAAGTGCGCGGACAAATTTCAGAGTTCTTGATCAATGACTCTCACAGTCCCACTTTATACTTCGCTCGTTTGAGATTACAAAATCCATCGTCTTTTTCGTATTTATCGACGATCGCTATAAAATAGTATAGTATACCTTTCTCTAAATCTGGGGTGTTGCTGCAACGGCCAATAACGCACCTGGAAGGAGTTTCTACACACTTTTCGAATGTGTATCGCATCTTCCTAAAGGAAATGAGTGGACGCGAAGGATCTAAGGTTCCCGGGCTTACGTGACGGTCACAAGCCGCTAAACTCATTCCCGGTCAAAAACGCGGTCGTGAACAAAATGGAGGCGTTTTTGGTGACTTTGCCGGGGCACAGAAAATCGAGGATTCGACCAAATCCAAAACAAATTTCGCAGTTAAGTTTCAAATAACAAGTACATTTATTTAAACGAATAACATTTTTTGGGGTTAGTTGCACTTTAATAGTGATATTTTCATTGGAATACGCTTTACTCTTACAGTGCCTCTCTCTACCGGAAGTATGAATGGGTACAAGTGCATGAATGGTATAGGGAAATGTGACAAAATAACTGTGACTATAATGGACTAGATAGCTAGCATCCCATCTAGGTAAGTTAGTTATACTATATAGCTACTATTACCTACGGTATTACTTACGGCTGCGTGGGCCACGTGGCCCGTGAATATTACCAAGATAAACATGAGAAAAACTGTGGTAAAAACTGTCGAACCTCCCGTAACCCTTGGGGCCAGACTAAAATCAGAGGTTTGTATGTAGCTGGGTATAAGTGTCTGCCTACGGGAGGTGTCCGTTAGCGGAGATTTGACTGTACGTCTAATCACAAGCGCAAACGATGACATTTCACTTGTGCAAAAAGGTCCTATGGGATAATGTAAGAAAAAGTGATTTTTTTTTCGTAAAAATGCACACACAATATACAGTCTCCTGAAGCGTCTGTAATCTCATTGACTGTGCATGGAATGTGAACTGAGAAGTATTATTGTGACAGTTTGTTTACTGTTATTTTCACGTATTGCTGTGGCTCACATAACGCATGCGCGCTCGTACCTATTCTCCTGTTCTTCTATTCTCTCCATCATTGGGTGAAAAGCAGGGGAGGTCTGGGGGAGTATCGTCTTCCTCTTCTTCATCTTCTCCTGGCCGGCTAAACCCTAAAAGCTGCTCATAGAGCTAAACGAGGAACAGAGAGAGTTCAAACTCTCGCTCTCGTTTGGCCTGAAAATTTAATGTACTCTCGTGCGCTTTCACTGAATTTGAACCTGTTCAAATTTATTTTAATAGTCTTAATAGATTTCAAAACATTTTCACGGGACACGGGAAATTCTTCTCTTAGATCATCTTCTCTTGATCACTATTATTTTCCCCTGTAGAGTATTCTCGGGTCGATATTCTTTTTTTTTTAAATGTGACAAACACTCATTATTCCTGGGTTAACAATTTGAAATCTTAAATAATCCTTTACGATTACGAATATTATTAAATGTATCTCTGTTTCATTTAAATCCTCAAGTAAATTGTTCAGTTTAGTTGGAAGCCAGTTCTTCCTGAAGGCGTTATAATTACAGGCTGGGTTAAATAAATTGTGGTTACTGTCTTTTGATACGGGTAGTTCCACTCTATTAATCCACTTCCACTAGCAGTTTTCAGTTGAGTGTCGAAAGTAATTACTGAATTGCTTTGGTTTTGCTTTACTGCGCTCTGTGATTGGTTGAAACAAATCGCGCCATTTACTCAACCAATCAGATGCAAAAACAAAACCGACCCCTACTTGGTCACACGCATTTTTCCGCGCTTGGCGCAGGTTAAATGTATTTGCTTTGAGTTCCCATTGGTTCATTGTGTTGTTTATGTTTCAGTGTTGTGGCCATTGTAATTGCTTTGATTTTGGTTCAACGGCGCTCCGGATAGACCTTTCTCCAAAATGGCCGCCGCAAATTCATATTAAACTGAGCGGAAAATCGACACCAGCACCTAAAAGACCACCTCTTGTTTGGTAATCGTACAAAGTTTTGTTAGGTTTGGTATACCCCCAGTCATACAAACGTCTCTAAATTTTCCAGTTTTCAACGTAACTTCCGTTTTCTCGACTCAGGTAGAACCCAACCTAACAAAACTTCGTACGATTACCAAACAAGAGGCGGTGCTGGTATTGATTTTCCGCTCAGTTTAATTTTAATTATTTTGAATTTGCGGCGGCCATTTTGGAGAAAGGTCTATTGAAAACCGCTGTATTTGCAATGATGCCAGTTGTAATGATAACTATTATGGAGCAAATTAAGCCCGGGGCGCGGATTCTCGTCGTAAAATTTGAATAAAAACCCTAAGGGAGATACATCTGGGCGTGGCTCAAGCTTTATTTGACCCCTAAAAGACACCATTAAAAAAGAGAGAAAAATAAATCGACGTCCGGTACTGAGACTGTTAAATGATGGTTGTGAATAAATGTTAAATATTTCATGCACATGCATTTCAACACAGTACGACGGCGTTTTTTTATGTCTTCGCGTGAAACTCTCAACGACTGACCTTGATGGCTAAAAATATTGGTGTTCCGGCCTGAATACCCCTACAAGAGACGACGAACATATCCGTCCCTTTCACATGGGAACCCCCCCCCCCTCCCCCACCCCACCCCCCACGGAAAAGTAAGTTGTGATGAAGTGAAGGTACCTTAGAAGCGTTCTTGTTTGGATGTTCGACATGCATGTTTATCAACATGAGCACGCTGAACGAGAGATTCAGGAACTGTTTCCTCCATATCTAAAACCAACTCGACCTGAAAAACGAGAAGAAAAAAGTGGAGAACTGAGAACAGCACGAATCTTGTATCAGTACATTCTAAGGTAACACGTAACCGGGGGGGGGGGGGGGGGGGGGGGGGGGGGGGGGGGGGTATTTGACCCATGTTTGAGTATAGGGGTGCCGCTGAGGGTTGACCATGTTTAAGACAAAAACAGCTAAAAAAATCCTAAAATACCTACTCTGTGTAGGACAACATCCTCTATTTTAGGACCCTGTTTAGGACAAAGGACAAATTACACCCTCTCTTGTTTTGCCACATTTTTAAAGTGTTTTATTGGCAATTACAATTTAGCGAATCACGTTTGAATGATACGCGGCAAAGTTCTCCGATCTCGGATGCTAAATACCTACCGTATAAACGACATTTTTTGGCGACGACAATCGTGCAACCATACCCTGTTTAGGACAGACTCGCATCAAATTATAATATACCCTGAGAGAGAGGCCAAAAACCATTCCAGGTCCTGTCCAGCGGCACGTCCACGCATAGGCCTCCCCGGGACACGTAACAGTTGATGGCGAATTCCGGTGTCAAAATAAACTGACTGAGCGTGCGATTTTTGTCCCGAAGTTGATATTAAGCAACATAACGTATCGTAATGGCGTGACAACTGTACGAGTGCATCCACGACGATTTGCCAAAAAACGGCACTTGTTCCTTTTAAACTGGGATAAGTGTCAGTACGTTGTGGGCCACTAGGCTCATGAAGACTTTATCTTACCTGCATCACATAACGATCAATCAAAGCGTTCACTTGAATCTTGTCTATGTCACCTACAGCGAGACCGACCTGAAATCACACAGGACCGTTTGAACACAAATGAGAACATTGTAGCCGTAGTCTTATTTGTTTCATATATTGTTTTGTTGGTGTTACTGCGCTTTTCAATAACACGCGAACTCTGAAGTTCAAAACCCAATTAAGCGTTTTTTCAGTGCCGTCAATCATACTTAGTACCCCAGACAGCAGGGGCGGATCCAGGAATTTTTGATAGGGGGGGTCCCAGGGTTTTCCAGAAAATGTGAAGTAGATTGAAGGATAATTTTTTGGAAGTAGACGGCAGGAGTGATGGTGGGAAGGGGGGTGTTTGGGGGCCTGTCCCCCACCCCCCCAAAAAAAAAATTGAGATTTCAGGCTCTGAAAAGTGCATTTTGGTGGATCGTGGGGATGGTTTTGCTATGGATGGAGAAAGCATAGGTCTGATAGGGGGGTCCGGACTCCCGACCTACCCCCTGGATCCGCCACTTGACAGAACAATTGAGCATTGGGTTAAATGACAATTTTTTATTGCTACACCCTAATGCCATGAAAAACGGCAACAAAACCGAAAAGGAAATTTCACACATGGAATATGTGTTTTAAATACCTCTGGTCAGTGTTTTCATTAAGACCACAAAAGCTTAGCCTGTGTGCAGACATCTCCTATTTCGCGTGAAGCAAGGAAATAGGAGACGTCTACACGCAGGCTACAGAAGCTATTCTTCTTCTGAACCTTAATTACGAACCCCGGAATTGTGTGGGCTTGGCTCGAATTCAGGTATCAATTCTAACGACAAGCGGGTCATGTCATATATTTTTTCCCGGCGTAATGCACAAAAAACTCTAACGGTGCTCATTTTTGAATTTAAACACCGTAAGTGGTACCAAACAGCGAAAATTTTAACCCCTAAAAGTACGACGATCATCCCCGTCACTTTCATATGGAAGTCCATCCCCCCCCCCCCCCCTTCCCCTCCCGGTCGATTTTTTTCTTACGGTCCACTTCAAGATGGCGGCAGTTACATATTGTATTTTTTTTAAGAGACTAAGTATTGTTTCAGGATAATCAACATTTTAGGGGTTAAAAATGGTTGGAATTATGTTGTTAAGCAACGATTTTTATGATTTATTCGTAGTAGACCGGTTAGTATTTATTTTTATTTTTATTTTATTTATTATTTATTTTTATTTATTTATTTATTTTTTTTTAATTGGAATGCTTTATTAACAACAACAACCATTTACAATTAACTATTACTTAATGAACTTAATTAACAATGACTATTACTTAGTTACAATCATAGGCTATTACTAATAACAAAATAACATAGGCTATTACTTATTACGTTACGAATACAGGCTAATGTTCAATTACAGAGGTAAACTATTATATAAAATTACAGATATAAGGAACTATCCACAAGCACTCCAACTAACAACAACAACAACACAAGACAAAGACAACACACCATGGACACAATGCAGATACATTATACACTAACGTTATTCTTAATAAAGCGGAAATACAAAACTAGAAACTAGGAGTTTAACCATCCATCCACATTTTTCCTCCAAACAATAACAGGAAAAAAAAATTATAGAAGTGGTTCCCATTTTCCCCTAAAAGCTTGAAGCTTCTTTTTTCTTACAGCAATAAGTTTTTCCGTTTCTAGTTTAGCTTCTACCTTGTGTAGAAATAAATTAAATTTTGGAGAGGATTTGTTTCTTCTACACTCCCATATACATAGCTTACCAAGAATGATCAAATAATTTAAAAGGTCGTTTTTATGAAGAATACCAATTATAATGTCTTTTATGGATACACTCAAATTTTCACCACGGAGATCAGACCACCAAGTGCTAAACCTATTCCAAAAAGCCCGTGCATAGGAGCAGTTATAAAAGAGGTGATACATATCTTCCCTGTGAATCCTACAAAAAGAACATTTGTCTGACTCGATTAAACCAATTTTAGATAGTTTGGTATTTGTAAACATAATTTTATTTAGTATTCTATATTGAAAAGACCAGACATAAGTTTCACTTGCAACAGTATATGGAATCGAGAATATTTCCTGCAGCGAATTTAAAAGATTCAAATCTGCCGTCAAAGTTTTGAAGCTGTTAGGATATTTAGCTTTATTGGATATCAACAATGAATAGAACTGCCTACACCTTGCTGAATATGAGTCGAAGTCGGAGCCGTTATATTTAAAATTTATAGGATCAAATTCGACTGGTGGTAAGGAAGATAGCTTGTCTTTAGAGATAGACACTCTTAAGGCTGACCATGTCAGAAAATTAGTGTTAAGACCTACAGATTTTAAGTATTCATAAGAACTTATATTATCTAGACTAAAACGTAAATCGCTTAAATAAATTATGCCACAATCAAAATACGATTTATAGAAAACAGGTTTATTAGCAATTCTTATGTTTTTATTATTCCAAATTACATAGTGGGAATAATTAGTGTCAGAAAAAAGATTTCGAAACTCAGCCCACCAAGTAAGTAACTGCAAATAAAAAGTGCTTAGAACGCAGGTTGAGGTCCTTGACTTCGTAATCACATATATTACATTTAAAAAAATATGGAGGGACCTTCCTTTTAAAATGTGACCGGTTAGTATTTACGTATTGTTATGTGAGCACGTTATTGCCTTAAAAATTAGTGTTTCGAGCGGCTAGCGGCTCGATTGTGTTATGCAAGGGAATCAGGTTGCTGTGGGTTTAAATCAACTCAATTTGTGAACTGTGTTCTTTTTACTTACCAACATGCTCATAAGAATGATTGGCATTCCCAGCACAAACATCACAAACAGAATGTTTGCCAGCGAAGCATATTCCAGTTTGTCCACGGCATAAATATGTCAGCGTAGTTGAGTTCACCGAGCGTCATAACAAATATGGTCATCATGGAATATGGAAATGTGGAATAGGGCTCCTGATAATGCAAGGAATCGGTAACAGGATTAGGAGGCGCATCCAAGGCAAATGAAATATTGACATCAAAGGAACCTAACAATTAATAGCCCAGTTTCATTAAAAATTAGTAAATAGTGTAAAGCCATAAAAAGAGTTATATCTGCCTCGTCCCCAGTCACTCGCAAGCACGCACAGAGCGACGGGATAATTTAGAACTGGGGGCGCCGGGAACGATATCATCCCACGCTCTCGCGCATCGCGCTCGTTCCAAGCTCCCTCGCGCTTCGCGCTCGCCCCAGTTTGCACTCGAGCTCTCGCGTAAAGCCTGTGGAGAGGCAGGAGTTATATATAAACAATAGCCTCCATTTGGCGAAGAAATATGCTCGGATATTTGTCCGCGGACATTATCT
Organism: Desmophyllum pertusum; assembly: GCA_029204205.1. Taxonomy (NCBI): domain Eukaryota; kingdom Metazoa; phylum Cnidaria; class Anthozoa; order Scleractinia; family Caryophylliidae; genus Desmophyllum; species Desmophyllum pertusum. The sequence goes on along the minus strand of MU827797.1, from coordinate 553,195 downwards.
ATTCCGAGAAGCGAACAGTTTTCCGAGTTTTCTGTGAGCTTCGAGGAACATATAATGTCCAAGGACAAATCTCCGAGCATATTTTTGAAGCCAAATGGAGGCTATTGTAGTTATTATCCTTTACTGAATAATTTTTCACAAGGCCGCTCTGTTTGCCGTGGAAGATCTCGGCTGGCCAAGCTGTTAAAGATCAAAATTATTGTGTTGGCGTTCAAAAATATTTCTAGTCTGTTCAAAACATCAGTCCTGTTTATTTAGCAATTTATTTGAGACGAAAACTCAACCTGCGAACGTGAAACGCAAATTTTCAAACTGGGGAATATCACTTGGGGAATCCCCAGTTTTGGCTGAGTCACGTGACGTGTTTCAGACCAATCGCGCGCGAGGAAAAATTTTGATGATTATGACATGAGTTATACATGCAGGTGCTTTTTTATGTTTATTACATCAACTTTCGACTTTTTGTGTCTTGGAAAATTCACTAAAATTATGCTCTCACCTTCAACATTTATTTGATATCTTCACCTTGATTTTCTATGCATATTTCCTGTTTCAGCGAAGTACAAAGTCATAAAAAAAATACGTGTCTAAAAAACTGTGTATTAAGAACCCGCACGTTGGCAAATCAAGCCCCCAATTTATAAGACTATTCCAGCATGACAAATGAAGTAGGTACGTTCATATTTGGGGAAAAAAAAATAGAAAAACGCAGAAAACACAGGGTTAGACCAAAATGTGCTTGGTAAGTCAATAATCACAATGTACAGGGCTAATTTTTTATCAATGTTTTCATTTATAAATATATTTAAGGCAAGCAGCAAGCGGTATTTACCCTGCCAAAAATAGGAACCTATTTAAGAGCGGCCCTCTGCAATTATCGCTTAGAAACGTGCAAAATGAAAAAATCGAAATTCCTCAAACTTTACCAGAATATAGGTCTAGTTGAACTATTGCTAGAAAAATAACTTTCAGTTCCATCAGATTTTTATTTGGGCGAACGGCGCCCATAACGGTTTTCGGCTCTTGCATCAGTTTTCACGGGGTGAATACAACACATTACTAAACGTCTCCTAAAAAAATAAGAAAAGGAAATATCCAAACACTGTATAGTTTATTGAAAAGAAGACACATTGGTTAATTGGTTAAATGGTTATTTAAACAATTTGATAGCAAACTTAATATTTGAGCAAATTTTAAAGTTTATCTTATTTTTGACGATTTTGGCAAGGCAAATTAAGCCTAAATTGAGAGGTAAAAAAACCTAATTGGTACATTGCGTGGGGTTATAAAACTATAACCCAATGAAAGAGCAATGTTTCTTCTACAAATATATGTAATAACATTTTTGGGCTACTGAAACTACGAAATTTGAGAATTTGAGTGCTCCCGAGGTCAAAAATTACCTTTCCGTGTCACGAAATGCGGATAGCTAAAATACACAAGTCACACTGGGAAAATTCTAAGATAGATTTCCCTAAGTAGTTTGTGCTACTGTGGAAGGCTAGCTATTCTTAGATAGATAACGTCTTGATTTCTGTAAATTTGTGTAAAATCTTAGCTTTTAGAGGTTAATTTGCAGCCACTAAAATGTAATTATTTTCGGTCCGAAATTCACGAAATGAAAGGAATTCACGGCACAAGACTATTTCCATCACTCTTCTATATATTAACAAAACCTATAATAAGTGAGACATAATATCGAACTATTTACAGTTAATAATGGCATCAGTACCTGTGAAGTCTTTGGAATTGAAATGTAAGCGCCAACGGTGCTCAATGTTTGTGCTCCATGTTGGCCAGAATCAACAGAGATTTGCGTTACACAATTCACGGATCCAACTTTATCGTGGTGGGGGTGGGGGGGGGGGGGGGGGGGGGGGGGGGGGGGGGGGGGGGGGGGGGGTGGGGGGGGACGGGGGGAGAGTAATAATTACATTACAGTCGTGTTTTTTTTCGTAATATTTTGTGAGAACAGATGTATCATATACCTTATTCTCACTTATTTTCCGTGAGTATTTATTTTCGCGATGTAGCAAAAAACGCGAAAACTGAAAGACGATATTTTCGAAAAAAAATATTTAAAAATAAAGCCTCGCGAAATACGGATCAGTCGATTTAGCCAAATAAGTACGCGCCGAAATCAGTGAGAATATTAAACGATAGACAGTAATGGAGGTGTGAGTCGGGTGTGACCAACGGCCCGTGGTTTGCGAGGAAGCTCGAAGGTGAGTGGCCGGTTTGGGACTTTTTCAGAAACCGCCACTGTAAACAGTTCAATTTCCGGCTTCGATTCATGCAACCATCAACCATGGCATCGTGTGGCTACTCTGCGTTTGGTTTGGAGGGTTTTGTGGTTGCAGTAGGTCTAACCCCGCGAATGCAATGTGCGTGACAATCCAGAGTTGCGGCAAGGATGTAAAAAGTCATTTGAAGTATTTCACCTGCCACGATTCAACTTTAAAAACAGAAGCATATCTTCTTCTCGCCAGAGCAGGTAACAACATGGACAACATGCATATATTTTATATTATGTCTGTTTTGGTTTATTAATGTTACTAGAGAAATCAAAGCATTATAGAGCTTCCTAGGCTCTACCTTAAGCAATGTTTCGTGTAAGTGCGTATTAAAGTACATAGAAATTATTGTAGCAGCCGATTGCCGAAACCGGCGGAACATTTTTCGCTCCGAAAGGGGGGGGGGGGGGGGGGGGGGGGGGGGGGGGGGGGGGGGGGGGGGGGGGGGGGGGGGGGGGATGGAGCGTCCCCATAAATTGGTGGCTTCATAGGCCTCTAATGAAGGCACGCAATTCTAAAGTGCAAAACTAGTTTGCTGTCGTAGTTAAAACCTCTTTACATTGGTTTTACATTGGAATTGAGCAACCTAAAAGGTACGACGATGATTACCCTCGTCACTTTAAACATGGGAGTCTCTCCCGCCCCCCGCGACCCCCCCCCCTCCCCCCCCCCCCCCCCCCCCCCCGCCCCCGCCCCCCCCCCGCCCCTCCACCCGGGTTCCCTTCCACACTGCTATAAAGGTTGGCTGCTCAACAGGCATGCAATGGAGATGCCAGCGGGGTCGAGGTTGTAACGGACAGCTTGGTGGCAAGACATTGCGTTTTACGATAGAGGACCCTGGCTAGATTTCCATGAATATTTTATAGGTTCTCCCGGGTAACCAAAAATATAGAAATGCATGCACCAAACACTTATCGTGTGTAACTTTCAGGGATTTTTTGAAGTTGATGTGAAAAGTCATCTAAAAATGCCGGTGTGTCCAAGGCATCGAGATGGCATTTGGACTTAGATGGCGCAGTAAAACAAAAGTATTTGTACGTGTCCCGCCAGACTGGGCTCACCACACAAGAAATAAAATAAAAGGAGACCGAGGTATAAACACTACACTTGACCCACAATAATCGAAACTTCTTTGATAATAGCGTCCACCACACTCACCACCACCCCAGTGCTTGTTCCAGTTGGCACTCGCGTAAGTACAATTATTTTTAAAATTCAGTCCTCCAGAGATATCGATGTGCTCATGTAAGAATTTAGGCGGGAAGCGTGGAACATCGCGAGCGGGAAAAACGCTCCTAGAAATTTTCCTTTTCCACGGGCATCCAGAACGCTCGTTCTAAGACTAACAAAACAGTCCGTATTTACAAGCACGAGTTCGTTTGGAACGCGGCGGCCCGAAAAGGATCTGGATTGAGAGCGTGAAAATGGCGAGTGGGATTGGGGAGACGACGCCTCCTCTTATCTCACCTTGTTCCGGGGATCGTGAGGCTCGCGCGTGGATTATCTGCAATTCGCGGTCTCGGCAAGGCTTTTTCGCCGCCCATTTTTTTTTTTTTTTTTTGTTTGGGGGTTTTTTATAACAAAAAATTATAGGCGCTTCGCGCCAAATATCTCGAGAGAAGATGATTGTTTTACTGTCTAAACTCGTTCCAGATTCCTTTTGGGGACGCCTGAGCTTCGCTCAACGATAATCCCTGAAAGTTGCACAGCTGTCCGTACAACCTGACCCACTCGCTGATCTCCATGATGCCTGAGCAGCAAACCTTATAGCAGTGGGAACCCGGGGAGGGGGGGGGGCGGGGGGGGGGACTCCCAATGTTAAAGTGACGGGGTAATCAATCGTACCTTTTAGGTGTCCAATTCCGAAATGTAAAGACCAATGTAAGAGTTTAACTACGACAAGCAACTAGTTTTGCTTTAGAATTGGTGCTTCATAGGGCCTATGAAGCACAATTTTATGGACGCTCCATCCCCCCCCCCCCCCCCCCCTTTTCGTAGCGAAAAATGTTCGCGCCGGTCTTCGGCAATCGGCTTGCTACAATAATTTCTATGTACTTTCGTACTTTAATACGCACTTACACGACCATTGCTTAAGGTAGAGCCTAGGAAGCTCTATAATGAGTTGATTTCTCTAGTAACATTAATGACCAAACAGTACATAATATAAACATATGCATGGTTTTCCATGTTGTTTACTGCTCTGGGGCGAGAAGAAGATATTCTTCTGTTTTTAAAGTTGAATCGTGACAGGTGAAATACTTCAAATGACTTTTTGACATCCTTGCCGCAACTCTTGATTGTCACGCACATTGCATTCGCGGATTAGAACTACTGCAAAACACAAAACCCTCCAAACAAACGCAGTTTAGCCAACACGGATGGATCATGGTTTGATGGTTGAATGAATCGAAACCGGAAATGAACTGTTTAAAGTGGCGAGTTTTCTGAAAAGTCTCAACGCGGCCACTACACCTTCGAGCTTCCTCGCAACCACGGGCCGTTGGTCACACCCGCGTACACCTCCGTTAATGTCCTATCGTTTAATATTCTCATTGATTTCCGGCGCGTACTTTATTTGGCTAAATCGACTGATCCGTATTTCGCGAGGCTTTATTTTAAAATATTTTGCCGAAAATATCGTCTTTCAGTTTTCGCGTTTTTTGGGGGGCTACATCGCGAAAATAAATACTCACGAAATTAAGTGAAGAAACAGATTGTATCATATACCTTATTCTCACTTATTTTTCGTGAGTATTTATTTTCGCGATGTAGCAAAAACGCGAAACTGAAAGACGATTTTTCGCAATATTTTTGTAAAATAAGCCTCGCGAAATAACGGTTCAGTCGATTTAGCCAATAAGTACGCGGCCGAACTTCACTGAGAATATTAAACGATAGACATTAACGGAGGTGTAAGCGGGTGTGACCGAAGGCCGTGGTTGCGAGGAGCTCGAAGGTGGAGTGGCCGGGTTTGGTACTTTTCCAGAAACGCGCCACTGTAAACATTCATTTTCGATTCATTTCAACCATCAACCTGGCATCCATCGTGTGGCAACATGCTGTTTTGGTTGTAGGGTTTTTGTGTTGCAGTAGGTCTAATCCCGCGAATGCAATGTGCGTGTGTACAATTACCAGAGTTGTTGCGGCACAGAGGATGTAAAAAAGAAACGTCATTTGAAGTATTTCACCTGTCACAGATTCAACTTTCTTTTAAAAAACATAAGCATATCTCTCCTTCTATCTTCTCTTCTTATCTTCTTATCTTCTCTTTCTTATATCTTCCTTCGTCTTCTTCTTCTCAGCTTCTTCTTCTTCTTCTCTTCTTCTCCTCTTCTTCTATCTTCTCTCTTCGTCTTTCTATCTATCTTCTAATCTTTCTTCTTATCTTCTTTTCTTCTCCTCGGGGCATATCGTTCTTATCTTACTTTCTCCTCTTCCCCCTATCTTCTTCTTCTTCTAATCTTCTTCTTCAATCCCTTCTATCTTCTGATCTTCTTCCCCCTTATATATCCTCTTCTCATCTTCTTCCTTCTTCTCTTCTTCTATCTTTCTTCTTCCTGAGTCTTCTTCTCGCTTCTCTTCTTCCATCACTTACTTCTTAATCTTCTTCTTTCTATCTCATTGATAATCTTCTTCCTTTTTCTTCTCTTCTTCTCCTTCTCGGATATTCGTTCCCTTCTCCGCACAGTAGAGCAGGTAACAACATGGACAACATGCATATGTTTTATAAT
>MU827797.1:480023-546670 GCA_029204205.1 Desmophyllum pertusum | reverse complement strand
TACACACTTCTGTTCAGTGCATATAGTTTTTAATCGTGCGAATAAATTGGTGTGAAATTGACTTCTCATTCTTGAACGGGTGGGATTATATTTAGTTTAGCGTGCACAAACGCACAATACAAGTGGGGAACACTAAAACACTCTTTTATTAAAACTAATAATAAACGGATGTTTTTAATTTACTTTACATACGCACGGAGTAGTTTAAAATAGTTTCATGATTTTCTTGTTTCATTTGGTTCCCCAGTTCAAGCCACGCAAGGATAGATATTTTCGGATTCAAAGGCCTTCAATGAGAAAACCCTGAAAGAAAATTAATTGTCATTATCAAAATATCAAAGAAACAAATACTAAGACCTTGGAGCTAACAATACTTTGCAAAAAGCAGTTGAGACCACTCTTCGTTAACACAACGCCAATTTTACATATTTTAAACATTTTCAAATCAGTCAAACTTGACTCCCCCCCTCCCCCGTTATCAATGTTGTCTGATTTTCGGATCTCATTCACACCGTTCCCGAACAACATTGGAAGGGGGAGTGGGGGTCAGAAATAAATTATTTCACTTATGTTTCAAATAAAGTAGTGCATTTTAAACGAAATTCGTTTTTTTAAGAGAGTGTCTCAACCATTTTGCAAGTCATTGTATGAGTACTTTAACATTTATAACTGCTGTGTGGAATTTTTTTTGTTTATTGAAGATAGGAGTACTTTTAACCTGTAATGAATAGTTTATAAAAAGTATAGTATTGTTTCCTTATCTTTGCGTGTTTTTAAATGGACACACTAAAAAATATCATTTTTCGCACTTTTTGTCTCGATGTAATTGAATCTAATTACCCTCATAAAAGGGTATGAATACAATGATATTCGCTAGTTGCTCAATAATGCAATAGTTTGGTCGTTATATGCGTCAAACTCATTCTCGTAAAGTCAATTAATAAATCTAGACTGTGTATTGATGTCAAAAAGACACATTTACGTGAACAGTTGACGCAAAAGGCGTCACCTTGATTATAGAGATAAGAGTTTAGCGCCGTGCTTGCTGAGATTAGGGGCACAGCATGATAATCGACAATCGCTGCAGAAAATCTATAAAACAACTTTCTGATAATTCATTTAGCACAAACTGATGTACATTGTAGTCAAATGTAAAAATTATGTTAAAAGCGATATGTTTTGGAAAGCCAGCTGAAATTCCTCTATTCATCTTCTGTGTATTCGTTGAAACTGTATAATTAGGACAAATGTTTACATTTTGACGTACTCAACTTCGTTGATACAGTTCGTTTAAAACCGTTACTAACGTCGTCAGAGACGCTCAGGAAAAACTCGATAGAGCTAAAAAGTCGAGGATTGAAATTCTCGAAGAGGCGGCACAAGGAGAATGCGTTACTGGCTGCGAGGGACAATGGCTCACTTGTGCATTGGAGGTTTTACAACAGAACGGAATTCGAAAGGAAACATTCACAGAATCAATAAAGGATCTTCTCATCAAGGGACGTAGTAAATTTCGAAATATAATGATTTGTGGTCCAGCGAATTCAGCGAAAACATTTATACTGAACCCGCTAACGTCTGTTTACAACACCTTCTCTAATCCAGCCTGTAGTTCGTTTGCGTGGGTTGGCGCAGAAGGACGCTGAGTGCATTTTCCTAAATGATTTTCGCTGTCAGCTCAGATTATTCCATTTCATGATTCTCTTCTTATGCTTGAAGGTCAAATGGTCCACCTTCCTGCTCCCAAAACCCACTATGCTCCGCTCAGTACAAATCAAAATAACCCCCCTCACGGTCTACGGTCTACAATGAGTATTAAAAGATATATATCATGTTTCTGTATCTACTTTATGTTGACCGTGTAAAACATGTAGACCGTCAGGAAATTGTATGTAAGATAGATATAACATTTTTTGTTAGCATAAATTTATTAAGATATGTTTATCTCTTCATAAACTGTTTTACATGTTGCAGCCAGAAACTAGTTTTGCTTTTACAATCGTCAAAAGGTTTGTCACGCGATCTTTTCATATCGTATATAATCGGAGTTGTAAGCAGTACAAATGTAGCGCGTGACTATGTTCGTTACAAAGGTAACAAATGTTCTCCATAAGCGCGTGATTAAGTGTTTTACAAATGTAGAAAGAAACACGTTGTTTACACTTATTCAGATTTTAATTAAACAAAATTCTGAAATAAGTTTAGTATTTTGTGCGCTTGCCTTTACCTTTAATAATGAGTTCTATGCGCCTGTTCATTGAACTGATCGTACTGTCAATGACATTCGCTACTCATAGCGTAAAGAGTGGATTTCACACGTTCTGAAAAATTGTTCATAACTCTCATATGTTATGTTATTTCTTATCGCCTGTATTTTCAATGTCCGTTTTAACGATGTTAAATACATTTTCGATTGGATTTAAGTCTGCTGATCTTGCTGGAATTGCAAATAATATTGCCCCTATTGTGTTAAGAGCTTTTCGCTCCAAGGAACAATTTTGTATTGGACAAATATCCTGTAAAAATAATTTAGAATTTTGCTTGCCACTTTTCCGAAACATTTTTGGGAAATTTCTATGAATAAAATGTTCATAATATTCTCCGTCTAATTTGTCGTATTGCTCACAATAGATCACACCTTTACTGTATGATATTGCGACAATCATTTTAACAACTTTCACCCCTGAGCCAACATGGGCCCCTTTACTGGTACAACCCGGTGTTAGACATTCTGTTCTTTTGCGCCATTATTTTTCCTTTTGGTGACCGCGCATCTTCTGCTGGGTTGGTTTTATACCAAAAGCTAACACCATCCAAATAAGAACAAATGTCACGCTTCCATAATTTCTCTTGGTCTCGTTTCTTCACTGCCCGTGCAAACTTGAGGCGCGCTAAGAAAAAAGAAACAAGATCTTTCCTCAGTCAAAATTCCTTTTTCCTTCGCGCGTCCGCAGAACTTGTTAACCCAGTCGTTCAATGTTCTATTGAAAGTGCAGGAAATGCACATTGTGAAGTTTCACATTCTTCTTGTATCTTTGGACACGAAAAATTAGCCTGTCGCTTTCGACGGCAGTCCTCTTGATGTTTTGCTTTCAATGCTCCGTTCTTCTCGAATAGGTATTTGCGAGGGCCTACCTGGAGAATTTTTTTTTGCTTTAGTTTCCTCCGGATTTTAGAACAACGGTACACAGCTGGCACGTGAAATTCCGCATCTTCTTCGTAAATTTCCTTTTCACTGTCAGTCACTCTGTTCTCTTACAACTTGACAATCGACTTGGTTTTAGCGTCAATTTGAGTAGTTTAAAGAACCATTTTGTTTTCGAATTTTGTGTGGGGAATTACACTTCAAAATTGCGTCACAATACAAAAACATTACTAACGTCGCTCGTTTTTGAATTATCTTTTTTCTAATTTTGTTTAATTCGAATCTTTTCTTCACACAAATTTAAAAACATACATTCTTTCTCAGTTTTTTTTGGTTTACCTTGTTTAGCTATTTTCTTTACGCATCTGTCTATAATGATTAATACAATTTAGAACAATTTGAGACAATACTTTGCAAAAAGAGTTGAGACATACTCTTGCGTTAACAACGCCCAATTTAAAACATTTTCAATCAGTCAACTCTTGGACTCCCCCCTCCCCCCCCTACTACCCCCCCCCCCCCCCCCCTCCCCCGTTATCAATGTTTTCTGATTTTCGGGATTCTTCCATTCAAACCGTTCCCGAACTAACATTGGAAGGGCGGAGTGGGGGTCAGATAAATAAATTATTATTATTGCATTTCCTTTATTTTTCAAATAAAGTAGTGAATTTTAAGAAATCGAAATTCGTTTTTTTTAAGAGAGTGTCTCAACCATTTTGCAAGTCATTGTAGCGACTGATATTTCATGCACTTATTTTAACCTTCCCCGACTATCACAATGTAGTTTAAAAACATTTTCTTTTTTCATGCGTTTTTTTGTAATATGGGCGTAATTTTGTTTATTTTTGGACTGACTCCCACCATGGGCAAGATTTATTTTGCTGACATCTACTCTTTATTAATTCACGCGACCGAAAGCCCTTTATTAAGTTTAATCTCTCACTAGTTATTTTAATTTAAACGCACACCAAGGGGACACTAAAACACTATTTTTATTAAAACTTAAATAAACAGATGTTTTAAATTTACTTTTACGCAATAGTAGTTTAAAATAGTTTCATTAGTTTTTCTTGTTTAATCATTGATTCCCCAGTCCCGAGACCCAAGTACTATTTATTTTCGATTACATTATAAGCCAGTTGTTTGAAATAGTTGTTTTTGTTTTGCTTCTAGTTATCCGGTGCTGTGTTTTCTTACTTACTTATGTATATATTTTTTGTTCCGTTCTCTTTTTCTTTCTGAGCTTCACCAAATGAGGGGAATAAATATGAAAATAAAAGTAGAAAATAAAAGAAAAGAAGTAGCCCGCTTGCCCATAATCAAAGCGGTTGTACACTCAACAAATATTATTCACAAACGAGATTGGTAGCAGTCGGCAATAACAAAGTAAAGCTTATATGGTGAGAATTAACTTGCCGAAACTTGCCTCTAAACCTTCATCGCACATATTCCACATTTCCCGCGGATTCGTTCTGCTGCTGCATGTGTGTAATAAATAAATGAACGTTTGACTTAATACGTATCTTGCGAGTTTTTCGCACTATGGCCGGGTGCATGGTAAGCATTGAGGGGGGGGGGGGGGGGGGGGGGGGGGGGTGTTAAATTTAAGGGGTCGTATGGTAGATCAGAAGCTGTGTACATTTGCTTTTATGAATTGTCATGCTGCTCGCGACATAAATTTTGCCGATTGCTAAGGTTTCTATCTACAACTGAACTAATCCAGCGAAAACATTGACATTTGCTTGTCTTCCTCTAGGCTCGATACAATTTTTCCCGAACAAGGCTGGTAAATCGAGCCTAGTCATTCTTCTCGTCGTCGAATCTATGTTTTCTCTGCAGAGGTGCCGTAACTAGGGCGTGTCGGCCGAAGCGCTCTTAACGCAAGTCTTTTTACTTGGTCTTTCCCTTTCCATCGTTCTCTTGGTACCTGAACGAAAGTCTAGTGGCGATTTTTTCCACGTAGCGAAATTAAAGATAAGTTTGTTGTTATTTTATTTTTGGGGTTTAAAATAGAGTAGCTCGTCCGCTTTGTGGCCTAATTAGTTTATTGCCAAGCCTATTTGCCGCATTCGTTTGATCCTCACAGCCCTTCAAACTCAAACGAGTGCGTCGACACGCAGGAGCTGCTCGGTCCATGTTTTCTGAAGTCTCTTAGTTCGATAAAAATGGATTTGATATACAAAGGGCAGGAAAATCGCGCATACGTATTTGATTACAACATATTTATTTATAACTTTTGGCACTTACCTCTTCTTCTTCCAGCGATGGTATTTTTCTTTTGACATTATAGTTTCGAGAAAAAAGCGTTAAGAAGTTTCATTGGTCCCTTCTGAATAACCCTTTTAAAATAATTTTCATCTCATCCCGGAGCAGCGGTCATACGCAGCCAAGTGGGAAATCAAAACTGAAGACGTTTTCATTCAGCATCCCCTGACAGCTGTTAGCCAATAGGAATCAATGCTAACGAATTATTAATTGAGGGGTGATTCAAGTCAAAGGATCGCCCATGTATGATCATGATGTCCAGTAATTTTCGCGCCATCGGATGGCAGTCAGTCCCAAGGAAATAGAACGTTACGTTATTCAAGACTTTAATTAACGCACTTAATTTAGGTTTTCTAAAATTCCATCTTATTTTCTGTTCACGATTGGGAACATCGTGGAACAGATCCTCGAGTTTTACAACTTAAAGACTTCAGTACAGAAGTGATGATGATAAAATATGGCTAAGACTGATGTGGATCCTCGAAGCCCTTGATTCCGTAACAGCGAATTATATTATTCTCAAATTAAATTAAAACCCTTGTAAATCGTCTTTATATATACAGGTTCGCATAGTAACAGGTGAATGCTGGTCCTTGATAATGGACAGAAAATTACTTTGCACCAAGGGATTTCATTTTCTTGCTATTGGTGTGGAATGTAGTATATCACACTAACAATGTGAGTACTACACACGACCTTTTTTTTTCTTCACGTAATTTCCTAGAAACTTTTTAATTGATTGCATCGATCATATTCCAGCCTGTTACCATCCTTCACGTCCGGTGCTGACCCCCGCGATTTGTATTTTTTTTTCGTGGGACTACAAATTCCGCCGCCTCGCAGGAAACGGAAAAAGCAGACACAATTATTGATTAAAAAAAAACTATGTCAAAAAGCATATTCAGTGTATCGCTGATAACGAAGTTGCTGCCTAGGGTGAAAGTTATAATGAATAGGAAAGTCCTTGCTTTGAATTGGAACGTAATAAAGACGTTGTTTCTACGGGCAACGGAAAAGCTTGAAAAGATTTATTATACATTTTATTTACCTTCAATTGCAACAGAGTCTTCAACTTTCCAATAACCTTGACTTTTCCAGCCAATCGCCCACAAAAGTAGTCGGTTTACCGCGAATTTTTCCATTGTTTAATACTAATCTTTTTGGCGATCGTCAAGTTGCCCCGGCCGTCCCACTCCCGGGGGCAACACGTTTTGTTTGTACAAATCCCGCGCCCCCGGGACACAGGGGTCCTTACAAATTCCCGGGGTATGCCCGGAGAAGGATGGGTGACAGCTTGAGATTGATCGATGCCCTTTCCTTTGTAGAATACCTCTGACCTCATTGTCCATGGCGAGTAAGACAGTCAACACCTGTATCAGTGGTCCCACCGTTAATTGGGGAAATGGCGTACTGACCGCTTAAATACACGGTTTGGTGAAAACTATGTTTACAATACAAACATAATATTCAACTCTTGTATTCAATTATAATGTATTTTGATTGATTCCAATTGATTTGGCAAGGTGACCATTTAATACAAGTCAAAAACAATATAAAACCGCTCACTGAGACTCGGAAAAGGGTGACCGCGGTCACGCTTAATAGAGGTGATAACAGTGATTAAGGTCATAATGCAACGGGGGGGGGGGGGGGGGGGGGGGGGGGGGGGGGGGGAGGAGAAAAGGGGGGGGGGGGAGGAAAAGGGGGGGGGGGAAAAAAAAATTTTGGTTATTTTTTTTCTTTTTGTGTCGCGAAAACTGTTCTTATTTAATATACTAGCATCAATCATACTTCAACCCTCAAAAGCTGCTTTGGGGGTCGAATTTGTGGCGCTTATATGGCACGAAATTCGACAATTTCCCCGAGAATTTCCGTACGTGCTGAACGAAAACGAACCAGAAAATGACCGTGCCTGGCATGGAAACGTAATGTATTTTTTTTGTTGAACGTCATATGTGGTAGAGCTTGTTCAGTCACGCGTGTTTTCGGCGGCGTGTTTGAAGCTTGTAATTTTCTTGGGTTATAAGTGTTCCGGGTTTGTTCGGAGATTATTCCATATTGTTTGTATTTGATCGAAAAATGGATGAAAGACCTTGAACATCTCCTTTGAAAGGATAATATGTCATCAAATACAACACATTTGGCATTAAATCTCACCTCATTCGCCTGCATCTGTTCTCGGGGGGTCTTTAGTAAAAAAAGCTTATCGCCTGATTTCTGCAGGGACCGTTTAAGGTAACCACGACGGCGACGGCAACGTGAGAACGTCAACAAAACAATATATTTAATTACTGAGTACAATTGCGTTCCTATCGCAACGTGGCGTTTTCCATTTTAGTACATTTCTTTGCCGTCCTCTGCAAAAACAACAACGTACAAATGACGCAAATTCACGGTATTATGGAGAACGGGAACACACGACGGTGAACTTTCCTTTCTCTATCTGGACTTGAACTCTGTCCCTGCGAATTCAGCTCCTGGACAGTTCGGCCACATTGGACAAATTAAACGTGTTGGAATAATCGTGACATAGTTTATATTTGAACAGTGCTACAGTTAAAAGCAGCACAAACACCATACTTGTTGATGTTTTGAAATTGCAGAATTGTTTTAATTCTCGCGGACGCGCGCGTGTATGTAACGTCATATGTGGCGAGCTTTCCTTTCCCAACCTCGATTCCAGGCTCTCTCTCCTTTTCCTCCCTTGTCGTTGAGTAGAGAGACCCTGGTTGCGGCTGGTCACGTGACCACCACCAAATTCTGGGTGGTAAAAAAATATATTCGGAGAGAGGGGTGGTAGAGTGTTAGAGTTGTTGCTGTGACAAATCTATCATGAAAGGGTGAAAGCGTTGACTCTGAGTCGCAACTCGCAGGACGCAACAGGTCTTCAAACAACTCGCAAGAAAAGTAAGCACCAACAAAGTTTGTACATATGCTTACATGTGGTTATTAGTCAAGCTTCTACAAGCTTTGCCAGTCCGTTTGCGAAGATCACTGCAATAGTCTTTCTCGGAAACTGCTTGCGTAATTCTCAGAACTGCACATGCAACTACGACGATCGATCGGACGTTTTACAACGGAATTTTGTCGCACGGAAGAAAGCCGATCATTTCAAGAATTAAGTTTACATGTAAGCTTGGTATGTGAACAGCTTTAAGGTAACGAGTTTAAGTGATCGTCAAATTGTATTCACTGCAAAAACTGCCGATGGAAAAAATTCCTTCGTACAGTCCGTTTGACATATTTCGTGCCGTACAAGGTTGTTGATTTTCAAGGAACCGCTTCGAGCGGTTGTTGTTGTAGATTTTTTGACACCAGAAAACTATATTATGGTCAAACTAACACAGAATCAGTTAGAGAAAATAGTAAGCTACTCTTTTATCCTAAACTTTGGACTATTTTTGCTCCAAATGACTTTGTAAATAAATGCCGCTGTGTCTTAATTTAGTGAGCTCGCAGTGTCAGCTGTGAACGAGCTCGCCAAGCTTATTGTGTTTTCAAGCTGGTTTGAGACCAAGGTGTCTGGTCTACAACCTCGTTTAGCTTTACGATCATGAACCTGTCTACTTAGTGTAAAAGTGAATGAAGTCGATGGTTCATCGTTATATTAAAATGAGCCGGTAGCTTATAAATTTTTGTGTTCGCAAGGCGAATTTTCCATTCTCGTAATTTTCGCGCCGCTGCTTTTGTGGCTCGAAATATCCGTCACGTATACATGTTCATGTCAAGAAGTTGTAAAGAATAAAAACAAAAGTTCCATACAAATAGCCTGTTTCACTTTTAACATAATCTTGCCGTATAAAATGCTGTCCATTTTGAACCAAGCTCGATTTGCCCCATTCGATCCCCTGGTTAGTGATTATTGTTCACCTTGACAAAACGGCCTCAAAGACCCACCCTCCTTGCGGTATTGTTGTAACCGCATCGTCACGTGACCAGCCGCAACCAGGGTCTCTCGAGTCTCTCTACTCAACGACACGGGAGGAAAAGGAGAGAGAGCCTGGAATCGAGGTTGCCCATTTCCGACAATTTCCGAAGTTTGCCCGATCGCTTCCGTTTGTGGAAGCGAAAAAAAAGACAGTTGAATATCTCGACGACGTTTTGTCCAAATCGTTTCAAACTTAAGAATATGATTATTCATAATATTCCCTATTATTTCGACTTAAAACTAATCTTACTAAAATGTGTTGCATTTTACCTTGAAGTGAAGTTATTTTTGGAACTTTCACTACTGACGGCTAAATAGAAGGGTGACCGCTTAAAAACAGTGACGCTTAATACAGGTTTGACTGTTATACCACCAGAACACCAGAACAATCCACGCTTGCAAAGCAGCGATTGAAGAAAGCATCACGAGCGAACTTTTATTCTGGGTGACAGGGTAGGGGAATATTATAAAAACGTTTGCACCCCCTCGGAGGATCACATCACATGTTCGATATTCAGATCAATATTCAGTACACAAATATTCTGTAATTTAGCGACATGTATAGCAAATTCTAGGTCAAATGCAAAGCAAAGCAAAGCAAAGCAAATGCTTTAGTAAATGCAATTGAATCAGATGTGATATAAAAAACCTCATGCGATCTGTGGAGCTCTGAACAAAACGCATATGCAATAAAATGAAATTATTTGTGCAATGAATGCTGCAAATATTATTTAAATTTAAAAATTGAAAATTTAATTTTTTTCTTAAAATAGATTCACCTAGAGTAAAGTTACATGTACCAGCTCCAGTTCTACGAGTTTTACCAGGTTACACACTGTCATGTTCAGCCACTGGAACCTTGCCCATACGTATAGCACTGATAAGAAACTCAACCAGTACTGTTCAGTATAACGTGGTACAGTGGGTACGATCGGTATTTAAAACCTGCTAAAATTGTTATATATAAAGAAGCAAACTACACTTGTGAGGCCACCAACATTTATGGAAATGACGTGGGCGAAGTATCAGTCATTTTTACAGGTAAGAAAAGCGAGCTTGTTTTTAGGTCACTTTAACTTAAGTGCAATTTTTGTATCCCGATTTTTCTTACGCGCAAAAAAGTTTTGACCTCAGCTGATTGCAGATGTTGTTATTATTTTTGTCTTCACCAGGATCCGGTTGCTCAAAGACGATTACGCTAATCCATTATTAGCGTGAATATTCATTTCAGTTTGTAACTTTCAGTGAGGTTTCCTGTTTATATGTTTTGTCCTTCAGTTTTGACTTCAGTTTTGAGTAATTTCAAACTCTAGAAAACATTAGCAGTGAAAAACACCGATACAATATAGATTAAAATATCGAGTGACTTTTAATCCAGGATTAGCGTTAATCAGCTTTGGAACAACCGTCCAAGCTGTTTATCTGTCGTTTGGGTTTCAGGTGTAGGGTGGGGTTAGAACGATTAAATGATACTTTAGGGGGGGGGGGCTGCTAAGCTACATTTACTGTCTCCTCCTACACTGCCGCTCTTTGGACTCGGTGAAGAAAGATTGCGCGATGAGCCCAAATGGCGTATGCGAAAGAGGCTCGCTCATGTGGGATTCTGAGCAGGTTCCAAGCAGACTGTTTGAAACCCTGCCATCTCCGATGAAGCAACCATAGCCCTAAAATATCATGTTTTCCTTAAAATATGTGCAGCCTGGTTGAATTAGAAAACAATAAATAATATGGTCTTAGCAGCTGAAAGTCATTATGGACAAGTCGAAGCGGGAATACTTTCTTTTCCCAATCCCACTCGGCTCTCAAAATATATAGATACAAGCGAAAACCTTTCCGCGATTTCACACCGTGACATGTAAATTATTTTATCATTTTGTCTATTAATCCTTTGAAGAACATCCAAAGTCATGAGGAAGGGGAGATCGGCAATGAACCGAACCCCCCCCCCGCCCCCCCCCCCTCCCTTGGGTGTTCGTTTGGGTGTTCGTTATTATCAGACACATTGAAAGTATTATGCCCTTATAAGTTAGCCTTGAACCATTTCCTCATAAAGTCAGTAAAAAAACATAAATCGATGTTAAGAGCCAATTTCTCTAATTATCGCGAATGCGGCGTCAGTCGTGAAATTTTGGATTCCTTCATATTTTGCCCAAATAACCTCTATAGTGAGTTATTTTCGAAAATACCATTCAAAGGTTCAGGAGCGCTTTCGTTTTTTCGAAATCGAGAAAAGTTTGAAAAACGCCATTTTGGCTTCCAGTCGCTTCCGAAATTAGGCGAAAATGATACATTTTGTTTTCGCTCGTACAGATGAACGCGATAACATCTACCGCTGTAATTTGGGCAAATCATAACCCATCTCTTGCTCTTTCTAAATCACTGAATTATTGTGGAAAGCTGCCGATATTATACTGTTTTGGGCTGTTACAATTGCCCCAGTTGTAACGCTTGAGCCGAAAGCGCTAAATTTGGCTAACTTCCACACCATCGAAAGTCCATTGGTACATGGAATTTTGAAGTCGAAACTAAAATTGTCTTAAAGCACATCCTTTATATTTTGTTGTGTGAAAATTTATACCGCGGCCCGACAAAAGTATCCCGTCGAGAAAAATAAACGTAAAGTGTATTTTGGCACTTTGGACATTCAACGAAGCGAACAATGGCCTTCCCTGCTCTGAACATGACCTTCATTAAAAAACTTAAAAATCAACCGAAAGGAAACCTTTTTCGCAATTGTAGGTGCATCAAAATGCTTTTTTACACAAAACATGACAAAACTGATGTCTATCTTGATAAAGAATAAATATTCTGTCAACACTTGTAGTAAATAATAGACCCGTCTGAAGTGTAACAAATTATGTAATTCGACGCTGTAACGCAAAAGCACACGTAACACGCGACTCAAACGGCTTTTTTTGTTCGGCTATTATTCCCGAGGTGAAAAGTAAACTGAATAATCCTAGTACAATAGTACATGTTCTCGTTTGCCTCCATTTTATTGATTTAATATCGGGAATTATAATTTCTCAAGGCGAGCCGGCTGCCATCAATTCAGATTTCAGTAAACATGACTATGCGACAACTGCAAACGGAGGCCGAAGACAAGCGCACATTTTTTGAGTAATATTCCACCAGAAGTAGCTTTAAGTATTGTTTAGATTCTTGCAAAAACAAACAATCAGTGTTATCAAAGGTTTCATACGAGTGGCAATTTAAATAAACGGCGGCTTTTGAATGAAACCCAACTGAGACATTGAATACATTCCCTGGAACATTTCTATAAAAACACGATAAAAAACAATGAGAATTTCAATCTTACCCGTCTGTTAGTAATTCCTTGTGAAAATATTGTGACTCCATTACTTCTGTTTCGTATATTGGTTAACCTGCAGTGGAGTTATTTCCCGCTCCGAATGAAAAGGCTGTGACATGATGTAATCTGAGTGTTACAATAACATTGCGTGACTCTTTCCGTGCGGAGCCTGGGAATCAACATTGATTTTCCAGCCTCCCCACACCCACCTTTTGATTTTATAATATAACAATTAGTTTGAGGAGAGATTTAACTATTTTTGTTGGTCTGTCCTGCAGGCTCTAAGGGCTAGTTGTTGACAAAAGAGCGTTCAGTTTCTAGTTCGGGTTTTTGCATTTCATGCTGGTGGTCTCCAAACTGAACTACATATAAAGGAAGTTTCGACAGGCCCATTGGCCAATTCAGTGAAAATATGGGGAGTGAATACATGCCCGGTGCGGGGGTAGCCGGAGTGAAGGTTGACATTTTTTATTGTTCGAAAGGGTGGGCGAGGGGTCAAATTTTTTTAAACATGCGGACCTCCAATGTTCCACCCCAACCCCCAGTTGTGCATATGTGGTCGGTGTAGAAGATTCTTGTCCGTTAGCTATAATAGTTTCAGTGTAGACAGTCTCTCTGCAGCAGCTCTTTCGCGTGGAGAAATAAAGAGGTAAGGACAGTCAATTCCAGCAGTGCCCATTCCCCGCTCTCCCCGGGCCAATCCCCTGGCATACCGTAAATGACAGGAGCCGGTGATGGGCTCTGAAATGATCTAATAAACGCCTACTCTCAAATAAACGCCTCGTATCTAATAAATGCCCCCCCGCCCCCCCTGAGGTGTAAAGTTTGTATTAGACGCTCCACTCTAATAAACGCCCCGTGTCTAATAGACGCCCCCCTCCCCCACCCAAGAATCGCCTCAAAAACCGAGGGAAACGCTCCATAGAGTAAAATCACGCAATTTATTTAGTTTCTTGCTTGCTTGGTTAACAATGGCTTGCGAATTGCATGTTGTTCAACCTCACCAGTAAAGACTCGACCTTTCCAGGTTGTTACTGACTCGGACATCGAAGAGGCCAACGCTGCCAACATGGTTGACCCAGATGACGATGAAGACATCGATATCGAACTATGAACGACATCTCTACGCTTTGCATTAGCGCAGATTAGATTAGTCTCCTACTCACAAACTCTATTTTCTATCTTACTCCACGAGCAAACTACAGTACACGTCTTATTTGTTTTATTGACGTTGTTACAGTTAAAGTGAAATAGACGCCTCTCTCTAGTAAACGCCTCATATCTATTTAACGCCCCCCCCCCCCCCCCCCCCCTAGGACCCCTAAAATTTAATAGATGCCCCGGGCGTTTATTAGATCATTTTACGGTATGGCAAACCCATGGGCCGTTCAAATTCACCACGGTCATGATGCCCAAAAAAAGAAGGCAAATGCCATACCTCTCAAGTTATAAAATTAATGCAAAGAGTCCAAGACGCAGAGATTATAAAAATATCCACAAGCCAGTTTTCTAGCAATGGCTAGACTAGCATTGCTAGAAAACTGGCTTGTGGATATTTTATATTCTCTGCGTCTTGACTCTTTGCATTAATTTTAAACTTGAGAGGTATGGCATTTGCCTTCTTTTTGGCATGACCGTGGGGAATTTGAACGGCCCATGGGTTTGCCATACCGTAAATGATCTAATAAACGCCCGGGGCATATATTAAATTTTAGGGGTCCTAGGGGGGGGGGGGGGGGGGGGCGTTAAATAGATATGAGGCGTTTACTAGAGAGAGGCGTCTATTTCACTTTAACTGTAACAACGTCAATAAAACAAATAAGACGTGTACTGTAGTTTGCTCGTGGAGTAAGATAGAAAATAGAGTTTGTGAGTAGGAGACTAATCTAATCTGCGCTAATGCAAAGCGTAGAGATGTCGTTCATAGTTCGATATCGATGTCTTCATCGTCATCTGGGTCAACCATGTTGGCAGCGTTGGCCTCTTCGATGTCCGAGTCAGTAACAACCTGTAAAGGTCGAGTCCTTACTGGTGAGGTTGAACAACATGCAATTCGCAAGCCATTGTTAACCAAGCAAGCAAGAAACTAAATAAATTGCGTGATTTTACTCTATGGAGCGTTTCCTCGGTTTTTGAGGCGATTCTTGGGTTGGGGGGGAGGGCGTCTATTAGACACGGGGCGTTTATTAGAGTGGAGCGTCTAATACAAACTTTACACCTCAGGGGGGGGGGGGCATTTATTAGATACCGAGGCGTTTATTTGAGAGTAGGCGTTTATTAGATCATTTCAGGAGCCCATCACCGGCTCCTGATCATTTACGGTATGCCAGGGATTGGCCCGGGGAGAGCGGGGAATGGGCACTGCTGGAATTGACTGTCCTTACCTCTTTATTTTCTCCACGCGAAAGAGCTGCTGCAGAGAGACTGTCTACACTGAAACTATTATAGCCCTAACGGACAAGAATCTTCTACACCGACCACATATGCACAACTGGGGGTTGGGGTGGAACATTGGAGGTCCGCATGTTTAAAAAAATTTGACCCCTCGCCCACCCCTTTCGAACAATAAAATGTCAACCTTCACTCCGGCTACCCCCGCACCGGGCATGTATTCACTCCCCATATTTTCACTGAATTGGCCAATGGGCCTGTCGAAACTTCCTTTATATGTAGTTCAGTTTGGAGAC
Source organism: Desmophyllum pertusum (assembly GCA_029204205.1). Taxonomy (NCBI): domain Eukaryota; kingdom Metazoa; phylum Cnidaria; class Anthozoa; order Scleractinia; family Caryophylliidae; genus Desmophyllum; species Desmophyllum pertusum. The sequence goes on along the minus strand of MU827797.1, from coordinate 531,332 downwards.
CACCAGCATGAAATGCAAAAACCCGAACTAGAACTGAACGCTCTTTTGTCAACACTAGCCCTTAGAGCCTGCAGGACAGACCAACAAAAATAGTTAAATCTCTCCTCAAACTAATTGTTTATATTATAAAATCAAAAGGTGGGTGTGGGGAGGCTGGAAAATCAATGTTGATTCCCAGGCTCCGCACGGAAAGAGTCACGCAATGTTATTGTAACACTCAGATTACATCATGTCCACAGCCTTTTCATTCGGAGCGGGAATAACTCCACTGCAGGTTAACCAATATACGAAACAGAAGTAATGGAGTCACAATATTTTCACAAGGAATTACTAACAGGACGGGTAAGATTTGAAATTCTCATTGTTTTTTATCGTGTTTTTTATAGAAATGTTTCCAGGGAATGTTTCAATGTCTCAGTTGGGTTTCATTCAAAAGCCGCGTTATATAAATTGCCACTCGTATGAAACCTTTGATAACACTGATTGTTTGTTTTTGCAAGAATCTAAACAATACTTAAAGCTACTTCCTGGTGGAATATTACTCAAAAAATGTGCGCTTGTCTTCGGCCTCCGTTGCAGTTGTCGCATAGTCATGTTTACTGAAATCTGAATTGATGGCAGCGGCTCGCCTTGAGAAATTATAATTCCCGATATTAAATCAATAAAATGGAGGCAAACGAGGACATGTACTATTGTACTAGGATTATTCAGTTTACTTTTCACCTCGGGAATAATAGCCGAACAAAAAAAGCCGTTTGAGTCGCGTGTACGTGTGCTTTGCGTTACAGCGTCGAATTACATAATTTGTTACACTTCAGACGGGTCTATTATTTACTACAAGTGTTGACAGAATATTATTCTTTATCAAGATAGACAGTTTTGTCATGTTTTGTGTAAAAAAGCATTTTGATGCACCTACAATTGCGAAAAAAGGTTTCCTTTTCGGTTGATTTTTAGTTTTTAATGAAGGTCATGTTCAGAGCAGGGAAGGCCATTGTTCGCTTCGTGAATGTCCAAAAGTGCCAAAATACACTTTACGTTTATTTTTCTCGACGGGATACTTTTGTCGGCGCCGCGGTATAAATTTTCACACAACAAAATATAAAGGATGTGCTTTAAGACAATTTTAGTTTTCGACTTCAAATTCCATGTACCAATGGACTTTCGATGGGTGTGGAAGTTAGCCAAATTTAGCGCTTTCGCTCAAGCGTTACAACTGGGGCAATTGTAACAGCCCAAAACAGTATAATATCGGCAGCTTTTTCCACAATAATTCAGTGATTTAGAAAGAGCAAGAGATGGGTTATGATTTGCCCAAATTACAGCGGTAGATGTTATCGCGTTCATCTGTACGAGCGAAAACAAAATGTATCATTTTCGCCTAATTTCGGAAAGCGACTGTTGGAGGCCAAAATGGCGTTTTTCAAACTTTTCTCGATTTCGAAAAAACGAAAGCGCTCCTGAACCTTTGAATGGTATTTTCGAAAATAACTCACTATAGAGGTTATTTGGGCAAAATATGAAGGAATCCAAAATTTCACGACTGACGCCGCATTCGCGATAATTAAGAGAAATTGGCTCTTAAACATCGATTTATGTTTTTTTACTGACTTTATGAGGAAAATGGTTCAAGGCTAACTTATAAGGGCATAATACTTTCAATGTGTCTGATAATAACGAACACCCACAACGAACACCCAAGGGAGGGGGGGGGGGGGGGGGGGGGGGTTCGGTTCATTGCCGATCTCCCCCTTCCTCATGACTTTGGATGTTCTTCAAAGGATTAATAGACAAAATGATAAAATAATTTACATGTCACGGTGTGAAATCGCGGAAAAGGTTTTCGCTTGTATCTATATATTTTGAGAGCCGAGTGGGATTGGGGAAAAGAAAGTATTTCCCGCTTCGACTTGTCCATAATGACTTTCAGCTGCTAAGGACCATATTATTTATTGTTTTCTAATTTCAACCAGGCTGCACATATTTTAAGGAAAACATGATATTTTAGGGCTATGGTTGCTTTCATCGGAGATGGCAGGGTTTCAAACAGTCTGCTTGGAACCTGCTCAGAATCCCACATGAGCGAGCCTCTTTCGCATACGCCATTTGGGCTCATCGCGCAATCTTCTTCACCGAGTCCAAAGAGCGGCAGTGTAAGGAGACAGTAAATGTAGCTTAGCCAGCCCCCCACCCCCTAAAGTATCATTTAATCGTTCTAACCCCACCCTACACCTGAAACCCAAACGACAGATAAACAGCTTGGACGGTTGTTCCAAAGCTGATTAACGCTAATCCTGGATTAAAAGTCAATCGATATTTTAATCTATATTGTATCGGTGTTTTTTCACTGCTAATGTTTTCTAGAGTTTGAAATTACTCAAAACTGAAGTCCAAAACTGAAGGACAAAAACATATAAACAGGAAACCTCACTGAAAAGTTACAAAACTGAAATGAATATTCACGCTAATAATGGATTAGCGTAATCGTCTTTGAGCAACCGGATCCTGGTGAAGACAAAAATAATAACAACATCTGACAATCAGCTGAGGTCAAAACTTTTTTTGCGCGTAAGAAAAATCGGGATACAAAAATTGCACTTAAGTTAAAGTGACCTAAAAACAAGCTCGCTTTTCTTACTGTAAAAATGACTGATACTTCGCCCACGTCATTTCCATAAATGTTGGTGGCCTCACAAGTGTAGTTTGCTTCTTTATATATAACAATTTTAGGCAGGTTTTAAATACCGATCGTACCCACTGTACCACGTTATACTGAACAGTACTGTTGAGTTTCTTATCAGTGCTATACGTATGGGCCAAGGTTCCAGTGGCTGAACATGACAGTGTGTAACCTGGTAAAACTCGTAGAACTGGAGCTGGTACATGTAACTTTACTCTAGGTGAATCTATTTTAAGAAAAAAATTAAATTTTCAATTTTTAAATTAAATAATATTTGCAGCATTCATTGCACAAATAATTTCATTTTATTGCATATGCGTTTTGTTCAGAGCTCCACAGGATCGCATGAGGTTTTTTATATCACATCTGATCAATTGCATTTACTAAAGCATTTGCTTTGCTTTGCTTTGCTTTGCATTTGACCTAGAATTTGCTATACATGTCGCTAAATTACAGAATATTTGTGTACTGAATATTGATCTGAATATCGAACATGTGATGTGATCCTCCGAGGGGTGCAAACGTTTTATAATATTCCCCTACCCTGTCACCCAGAATAAAAGTTCGCTCGTGATGCTTTCTTCAATCGCTGCTTTGCAAGCGTGGATTGTTCTGGTGTTCTGGTGGTATAACAGTCAAAACCTGTATTAAGCGTCACTGTTTTTAAGCGGTCCCCTTCTATTTAGCCGTCAGTAGTGAAAGTTCCAAAAATAACTTCACTTCAAGGTAAAATGCAACACATTTTAGTAAGATTAGTTTTAAGTCGAAATAATAGGGAATATTATGAATAATCATATTCTTAAGTTTGAAACGATTTGGACAAAACGTCGTCGAGATATTCAACTGTCTTTTTTTTCGCTTCCACAAACGGAAGCGATCGGGCAAACTTCGGAAATTGTCGGAAATGGGCAACCTCGATTCCAGGCTCTCTCTCCTTTTCCTCCGTGTCGTTGAGTAGAGAGACTCGAGAGACCTGGTTGCGGCTGGTCACGTGACGATGCGGTTACAACAATACCGCAAGGAGGGTGGGTCTTTGAGGCCGTTTTGTCAAGGTGAACAATAATCACTAACCAGGGGATCGAATGGGGCAAATCGAGCTTGGTTCAAAATGGACAGCATTTTATACGGCAAGATTATGTTAAAAGTGAAACAGGCTATTTGTATGGAACTTTTGTTTTTATTCTTTACAACTTCTTGACATGAACATGTATACGTGACGGATATTTTCGAGCCACAAAAGCAGCGGCGCGAAAATTACGAGAATGGAAAATTCGCCTTGCGAACACAAAATTTATAAGCTACCGGCTCATTTTAATATAACGATGAACCATCGACTTCATTCACTTTTACACTAAGTAGACAGGTTCATGATCGTAAAGCTAAACGAGGTTGTAGACCAGACACCTTGGTCTCAAACCAGCTTTGAAAACACCAATAAGCTTGGCGAGCTCGTTCACAGCTGACACTGCGAGCTCACTAAATTAAGACACAGCGGCATTTATTTACAAAGTCATTTGGAGCAAAATAGTCCAAAGTTTAGGATAAAAGAGTAGCTTACTATTTTCTCTAACTGATTCTGTGTTAGTTTGACCATAATATAGTTTCTGGTGTCAAAAAATCTACAACAACAACCGCTCGAAGCGGTTCCTTGAAAATCAACAACCTTGTACGGCACGAAATATGTCAAACGGACTGTACGAAGGAATTTTTTTCCATCGGCAGTTTTTGCAGTGAATACAATTTGACGATCACTTAAACTCGTTACCTTAAAGCTGTTCACATACCAAGCTTACATGTAAACTTAATTCTTGAAATGATCGGCTTTCTTCCGTGGACAAAATTCCGTTGTAAAACGTCCGATCGATCGTCGTAGTTGCATGTGCAGTTCTGAGAATTACGCAAGCAGTTTCCGAGAAAAGACTATTGCAGTGATCTTCGCAAACGGCCTGGCAAAGCTTGTAGAAGCTTGACTAATAACCACATGTAAGCATATGTACAAACTTTGTTGGTGCTTACTTTTCTTGCGAGTTGTTTGAAGACCTGTTGCGTCTGCGAGTTGCGACTCAGAGTCAACGCTTTCACCCTTTCATGATAGATTTGTCACAGCAACAACTCTAACACTCTACCACCCCTCTCTCCGAATATATTTTTTTACCACCCAGAATTTGGGTGGTCACGTGACCAGCCGCAACCAGGGTCTCTCTACTCAACGACAAGGGAGGAAAAGGAGAGAGAGCCTGGAATCGAGGTTGGGAAATGGAAAGCTCGCCACATATGACGTTACATACACGCGCGAGTCCGCGAGAATTAAAACAATTCTGCAATTTCAAAACATCAACAAGTATGGTGTTTTGTGCTGCTTTTAACTGTAGCAACTGTTCAAATATAAACTATGTCACGATTATTCCAACACGTTTAATTTGTCCAATGTGGCCGAACTGTCCAGGAGCTGAATTCGCAGGGACAGAGTTCAAGTCCAGATAGAGAAAGGAAAGTTCACCGTCGTGTGTTCCCGTTCTCCATAATACCGTGAATTTGGTCATTTGACGTTGTTGTTTTGCAGAGGACGGCAAAGAAATGTACTAAAATGGAAAACGCACGTGCGGAGCAATTGTACTAGTAATTAAATATATTGTTTTGTGACGTTCTCGTTGCCGTCGCCGTCGTGGTTACTTAAACGGTCCCTGGAAATCAGGCGTAAGCTTTTTTTACTAAAGACGAGAACAGATGCAAGGAATAGGTGAGATTAATGAATGTGTTGTATTTGAGCATTTTCAAAGGAGATGTCAAGGTCTTCATCCATTTTCGTCAATACAATATGGAATAATCTCCGAAACAAACCCGAACACTTATAACCCAAGCAAATTACAAGCTTCAAACACGCGCGAAAACACGCGTGACTGAAACAAGCTCACCACATATGACGTCACAAAAACATACATTCGTTTCCATTCCAGCACGGTCATTTCTGGTTCGTTTTCGTTCAGCCGTCGGAAATTCTCGGAAATTGTCGAATTTCGTGCCATATAAGCGCCACAAATCGCCCAAAGCAGCTTTTGAGGGTTGAGTATGATTGATGCTAGTATATTTAAAAGAACAGTTTTCGCGACAAAAGAAAAAAATACAAAATTTCCGTTGCATTTGACCTTTAATCACTGTTATCACCTCTATTAAGCGGACGCGGTCACCCTTTTCCGAGTCTCAGTGAGCGGTTTTTTATTGTTTTTGACTTGTATTAAATGGTCACCTTGCCAAATCAATTGGAATCAATCAAAATATATTATAATTGAATTACAAGAGTTGATATTATGTTTGTATTGTTAACATAGTTTTCACCAAACCGTGTATTAAGCGGTCAGTACGCCATTCCCCAATTAACGGTGACCACTGATACAGGTTTGACCTGTCTTACTCGCCATGGACATGAGGCTTCAGAGTATTCTAAAAGAAGGCATCGATCAATTCAAGCTGTCACCATCCTCTCCGGGCATACCCCGGGAATTTGTAAGGCCCTGTGTCCCGGGGGCGGGGATTTTGTACAACAACGTGTTGCCCCGGGAGTGGGAGGCCGGGGCAACTTGACCGATCGCCAAAAAGATTAGTATTAAAACAATGGAAAAATTCGCCGGTAAACCGACTACTTTTGTGGGCGATTGGCTGGAAAAGCAAGGTATTGGAAAGTTGAAGACTCTGTTTGCAATTGAAGGTAATAAAATGATAATAACTTTTCAAGCTTTTCCGTTGCCCGTAGAAACAACGTCTTTATACGTTCCAATTCAAAGCAAGACTTTCCATTATAACTTTCACCCAGGCAGCAACTTCGTTATCAGCGATACACTGAATATGCTTTTGACATGGTTTTTTTTTAATCAATAATTTGTGTTGCTTTTCCGTTTCCTGGAGGCGGGGAATTGTAGTCCCACGAAAAAAAAATACAAATCGCGGGGGTCAGACCGGGTGAAGGATGGTAACAGCTGGAATTGATCGATGCATCAATTAAAAAGTTTCTAGAAATTACGTGAAGAAAAAAAGGTGTACTCACATTGTAGTGTGATATCTACATTCCACACCAATAGCAAGAAAATGAATCCCTTGGTGCAAAGTAATTTTCTGTCCATTATCACACCAGCATTCCACCTGTACTATGGAACCTGTATATAAAGACGATTTACAAGGGTTTTAATTTAATTTGAGAATAATATATTCGCTGTTACGGAATCAGGCTTCGAGGTCCACAGAGTCTTAGCATATTTATCTCATCACTTTTACTGAAGTCTTTAAGTGTAAACTCGAGGATCTGTTCCACGATGTTCCCATGTGAACAGAAAATAAGATGAATTTTAGAAACCTAAATTAGTGCGTTAATTAAAGTCTTGAATAACGACGTTCTATTTCCTTGGGACTGACTGCCATCCGATGGCGCGAAATTCTGGACATCATGATCAATGGGCGATCCTTTTGACTTGAATCACCCCTCAATTAATAATTCGTTAGCATTGATTTCCTATTGGCTAACAGCTGTCAGGGATGTGATGAACAGTTTTGATTTCCCATTGGCTGCGATGACCGCTGTCCGGGATGAGATGAAATTATTTTAAAAGGTTATTCAGAGACCAAGATAACTTCTTAACGCTTTTTTCTCGAACTATAATGTCAAAAGAAAAATACCATCGCTGGAGAGAAGAGGGAAGCAAAAGTATAAATAATATGTTGTAATCAATACGTTGCCGCGATTTTCCTGCCTTTTTATATCAATCCATTTTTATCGAACTAAAGAGACTTCATAACATGACCGAGAGCTCTGCGTGTCGACGCACTCGTTTGGTGAAGGGCTGTGAGATCAACGACTGAGGCAAATAGCTTGGAATAACTAATTTGGCCACCAAAGCGACGAGTCTCTATTTTAAACCAACAAAAATAAAATAAACAACTATCTTTAATTTCGCTACGTGGAAAAAATCGCCACTAGACTTTCGTTCAGGTCCAAGAGAACGATGGAAAGGGAAGCCCAAGTAACAAGACTTGCGTTTAAGAGCGCTTTCGGCCGACACGCCCTAGCTACCGGATCCTGCAGAGAAAATGATTCGCGAGGAAGACTAGGCTCGATTACCAGCCGCTGTTCGGGAAAATGAATCGAGCCTAGAGGAAGACAAGCCATGTCAATGTTTCGCTGGATTAGTTCAGTTGTAGATAGAAACCTTAGCAATCGGCAAATTATGTCGCGAGCAGCATGAAATTCATAAAAAGCAAAGTACACGCTTCTGATCTACCATACTATCCCTTAAATTTAACACAATGCTTACCATTCACCCGGCCATAGTGCGAAAACTCGCAAGATACGTATTAAGTCAACGTATTTATTTATACAAACATTGCAGCAGAACGAATCCGCGGGAAATGTGGAATATGTGCGATGAAGGTTTAGATGCAAGTTTGGCAAGTTAATTCTCACCATATAGCTTTACTTTGTTATTGCCGACTGCTACCAATCTCGTTTGTGAATAATATTTGTTGAGTGTACAACCGCTTTGATATGGGCAGCCGCTCTTTCTTTTCTTTTATTTTCTACTTTTATTTTCATATTTATTCCCTCATTTGGTGAGCTCAGAAAGAAGAGGAAGAACAAAAAATATATTCATAAGTAAGTAAGAAAACACAGCACGGGATAAATAGAAGCAAAACAAAAACAACTATTTCAAACAACTGGCTTATAATGAATCGAAAATAAATAGTACTTGGGTCTTGGGACTGGGGAACCAATGAAACAAGAAAAATAATGAAACTATTTTAAACTACTCGTGCGTAAAAGTAAATTTAAAACATCCGTTTATTTTAGTTTTAATAAAATAGTGTTTTAGTGTCCCCTTGGTGTGGTTTCAAATAAAATAACTGTGAGAGATTAAACTTAATAAAGCTTTCGGATGGTTGAATTAATAAGAGTAGATGTCAGCAAAAATAAATCATGCCATGGTGGGAGTCAGTCCAAAAATAAACAAATTACGCCCATATTACAAACGCATGAAAAGAAAATGTTTTTAAACTACATTGTGATATCGGGGAAGTTAAAAATAAGTGCATGAAATATCAGTCGCTACAATGACTTGCAAAATGGTTGAGACACTCTCTTAAAAAAACGAATTTCGTTTAAAATGCACTACTTTATTTGAAAAATAAGTGAAATAATTTATTTCTGACCCCCACTCCCCCTTCCAATGTTGTTCGGGAACGGTTTGAATGAGATCCCGAAAATCAGACAACATTGATAACGGGGGAGGGGGGGAGTCAAGGTTGACTGATTGAAAATGTTTAAATTGGCGTTGTTAACGAAGAGTGTCTCAACTCTTTTTGCAAAGTATTGTCTCAAATTGTTCTAAATTGTATTAATCATTATAGACAGATGCGTAAAGAAAAATAGCTAAACAAGGTACCAAAAAACTGAGAAAGAATGTATGTTTTTTAAATTTGTGAAAAAAAAAGATTCGAATTAAACAAAATTAGAAAAAAATAATTCAAAAACGAGCGGACGTTAGAAGTTTTGTTTGTGACGCAATTTTGAATGTATTCAAAACAAATTCGAAAACAAAATGGTTTTTACTACTCAAATTGACGCTAAAACCAAGTCGTTTGTCAAGTTGTTAAGAGAACAGAGTGACTTGACAGTGAAGGAAATTACGAAGAGATGCGGAATTTCACGTGCCACTGTGTACCGTTGTTTAAAACCGGAGGAAACTAAAGCAAAGAAAAAATCTCCAGGTAGGCCTCGCAAAATAACTATTCGAGAAGAACGGAGGATTGAAAGAAACATCAAGAGACTGCGTCGAAGCGACGGCAATTTTTCGTGTCCAAAGATACAAGCAGAATGTGAACTTCACAATGTGCATTCCTGCACTTTCAATAGAACATTGAAAACGACTGGGTTACAAGTTATGCGACGCGCGAAGAAAAGGAATTTTGACTGAGAAAGATCTTGTAGCGCGCCTCAAGTTTGCACGGGCAGTGAAGAAACGAGACCAAGAGAAATTATGGAAGCGTGACATTTGTTTTTATTTGGATGGTGTTAGCTTTTGGTATAAAACCAACCCAGCAGAAGATGCGCGGTCACCAAAAGGAAAAATATGGCGCAAAAGAACAGAATGTCTAACACCGGGTTGTACCAGTAAAGGGGCCCATGTTGGCTCAGGGGGGAAAGTTGTTAAAATGATTGTCGCAATATCATACAGTAAAGGTGTGATCTATTGTGAGCAATACGACAAATTAGACGGAGAATATTATGAACATTTTATTCATAGAAATTTCCCAAAAATGTTTCGGAAAAGTGGCAAGCAAAATTCTAAATTATTTTTTACAGGATATTTGTCCAATACAAAATTGTTCCTTGGAGCGAAAAGCTCTTAACACAATAGGGGCAATATTATTTGCAATTCCAGCAAGATCAGCAGACTTAAATCCAATCGAAAATGTATTTAACATCGTTAAACGGACATTGAAAATACAGGCGATAAGAAATAACATAACATATGAGAGTTATGAACAATTTTCAGAACGTGTGAAATCCACTCTTTACGCTATGAGTAGCGATGTCATTGACAGTACGATCAGTTCAATGAACAGGCGCATAGAACTCATTATTAAAGGTAAAGGCAAGCGCACAAAATACTAAACTTATTTCAGAATTTTGTTTAATTAAAATCTGAATAAGTGTAAACAACGTGTTTCTTTTCTACATTTGTAAAACACTTAATCACGCGCTTATGGAGAACATTTGTTACCTTTGTAACGAACATAGTCACGCGCTACATTTGTACTGTACAACTCCGATTATATACGATATGAAAGATCGCGTGACAAACCTTTTGACGATTGTAAAAGCAAAACTAGTTTCTGGCTGCAACATGTAAAACAGTTTATGAAGAGATAAACATATCTTAATAAATTTATGCTAACAAAAAATGTTATATCTATCTTACATACAATTTCCTGACGGTCTACATGTTTTACACGGTCAACATAAAGTAGATACAGAAACATGATATATATCTTTTAATACTCATTGTAGACCGTAGACCGTGAGGGGGTTATTTTGATTTGTACTGAGCGGAGCATAGTGGGTTTTGGGAGCAGGAAGGTGGACCATTTGACCTTCAAGCATAAGAAGAGAATCATGAAATGGAATAATCTGAGCTGACCAGCGAAAATCATTTAGGAAAATGCACTCAGCGTCTTCTGCGCCAACCCACGCAAACGAACTACAGGCTGGATTAGAGAAGGTGTTGTAAACAGACGTTAGCGGGTTCAGTATAAATGTTTTCGCTGAATTCGCTGGACCACAAATCATTATATTTCGAAATTTACTACGTCCCTTGATGAGAAGATCCTTTATTGATTCTGTGAATGTTTCCTTTCGAATTCCGTTCTGTTGTAAAACCTCCAATGCACAAGTGAGCCATTGTCCCTCGCAGCCAGTAACGCATTCTCCTTGTGCCGCCTCTTCGAGAATTTCAATCCTCGACTTTTTAGCTCTATCGAGTTTTTCCTGAGCGTCTCTGACGACGTTAGTAACGGTTTTAAACGAACTGTACAACGAAGTTGAGTACGTCAAAATGTAACAATTTGTCCTAATTATACAGTTTCAACGAATACACAGAAGATGAATAGAGGAATTTCAGCTGGCTTTCCAAAACATATCGCTTTTAACATAATTTTTACATTTGACTACAATGTACATCAGTTTGTGCTAAATGAATTATCAGAAAGTTGTTTTATAGATTTTCTGCAGCGATTGTCGATTATCATGCTGTGCCCCTAATCTCAGCAAGCACGCGCTAACTCTTATCTCTATAATCAAGGTGCGCCTTTTGCGTCAACTGTTCACGTAAATGTGTCTTTTTGACATCAATACACAGTCTAGATTTATTAATTGACTTTACGAGAATGAGTTTGACGCATATAACGACCAAACTATTGCATTATTGAGCAACTAGCGAATATCATTGTATTCATACCCTTTTATGAGGGTAATTAGATTCAATTACATCGAGACAAAAAGTGCGAAAAATGATATTTTTTAGTGTGTCATTTAAAAACACGCAAAGATAAGGAAACAATACTATACTTTTTATAAACTATTCATTACAGGTTAAAAGTACTCCTATCTTCAATAACAAAAAAAATTCCACACAGCAGTTATAAAGGGTTAAAGTACTCAGACAATGACTTGCAAAATGGTTGAGACACTCTCTTAAAAAACGAATTTCGTTTAAAATGCACTACTTTATTTGAAAAATAAGTGAAATAATTTATTTCTGACCCCCACTCCCCCTTCCAATGTTGTTCGGGAACGGTTTGAATGAGATCCCGAAAATCAGACAACATTGATAACGGGGGAGGGGGGGAGTCAAGGTTGACTGATTGAAAATGTTTAAATTGGCGTTGTTAACGAAGAGTGTCTCAACTCTTTTTGCAAAGTATTGTAGCTCCAAGGCTTTCTTTTGTTTCTTTTGATATTTTGATACTGACAATTAAATTTCTTTCATGGTTTTCTCATTGAAGCCTTTGAATCGAAAATATCTAGTACTTGGGTCTTGTGACTGGGGAACCAATGAAACAAGAAAAATCATGAAACTATTTTAACTACTCGTGCGTAAAAGTAAATTTAAAACATCCGTTTATTTTAGTTTTAATAAAATAGTGTTTTAGTGTCCCCTTGTTGTGGTTTCAAATAAAATAACCCCCGTTCAAGAAAAGGTAATTTACAATTATTCGCGTAAACCTTTGCTAACAGAAGTGTGTTATTTCCTCAACATATTTTACTAAAAACATATCTAATATAGTTTTAGTATAGTTCTCCAATATTCTTGCAAACAAAATAATAACTCGACCGATATTTCCGCAATACGGATCTCACGCTAGATCAATAACATCTATGTCCTCGTGAGCTTAATTTTTTCAAAACTATAAAGGTTAAAACTTACTGTGGCTCATAACCCAAACTCATAATATAAACTTTCATAGGCTTTGATTTATGTTAAATATATGTAAACTTCGTTTGCCTTGATATCGTGTTATTTCCAACAAAATCCAGACAAAAATAATTTATTCAAATCGTCACCTTCATAGGTTCGTCTTGATCGCGTAAAATAGTAAGGCACTCTTGAACTATAGAGAAGTCAAAACTTGAACCATGATACTTAATTTCTGATGGAGGCAGTTCGACAATAATATATTGAAGATGAAGGGATGTTCTGTTTGATTCTGAAAGCCAAATACTGCTAGCTGAGACTTAAGGTCGTTTTAAGCTGCGTTTGAAGTATTGGACGCTAATTCCATTGCTTCCTTTCATTTAAAGTTGTCGTCTATATACCGACTATTAAATTTATTTCCACCGTCTTTATGAAATCACAGTTATTTTACAACAAACCTCATAGTTTATATTTCGCACGTTAAATGAAAGAAAGGAAAAATAATAAATTAAAAATTCATTTGAATTACATGCTGGAAGACAGATCTGTAACCCGCGCTGGTCTTGAACTAGAAGCAGTATAATTTACCAGCGTAAGCAAGAAATAAAAACTTCAACACCTTGCAGCTGCTACTTTTCGTTTCAATATGTTGGCATCATCATTCCCCATGATAGCATTGTTTCTATTACTTGCTTGTTTGACTTGTCAATAAAGTGTTTAAGTCCGCTTCTTTCCCAATAACGATGGGTGAGTGACGTCTAGTACAGATCCGTTTTAGCGCTCCATCTTAACTACCGCTTATGATTAGGCCAATTTTCCTTACATGATCTAATGAAAAAAGCCTGTAGCAAACTTTATTGTTTGTTTTCATCTGGTCTTAAACGTTTATTCCAATATTTTATTGCTAAGACTGTAAGGGATAAAACTTAATAAACTCATTCATTGTTTTTGTGCTTTTCAGTGAACCTGATATTTTTTATATGGTACTGGAAATAAGAAAATAAAAAATAAATATAATTTGAATTACCTGGAACTCAAAACAGATCTGTAACCCTGTGCTGGTCTTCTTGAACTAGAAGCAGTAAAGTTTACAAGCGTAAGCTCTTTCCCAATAACGATGGGCGAGTGACGTATATTACAGATCTTTCAGCGCTCCATCTTAACTTCCGGTTAAGCCAATTTTCCGTCGCATGCTTTAATGAAAAAGCCTGTAGCAAACGTATGGTTTGTTTTATCTTGTTTTAAGGTATCACCGTCTCGGTACGCGGAGCGCTCTTGCGTTTATTGATTTAAGAAACCCCTATAAACCATATATTTTTTCAAAGTCTAATAGTTGTAGTTTACGACTATTTATTTTTATAGCAGTAAAATGTTAATGAAAGTCGAAAATAGAGAGTGTTCTCAAAAGTACATGACTTCACAAAACGAGTTTCACGCGCGCCAAAAATCATCGGAAAGGAACAAAACGATTATTACTGCATGTCTTCTTCGCACTTTTATGTTAAACACCGTGTCTGTTTTATAACTGTATACTTTGCGTTTTTTTACTTGAAGCAGTCAAAGTGACGGTGGTGAAGGAAATGGCATTGCCTATAGAAAAACAGCCATAACTTTTGAATGAAACAATAATTCAAAAATCGCAGACATGGATTTTAAGGTGAAATATCTGAGAGCAGTTTCGCTAGATTTCCAGCGGTTGTTGACTGGGAACTCAAAATGCACTTAGGATTCTTCGCCATATTTGTTACGAGAAACAAAACAAAATACGATTCGGTTGGCTTCTTGCTATAATGAGATTAGTTTCATCATACGTGTGAAGTGAATGACCAGTTGATTCAGACACAAATCGTGAAGTTACTCTCGGTAACAATAGGTCTGTTAAAACCTACATGCAAGGTAGCAGGCATCAATTTTTCCAAGGCTGGCCGCTGCAAATATCATTACAAATATGTTTGTGAACCAAACGAGAGTATCATTTCGCTAAGGTCGCAAAGAAGAATTTGTGTTCTGATTCAAATTCCATACGAATTTCAATAGGACATCACGATAAAAAGGCCAAAAAGGAAAAAAGGAAAGGAAAGCGAACGAAGTAAACGCTCCAGAAAGCGAACAAGGCGAATGGCGCCTCAAATTGACGATAATAACAGTAGAGATCACAAAACAACCATGCTGTCAGAAATGAGATTAGCTGGGTGAAACATTCCGGCTTCTATCTTCCACAGTTATTTTTACAGGCACAGTATGCGAATATTCGAGTAAATAAATGCACCCGAGTTCGGTCGCACGCTCCGAAAAAAAGAGCGACTTGTGCGCTGTTTTGTATCACAGAAGCAACCTAAAAACTAGTATTTGTACAGGGCGACTTCATGTTTGCTTTTATTGGATCTAATGGAAGTCACTTTGCCTTGACTCTGGAAGTGGTAGGAAAAACCTCTGTCGCTCGCTGCTAGTGGAGCGGCAGATTCGTTGATGAACTGTTTCTTGACCATTTCGATTTCTTTGGCCTAATGGTTGGGCCTAAAACACGGACACCGGACACGGTCTCTTTTTGTTTTTTGAGGGCATCAAAAGAAACAGATGGAAGCAATATTTTCTCAATCTTTTCATAGAGACAACCTCGCAAACACCAACTCACCAAATCGCTATGAAATCGGCCGCGCAGACAATTATCACAAGACGCTATTGCGGGATAATTGAAGATATAGGACTGAAATGTCAACCGGCCAATTATAAAAAAATAATGAAGGAAATATTTCATGTTCAATAGCTTTCCACATAAATAATATTTTGAGGTATAGTTTTTTTGGCAATCAAAGCTCTTTGCGAGATCTATCAAAATTTCAAAAAATCGAAAATATGTCAAAATGGTAATTTTTTGGGTGGCTGATACCTTAACGTTTATTCGAATATATTATTGCTTGCTGTAAGATATTAACCTTAATAAAACTTTCAGATGATTGAATTATTAAGAGTAGATGTCAGCAAAAATCAATCATTCCGTGGTGGGAGTCAGTTCAAAAATAAACAAATTACGCCCATATTACAAACGCATGAAAAGAAATGTTTTTAAACTACATTGTGATATCGGGGAAGTTAAAAATAAGTGCATGAAATATCAGTCGCTAGCTCCAAGGCTTTCTTTTGTTTCTTTTGACAGTTTGATACTGGCAATTACATTTCTTTCATGGTTTTCTCATTGAAGCCTTTGAATCGAAAATATCTAGTACTTGGGTCTTGGGACTGTGGAACCAATAAAAACAAGAAAAATAAGGAAACTATTTTAAACTACTCGTACGTGAAAGTAAATTTAAAAAATCCGTTTATTTTAGTTTTAATAAAATAGTGTTTTAGTGTCCCCTTGTTGTGGTTTTCAAATAAAATAACTCCCGTTCAAGAAAAGGTAATTTACAATTCTTCGCGTAAACCTTTGCTAACAGAAGTGTGTTATTTCTTCAACATATTTTACTAGAAACATATCTAACATAGTCTTAGTCTAGTTCTCCAATATTCTTGCAAAAAAAATAATAACTCGACCGATATTTCCCCAAAACGGATCTCACGCTAGATCAATAACATCTATGTCCTAGTGAGCTCAATTTTTTCAAAACTATAAAGGTTAAAACTTACTGTGGCTCATAACCCAAACTCATAATATAAACTTTCATAGGCTTTGATTTATGTTAAATATATGTAAACTTCGTTTGCCTTGATATCGTGTTATTTCCAACAAAATCCAGACAAAAATAATTTATTCAAATCGTCACCTTCATAGGTTCGTCTTGATCGCGTAAAATAGTAAGGTACTCTTGAACTATAGAGAAGTCAGAACTTGAACCATAATACTTAATTTCTGATGGAGGCAGTTCGACAATAATATATTGAAAGATGAAGGGATGTTCTGTTTGATTCTGAAAGCCAAATACTGCTAGCTGAGACGTTTTAAGCTGCCTTTGAAGTATTGGACGCTAATTCCATTGCTTCCTTTCATTTAAAGTTGTCGTCTATATACTGACTATTAAATTTATTTCCACCGTCTTCATGAAATCACAGTTATTTAACAACAAACCTCATAGTTTTTATATCGTGCGTTAAATGATGGAAAGGAAAAATAAGAAATTAAAAAAATTCATTTGAATTACCTGCTGGAGGACAGATCTGTAACCCCGCGCTGGTCTTGAACTAGAAGCAGTATGACTTACCAGCGAAAGCAAGAAATAAAAAACTTCAACACCTTGCAGTTGTTACTTTTCAATATTTTGGGATCATCATTCCCATGATAGCATTGTTTCTATTACGTGCTTGTTTGACTTGTCAATAAAGTGTTTAAGTCCGCTTCTTTCCTGATAACGATGGGTGAGTGACGTCTAGTACAGATCCGTTTCAGCGCTCCATCTTAACTACCAGTTATAATTAGGCCAATTTTCCTTACATGATCTAATGAAAAAGCCTCTAGCAAACTTTATTGTTTGTTTCATCGTCTGGTCTTAAACGTTTATTCCAATATTTTATTGCCAGACTGTAAGGGATAAAATTTAATAAACTCATTCATTGTTTTGTGCTTTTCAGTGAACCTGATATTTTGTATATGGTACGTTACATTATGGAAATAGAAAAACATAAGAAAAATATAATTTGAATTACCTGAACTCAAGACAGATCAATAACCCTGCGCTGGTCTTCTTGAACTAGAAGCAGTAAAATTTACCCGCAGCGTAAGGTCTTTCCCAATAACGATGGGCGAGTGACGTATATTACCACAGGTCACCAAAGCGTATTATGAGAGTTCGTATGGAGCTGAAATTCGATCGAAAATAATTTTCACCTTTCTTTCGAAAAGTTGTAAATAAATGTGAATTAAAGTGTTAAATCCTCACCTGTTGTCTTTTCCTCTGTTTTTATCGCTTCCGGAGGCCGTTTTGGGCGAATTTCGACCTACGGTCGAATATGCCACTGTAGTGTACTAAGAGAAACACAAGGTCGGAAACGAATTTGAGCATTTCGCCAACCGTTTTTCGAGGTCCGGTTCGAAATGCTCGCAAACAATATATTTTTTCCCCAACCGGCGCTTTCAAATCACACTAAATCTCAAGAAGGATGATGTACTTACCTTTCTGTGTGATTCAATTGCCAATAGACCGATCTCTCGAAGCACAGTTTTACGTTGAAAACAGCTAAATATTTGGACCGACGGCCATTGAATGGAAACGAGGCTATGTTCCAAAAAGTGGGTCAAAACCAACGGCCGATAGCCAAAGTATACATCACCAGGGGTGACATGCGTAACCTCTGTGTCGCTCAATACCAAACGCACTCCCTCCCGGGTAAATACAGTTCTGTACCTGAATTTCCCGCCAAGTTTGAACGCCGGCCGCCAGCTTGCCGACTTACCCGGGAGGGAGTGCGTTTGGCACAATTTTTAGCCTCAACACAGGTAAATATTGCGCTGAGTTTCGCGCTAGTGGCTTGTTGCTCTCATTATGCATCTCCATTGTCTCGAATCGCCATGCAGCTGTAAATTTCAGTACATCACGAATTCATAGAGCACTTGATTGCTTTATATCAATTCATTCAACAATAATAAAAAATAAGCACAGAAACAGCACTCTGCCCCCACTCTCATCCAACCACTTTGGTAAAATAAACTGTCATTTCTGTTGTTCTGTTCCGACGAAACATTTCACACACAGAAAAAAACACAAACAATTTCTCGACAGAAAAAGAGCGCCGTTTTCGGAATATTACACAAAAGTTCTACTCAAGTTAGACTCAAGTTCCTCAAACGTGTATAATAAAAAAATAACCCCACAAAATTTAACATACCTTCGCCAAGACTGGAAAATACTGCATTGCGTGAACAGTACTCTGCCCCAGATTTCATCCTGCCGGTTTGGCCGAGCGACTCGACCGAGTCTTGTAGTCACCCAGGAAAGGACAAATTAATACTTGGACGATGAACCAAGTAAAAAGACGTACGCCAGTTTGAAAGCCTGTTAAACAGATGCACATGTTTTGTAATTAAATAAACATAATCTTCTTATCGCGACAACACCATCATGCTCTGCTGTAATCTGAAGCCTAAAACCCCTGACAATGTATGAATAATTTATTGTACAATACTTGAATACACGGGTGTCTAATCGTAAATAAATTTAACCCGAAAACTGTTAAAATATTCCCAACGGAACGAATTAGGAGTAAGTGTTTTTGATTGTTCAGTCTTTTATTTGATAAGCACAATACATTAACAAACATTGTGTTAGAGTGTTATTTTTCATGCCTTGTTTCAGAAAAAAAAAACTGCTTCATGCTAACAAGTTGCTTGAACTAGAGCAAATGTTACTACACATGATAATACACACAAAGCGAATGGAAGCTGTTGTGACACTTGCGTCAAACTGTTTACTTGTGTCAGACTATTATTATTATTATTTATTAAACTATTTACTGGATGCACGTTGAGAACAAACAGAACAAAAGCCGGCTATTCTTTCAGGCGTACCATTGACGACATTTAAAGGGGGAATATAGCAGTTCTGCGCATGTTCCAGCATGTCATAAGTTCCATTCATATACATGCCTGTCAATCAAAATCGTCGTTAACATTTCGCGCGTTAGCCGACCACCAGTTGGGGTTCTTGCAATTTGCAATATCTGTTTGCTCATTTACAGCGTCCTTAGACTGTGAGCAGTCACGAAATTTTCTGAGGGATAGTCAAGTAGGAGAGCACTTGTTGAGTTAAATAATTATTCAAATAATATTACACAAATGAAAGTATACAACGTAAAAGAAGCAAACTTAATGTATTTAGTTTTTTTTTAATTAGGGCCTAGATGAACAAATTACGTTATGTAATTCTGGTTACCCTGTTTAAATAAAGTAATTTATTATTATTTTTTATTAATACAATATTCAATTGTTAAATCGATGAACAATATTAAACTTTTAGACTGACATTTGAACAACACTTGAATGCTGTTATTATAGATAACAACAACAATGTTTGAGGCTTCATTTTTCTGGATTGAACCAAACATTCAACCATCACTTTTACAATTTTAAGGGACAGATGATCGCGCGTGAAATAATCTAAACAAACATACACGAAATGATACGCTGAAAATACATCAGGGGAAATTTGGAATGTTACACTTTGTGATTTTGCCGCTATCTCTTCCGCTGCCCACCGTTCGCTGTCCGATGTCCGCTGTCTGCCGTCCATTTCCCCACTTTACTCAGATTATATTTTTATTTTTAATTATAATGCGCTTTTGATCATATTAATACGAAGAGGAGAAAATAAGCTATGGTGCGAGGCTGACATCATTTTGCGGGTACAATATTGTCGATGACGTCACTGCTATTAGAATTTTTATTGTCAGTCAGTGTACATTCTACAGTCTGCAAGTGTCAGTCACCGTTGTTATCTAGGAAAATGGCGACATATTTATCTGGAATAGTATGTTCATTTATGTTTATTTTGTTTATAATATAAATAGCTATAAAAATAACTAGCGTTTAGTAGCCTGGTACAGTGCAGGGGTTACTTGGGGACACATCGCAA
Source organism: Desmophyllum pertusum (assembly GCA_029204205.1). Lineage (NCBI taxonomy): Eukaryota > Metazoa > Cnidaria > Anthozoa > Scleractinia > Caryophylliidae > Desmophyllum > Desmophyllum pertusum. The sequence goes on along the minus strand of MU827797.1, from coordinate 511,131 downwards.
GCTATGACAACCCCCCCCCCCCCCCACCCCTACCGGCCATCCTTATCCCCAGCTCTCATCTAAAAAGTGTCCTTCATCCGCTCTGACTGTTTGCCCGGCGATATCAATCGATGCAAATCAATAATAATCAATATTAATCAATACCAATTAATTGATTGATATTGAAAATCCATAAACATCAAAGTCCTTCGAGTTGAGTGAGTATCGATTTTCATTGATTTTCATTGATTCCAAAAAAGCATCACTGGAATTGAAACATGACTTTAATAAAGAACATTTGTTCTCGTATTTATTATGAATAATTGTTCCCACCATCTCCTCTTTTCTTGACAGCAGAAAACATTATTTTCACCAACGACTTTTTGCGTCAACATTTTATGGACCAGTTACAAATGTGTCGTTCTCAAATGCGTGTACAATCGGATTACCACAGCGTAAATATATGATGTGCCACGTTACCAACGGGTTTTTACTGTTGTGCAATCATGTATTGACTATCTATAAAAATCAATAATAATCAATAGCAATCAGTAAGAAGACTTGGTGAGTGAGTATCGATTGATTGAATCAATCAATATCAATCAATGAATTATTATTGATTACTATTGATTACCATTTATTAATAATACCGGGACTGTATGGTATTAATGATTCTGCATTTATATAGTGTATTTTCTATGTCGTATATACTGAAGTTTTACCAAAGCATTAAACAAGATCCGGATGGTCCGGAACCATCGCCCGATATATTGGAAAGCGCTGCTGGGTTTGAGAGGACCTTTAGGACATTTCGATGCTCTGATTTTGGCGACTCGTTGACAATATGTTGAATGTTATTGTAGAACGGGAAATAATAAGACAACAACAATAATTTGTGCTTACCTCGCTAAATCAGCCAACTGACTACTCTCTCTCTGTGCCATTTTATGATAACATTGGTTGGTTGATTCTGGTATTCCCTGAGGCAGCAAATTATAAATCTGAATTGTCCGCCATCTTGAAATAAACGCTCGTGAAAGCCTGGAAACCACACTTAAAAAATTGCTCCCCAGGGCTCCAGCATAATACCGGGTCCGCGAGGCGTACATTTGGACTGCGTTTTTTTTGGTTTTTACTTTCTAAACTGACAGCTAGGAACGGAAGGAAATAAATGAAAGTTCAGTAGAATCAAGAAAAGTATCTAAGGCAAAACGGAGATATAAATTAACTAAGCTTTAGTTGTGTTTTTCTAGCTTAGAAACTATTATTTTTAAACAATATTCTATGTTATGATCTAGTACCTGAGCCATGAAAGAATATTCAGAACAAGCGAGCTCGACTCCTAAACCTCCAGCATTAATTTGAGTTTCCATCAAATAATCTCTTTAGGGCGAATTTCGGTCCAATCTTCGATACCTTGCCACAGAGCATACATACCTTCTTGTACTAACATCACACAGTCTTCTGTTTTACAAGCGTAGAGTAGCAACCTTTTCCTTTCTTTGCAGAGACATAAAACGGAGCAACAACCAACGAAGGTGATGGCAAACTGAACCTGTGATGAATAATTATCATCGTCAACACGCACTGTTGGAATAATTTGCAATGTAAATTTTCAACCAAGCGGAAATCATTTTCGCCACAGTTTTCAAAGGACTTATAAAAGCTCGGCAGCGAAATTGGCAGGAAAAGAAGCGATAGCAAATAAAATATGTCAAGATGTTTTATCAGTCAGTGACACAAGCTACTCGGGAAAAAAAAATCCCGAGTCCTCCGAACAGGAGTGAGATCTTTGACCTTCCTGACCGGTCGGATCGACGCTCTACCACTGAGCTACAGTTTTAATATCACAGGCCCAGTACCGGATAATCGTTTTTTATATTCACTGCAGTATTGTACAACTAGGTACTGGTAGTATTACATTACCTAAACTCCACTTCTTTGATGGGCAGATCGCAATTCAAAGTCGTGAAAGTCGTTTAGATTTACAGTTACCATCAATGCTCTATTAGCCACCGACAAAGGTTTGACCTCTTGGAGAGAGGCTTCATCCTCGGAGACCCAGGGGCAGATAGTGGGGGCGAGCGAAAAAAATCGGCAAAGAAAAGTAGGAGCGAACGAAAATAGCCCCTGGGGTCGATTTCTTACCGCACTAGTTCCAACGGCTAATTAAATGCCGCTTCCTGATTGGGCAGAAAAACCTTTGTATTATTCTGCCCAATTGGCGAGCAGATAGGTCTGCGGTCCGTTTCGTGTGTTCTAACACGAAGCCTAAGAAGGCTGTAGTTCGATCGCCATATTTGTCTTGTTCGTTCATCAAGATTTTGCTCGGGAAGGAAAGTTTCAGTTACAGCTTGTCTCAAGGCCGAAAAAGTAGGAAAATCGATTGTCATGTCCGAAAGGAAACCGTCGGAAAATCCACACTTTGGATCGATCGCAGGTATCGTAATACTAGCTTGCTTTAAAAAATATGCGAGTGCTAGTTTAATATGCGACTCGCCGATCTGATGTTTACACTCTCGTTCTTTCATGCAAACGTAACTGAAACGTAACGTAACCTAACTTTCCCTAGCCTGAGTAATTATTTTTTCTTCTTCAAAGATGAGAAAATAGAAGAATTGTTATCTTTAGTATTAAACATTAAAACATGGAAAGGCATACTTCGTTCAGTGTTATTTCTTTTGATGATGTGATAGTATTTTTATTTAAGAAAATATATTTTTAGTGGGAATGGGGGTAGAAAGAGAGAGAAAGAGGGGTGTAGGGGAGAATGTTAGAAGAACAATACAGATATAATAGTAGTTGATACAAACAATAAGCGAACAATAATTGTTTGTATATCAACTACTATTATATATCTGTCAATTATTGACCCCATATACCTCTGTTATTATTTTATGGTTTTCCATGATCATCCCATATAATATTTAATTCTACATTTTACATGTATACAATATATAAAACTAACTGTCTGATATAATTTCTTGAGTACCTCCTTTTGAATGGCTGTTTCTTGTATGACCTTTACCAAGTGACTGTCTCCTATACGATTGCCTAATATATGTAGTTTAGTCAAGATATGATTGCCAGCTTTTGTTCTTCCAAGCCAAGACATTAAACATGGTAGAGACAATACCATTAAAAAAAATTATGTTATGTTATTTAATGATGGGAAGACATTTTTATTGATGTTTAGGTAATTTAATTTTGTAAAATATTTTTTTAATGGAGGGGGATGGAGAGAGGAAGGAAGGGGTAATCTAGAAAAGGGAGGGATGAGGAGAGTTGAGCGCGAGCACGAAGCGCGAGGAGAGAGCGGGAAGTGCACTCAAACTACTCACCTCGTCCCTCCCCTAGAAAGAATCAAGTGACAACTGATGATCTCATACATGTACAATGCCCCATAAACTTAACATCTGGTAATACATGTAGGATATCATTAGTACTCAATAATATGTTACAAGAAACATCTGACTGTATATTAAAGAGTAAAATGTAATCTGAGAAAATGAAAAAAATATACAGCTGTCTCATGATTATTCTATTTACTTACTTACTTAAGCCTGTTTACTCTGCGGTGGAGCATAGGCTGCCGACAATCACGATTGTTTAATGTCCCTTAGATTGATTGCCTCGTGTAACTGTCTCCTGGTGATTCTGGACAGCCTTTCGTGAATGATTGTCTCTTGTGTGATTGTCACATGTTTAGCCCCAATATGACTGACAGCTTTTTCTACTTTTATGATTAGATAGTTTTACTGGAAAAGACCAACACTAAAGTATTGTTATCAGCTCTAGCATTGATACATGGGGATTTTTTATTTTTGTTTAGGTTGACTTAAATCAGAAAACTACGGCAGTCCCATGATCTTTCTTCTAACTATAATTTGAACTCCGGAATATCTTTCTTGCGACTGTCTCTCGCAGATCAAATTTGCGCGCAAGTAGACGCAATATTATCACCGTTTGGCGATATAACGCAACTCAACGCAATGTTTACTTTTAGTGCTGAATCCACCGTAGAAAAAAAGATGGCGGCGGTACATTTTACCACAATACCTTGCGAACCTAACACAGCCAATAGGCACATCTGAAAGCCATATTTTTTTCAAAATTCGTCCCTGTACTAAACACATTGTGTATGCTAGGTTTGAAGTTTTTAGAACTTTTCTGTGCGTTTTTATTCGCGTTTTTAGGATTTTCGTGCGCTACGAATTGTGGGTAAATGTACCAGTCGCCATCTTTTTTCTTACGGTACATTGCAGCGCGCGCCCCTTCTCCCACTGGGTTCCAGTCCCTTGAGCGGGAGTAAGACAGAGTTCAGGGACTGGACTAAGGAACATTCAAATGGCTCTTTTAGCAATGTGCGTGCACTTGCGAGTATACTTGCGTGTCCAACTTGCGTTGGGTGGCCACAAACTTTAGTCTGATAAACTTACATATATGATAAATTGGGAGTGTTTGGGGGCATCCTCCAGAAAAAATTGAGATTTCCTCCACTCCACTCGGTTGACAGCCACTTGGAGGGCCTCCTCCCAACTCTTTCCTTCTTTCCTTCTCTGCCATTCTAAAATACAGGCTAAGCAATGTCTGATAGATGATTGGTTAAACTGACTGTTTTTTTTTATTTGAAATGCTGAAATATCAACATGTGGAAATTAATATCTAAACAATTACCACTTTAAAGGAGCTATGTCACGATATTTTAAGCCATTTTTGTGTAGAGTGCAAAATTGTAGAGTTCAAACTGAAGAAAGCCTGAAAATAATAGTTTACTAAAGTAGATAAAACACCAAAGAGGTAATAATAAACAAAACAGAAACAAGGATGGTCGAGGATGGAGAAGATTAAGATGGATTGGGAATGGCAAACTTGACAAAATTGGCCACTTTTTTCAAGATGTGTAATCCGTGACGTAGCTCCTTTAAAAGAAGGGATGGTGGACATTTCAATCGAACAATGTGTGGACAGAAGTGGGCATTTCAGTGAGATTATCTTGTGGTGTAACTGAGTTGATAAAAGTACTCCATTGCTTAATTAAGTGTTTCATAACGATGCTTCAACGACATCTGTGCGGAATCAGCTACGATCGTCTTAGTCATCTACTCGGGTAGGATATGTATTTGCCACGTATTATTAAACGTGATATTTTGGACAATTTTGAAATATTATTCGCGGTAATATTACCAAATAGCACTACAACTTCATCTCTCACCTATATAAATAGCATTTATAAGACAGCTTACACGTCAGCCCTGAGGAGTTGGACAGTACGCGTCGTTTATGGATTTCAAAAACAAACTCACCTGTTTTATTGTTACTCACCAAAACTTTTATCCAAAAAATACTATTCATCGACATTTTGTTATAGTTATGATTGATTGGTAACAGGACTTCGTGTCGTGCAATTCGATCTATGATTAAAGACCGAATAGGACTCACTCAATCTACAAAAATAATATTGGTTTATGTCATTTTTCTAGGGTGCCTCAATAGACCCTCGTGACAAATTGTGCCGCACCCCTCTCTTCTTAGCAGCTGGGGTGGGTGGAACAGAGTCTGTTCAGGTGTTGATTGACGGTGGTGCTGACGTCACAGTCAAAGATGTGGATTTACGATATTGTGTGAGAGTAGCTGTGGGACATACAGCCACCATGGAAGTCTTACTGCGGGTAAGGAATTGATCAGTAATTATCATAGCTACTGCCCTGACTTAAATAGATTCCACACATTTTAACACCGTTAAGCCCTGGGCCCAGTTGTTCGAATGTCTATTAAAGGTACTTCAGGATTAAAGATGATTTCCGGTCCGTACTGCGCATGCTCAGGGTTTGTTTACATTTTTGTTTTGAATCTGTTGATACGTTACACTTTGGTGATAGCGTACATGAAGTTGTTATGAAGTTTCTGAGTCCGCCATTACGTGTCGTTGAGTTCCTGAATGCTCGATGAACTGAAACGTCGGTTTGGGATAACGCCGAGGTTCTTCTACTCGTTATTATTGTTTGGCAACGATACCTGGCGAATAATAATGAAGAAAAATGTAAGTTTGTACAACAATTTCTATTTTCGCTAGTATTTACATTCCTTCGTATGCGACTCATAAACATAGCAGGCGGAGATTGCGCAGTACGGACTGGAAATCATCTTTAAAAGTCAAAAATCGAGGTTTAATTTTTTATATTTTTTTTCTTGCATAAAAGTGTTTTCACTGGTAATGCCTTGTAGAGTTTGAGATTTGACAATAAAATATGAAGAACCAAAAATACAAACAGAAATCCTCACTGAAAAGTCACAGAACTGAAATCAAAATCCTGGTCTCCTACGCAGCCGTTATTTGTGTCGTCACGCAACGACGGCTGCGTAGGAGACTACGCTAATCGTGATAATAGTTTAATATTGCTTTGAACAGCCTTGGTTTCTGGTCCTTGTTGTTCAAAGCACGGTTAGGCTAATATCCAGAATTGGTATCAATTTTCAAAACAGTTTTGTATCAGTTTTATCTCAATTAATGTTGACTTTAATTTTGACTGATGTGGAACTGGAACCTAAATTAGCTCTAAAAACGCAGTTTAGGTACGAGAAATAAATTAAAACATTGATTACTGCATCGCTTTGTAATCGGCTTTCGAACAACCGAGACCTGTTGAAGTAATTTGACATTTGCACTTTTCACACTTTTTGTAATATATCGGAAACAAAGACACTTGCAAGACCTCGCGAAGTTAATTGTGATTTACTGACTCTTGACTAGCCTGCGTTGCAGCCGGACATGTCAAAATACCGGCGGTGTAGTCTATCCGCGACGCAGGCTAACTGACTCTCGCAAACGTATTTTCCTACACAGAAGCGAGAGGCTTTCAGACTGATAACTGCCAAGGACATCACAGGGTTTGCCCCAGTCCACTATGCTGCTAAGTATGGTCATCTCCAGGTAAGGAATTTAAAATGAGAGTTTTACGATGTAAGTTCAATCAAGATATGCTGTCGACGAAATTATCAAACACGAATTTTGTTTTTGACTTACTGTAACCAGAGGGGTTTTCCCAAAAATGTGAAGTAGATTGAAGGAAATTTTTTGGAAGTAGACAGCAGTAGTAAAGGCGTGAAGGGGGGCCTCCTACAGAAAACAATTGAGATTTTAGGCTCTGAAAAGTGCATTTTGGCGGATTCAGGAGATGATTTTGCTATGGATAATAGAGAAAGCAAAAAAAAACCCTAAGGTCTGATAGGGGGATCCTGCCCCCCCCCCCCCCCCCGACACTCCCCCTGTATCCGCCACAGCTGTTAACTCACTAAAGCCCACTGAGAAGCCTCGATTCGTTGTCCAGACAGTGACGGTACTCGACATCAAACGATAACAAATAACAAAAGCAATATTTATTATTAAAGTGTTTAACGATTAATAATTCAATTGTGTTACACGCAAACTAAACTTAAAATATAGTGAAACCACAAAATAATGGTTTCAAACCATAGAAAAAACGTAAAACAAATACTAGGAAGCCGCAATGAACTGCGGATGGTCAAAATTGGACAAGATTGAAACGGATTGCGAAAAGGTTAACTTGAAAAACGACGGCCCGTTCTCCATTCGCAATCCATCTTAATCTTCTCCATCCTCAATCATCCCTGTTCCTGTTTGGTTTATTATCACCTCTTTGGTGTTTTTCTACCTTAGTAAACTATTATTTTGAGGATTTCTTTAATTTGGAAGTGATAAATGTCTTAAAATATCGTGACATAGCTCCTTTAAAATCTAAACAAGCACAATAAAGGCCGGGGGGTACTCAAAAAAGTTTTATACGGGGAGGCTCCGCCCAGAAGGTCCAACCCTTACCCTTTCATATACCATTTTTCACAGAAAAGGTACCCCTTTCATATACCTTCCATAGAAAATGGTACCCATTCATATACCTTCCATAGAAATTATGAAAATGGTACCCCTTTCACATACCTACAGTAGAAGCACTGCATCCCTTTTCTATACCCTTGTAATGAGCTTAATGAACAATATATATCACCAGAAATCACCAAGCATTACCAGTAGAGATGTTAACCAAACAATAATATCATTTACTCGTGAAATACCTAGCCTTTCATATACTTCAACTCGTGAAATCCCTACCCTTTCACATACCTCGAGCCTAAAAAAGGAACCCTTTCGAGCCGAGCCTCCCGTATAGTCCATTATAGGGAGTACCCCCCCCCCCCCCCGGGAATAAAGGATTGTCTTAAACAAAATTAATAAATGCAATCGTTCTGAAGAAAAGTTGTTTTCAAGTCAACAGAATATCTTACTGTTCATGGAGCGAAATAAATCAACAACAACTGTGACGTCAGATGCACTGGACACAAGCTCTTCACGGCGCCGCCAGGTAAAATCGCAACCTCGTTCTCAGGGTTTCTCATCAAAGGAGATGAGAGACCCTGGGAACGAGGTTAGTAAAATCTAAATACTTTTGAACATTGTGGGAGACGCGATGACCATATGGTTAGTGCGTTGGACTCCGGATCGGGCAGTCCGGATTTGAGCGCTAGCCGGAGTCATTCTATTGTGTTCTTGGGCCAGACACTTAACTCTCACAGTGCCTCTTTCCACACATGAGTATAAAAGGGTGCCGGTGAACTGTTAGGGAAACCTGACAAAATGCTGGGGGGTAAACCTGCGATGGACGTGCATCCCAGCCAGTGGAAGAAGCAATACTCCTAGCTAGTCGACGTCATGCTACGGAATACAGGATAAGCTCCGCGGGTTTCACTTAAATCGACATTGCTTTAAAAAGATTGTGCTGAGCGAGGCAGCCAGGCGAACAAGTGCCATTTTAGATAAATCTTCGTTGAAGCACTCGAAGAGTTTCCGATTCTTATTATCCAATCAAAAACTAATGCGAGCACTCGCAATATCTTAGGCCAATATATAGAGGATATTACACGGCGGCGCGAAGATATGAATTTTATTTTCGAGTGGTAAAACAATATTTTACGAACGAGCGCAGCGAGTGAGTAAAATATTGTTTATAACACGAGAAAATAAAATTCATATCTTCAAGCCATCGTGTAATTTTCTTTTTATTATATAGACAGACGACAAAAGCACAAACTTTATCGCGAACTCTTGCAGCTCGGTGGCTGGACTTTCCGAATTTCTCTCATTTCGTCTTCACTTGCAAGGAACTCCTTGAATAATTTTATGTCATATGAAGTTTTCTTCTTCGTGTTAACATTTTCCTACTCCTCAGTGAACGATTTCATGTCGGCTTCAGTGAATTTCACGAATCTATCGCTCGCCATTTTTCAACCGGAGTCTGGCAGCTTTGCACAAAAAGCCATGCAAAAGCGGGAAATGACGTCAGCGATATCCTCACTAGTGAGGATATGGAAAATACGCCACTCGGATCCCGGATGTAGTTTCGTAATGAATTATACGAGTGGTCTATTTTCCAGTAAAACACTCGTGTCTTTATAATAAAAAGCGATACGTCATGTTGCTTAGTCCCGTCTCGGAGGCGGGATATCGCCATCATCTTGCACTTGTTCCCCCAACTGGAGAAATCAAACACAAAAAAAAATTATATAAAATGTTGACACTGGCTTTTTTTTTGTAAAATGGACGTTTCGGTTGTTACTACAATTCCTTCTTCAGCTTGAGGATGTTAATAAAACGGCGTCCAGGATGTTATATGGACGCCGTAAAACATTCTCAAGCTGAAGAAGGTTGTAGTAACAACCGAAACGTCCATTTTTAACTCGGAAAATGGCTTAAAGCCATTTCCGAGTTGTAGCTGTGGGAGGCGGAATTTCACTCCTTCGCTCCTTCGCTTCCTGTTAAACATTTTGTAAATCCGCTGACTAGTGCATAACGCTTGCGCATATATTTCGCATATAAATATACAGTGGGACATACAGTGGAACCTGGAGTGGAACTCTCCACGCGAAATGAAAATTAGTTTGAGAAATCAGGAAGTTCGAAATATCGGGGGTAAAATTACAATGAAACAAGTCCAAGGGAAACTCGGCGACTTTGGGTTCGAGTTATCGTGGTTATCGAGTAATCGAGGGTTCGAGAAATCTAAGTTCCAGCCATTAATCGAGGGTGAGAAGCCGTCTTACATTTCATTATTTATTTCATCCTTCAATAAACAAATGCCTTGTTTGAGTTCGATATCGAAATACTCGACCGCCAAAAAAAATGTTTTCCCCATGATATAAACACATGCGTTGAAAAAAAATAAAGGGGAAAAAAAAAAAGAAGAAAAAAGGGACCTTCTAGGCGCTGAACCCACGACCTCTAGACTCCAAAAAGGTGCTTATATCCACTGCGCCACGTCGACACAACAGAAAATCTTTGGGAAAAAATCATTTATCAACTGGTTTGTACTGAGCCACTGAGTTATTTGACTATGCACAGCGGGCACAAGTGAGTTTCTGAGTACTGAAATCGTGGCGAACTTTCGCCGAAGTGTTGAAGTTGTTGTTTTTAACCCTGCAAATAAATAGCTCGTTGCCGAGGTTGTTGAGGTGGACGTGACACGATTTACTCGTTAAGTGATTTGTTTTAGTAGTCTTTTAGTGGCAATGTTGACAATGTTTCTCATTTGTAGATCTGTTAGCTTCTGTTTAGACGTTCGAACGATGATAAATTGAAAACGTAATTTGAGTTCTGCGTGTTTCACATACACAGATAAGAATGATATTACGTTATTAAGGCAACTTGTGTTTCAAATATTAACTTTAACATAATTTTCCGAGTTCAGTGGCTCATAGCCACTTTGATACATTTTTAAGCCAGTGTCAACATTTTTATACACATTTTCAACTATGCCTGGCTACAGCCCACATATTTTGTAGACAAATTAATTGATTTGTTGTTATCTTTTCAGATATGGCTGGCGGGAAATAGTTGAAGTGTTGTTGTCCGGTCGAAACATTCGTTCTATAAACTTGAAAGACAGCCAAGGAAAGACAGCTCTACACTTCGCATGCGCAGAAGGACATGACACAGTGGTTGAACTTCTACTTACACTTGGTGCTGCAGTGGAAAAGTAAGCTTGCGGAAATAACAGGAGGTCCTAGCCATGCACCTTATATATATTATTCCGCTGGAGGCTCGAGTAGTTCAAACTCTAAAAACGACTTACTTTGATTAGCAAGACAATTATTAAGGTCGGTATACTGACACGAGGGGGCATGATCGCGGTGCGGGACTACGTAGTTCCTTACAACAGGTCCCATGTATAGCTATTCCTCACGAGGAGACTAACTGCAGTAACTTGTCGCAAACTGTGTCCCGTGGACAAGTCCCTTGAGCGTGCACACGGCTGAGGTAATTGTTGCAGAGAAAGTCCAATTTGGTCTCTGATTTTGGTCGCAGCGACTTGTCTCACGAACATTTCACACATGCAAGGGAACAAACACAATTTGGGGGGACATCTCGCAGGGCCTAAGTTCACACGAAAGAGTCTTGCCCCCCGGACCTGTCGCAGGACTAGTTCCAGGGACTGTCTCCCCAGTATTTGTCTAATTGTCTTTGTGATGAAATACAATGGGCGTAGGTGTTTACAGGCTCTTCGCTTGGCGGTCTAAGCACATGGCCCAGAAATTGCATGATGTATATAGCTGCATCAGTAAATGCGTTTGATGTTCAGCATGATTCTGTAAAGGGTCTACGTCACGGATGGCGCATCTTGAAAACATTGGCCAATAATTTTGTTAAGTTCGCCATTCGCAATCCGTCTAAATCTTCTCCATCCTCAACCATCCTTGTTTCTGTTTGGTTTATTATTACTTCTTTGGTATTTTTCTACCTTAGTAAACTGTTATTTTGAGGCTTTTTTCAATTTGAAGGTGATTTTGCACTTCGCAAAAATGACTTAAAGTATCGTGACATAGCTTCTTTAATTAACCGTATACAATGTTGAATATTTATTTGTGGTACATCATGCATCAGGGATCATAACGACAGAACAGCCCTGCACATTGCTGCTATGAGAGGCTCCAAGAGATGCGTGGAGTGCATTTTACAGCATCGTCCTAAATGTATCAACCTCTTTGACAAAACTCAGGTGTGTGAACCTAAATAATCACTTGCGTAAGAGAGGTTTATTGTATGAGGACATAACGTGCGACTTACACGAAGGAGCTATGTCACGGATGGCACACCTTGAAAAATTACCGTTCATTGTTTCAACTTCATCATTAATATCTTCTCCTCAATCTTCCCCAATCTTAACCATCCTTGTTCCTCTTTGGTTTATTGTTACCTCTTAAGCTTTGGTATTTTACTGCTACGTTGGTAAACTATTTATTATACGACAAAGTATTTTAGAGTGCAATACGGACCAATACGAGTGCAAATATGAGACGGCATCACACTCCTCGTAATATCCTTGACTGCGCGCGCTACGAAAAAGCCTAGATTTTAGCAAATAGTAATGTCACATAAACAATTCATTCCGCGGAAAGTTGTGTAATGCATTTGTACTCTTCAGTTTTATAAACTGACTCGTAAAAATACCTAGCCGTACTATAAAACTTTCCGCTGAATAACCTCTTTTTATCGACCTGTATATGAAGGCACATATTTTCAAGAAATTGATTCGACCTTTTTTCCAGAACACTGCTCTACATTTGGCCGGCATGCAAGATCACCCAGGCGTTGTTTCGTGCTTGCTGTCTTATCCCGAACAGGAGATTCTTATGAACAACAAGAATCATAATGTTTTGGACGCTGCCTTTAACGCTGAAAAGAAAAGCGTGTTACTTGCTATAGCAAGCCACGAAAGGTTAGTAAAGGATACATTCTCGTCCCCAGAGGCCACGATCCTTTTGGTCAGCACCAAGAATCGGGATCTCTGACCCGTTCCAAATCTGACAAATCTGATTGCTGAATATAGAATGAATACTCTGCGCATGTTCAGCAAATTGGTTCCGGATAGAGGTTCCGATTCTTGGTGCTGACCCAGGCGGTGTTTGGACACGGTTCACGTGACTAAATTCGTCCAATCACGCGTCAGCTGGGCGATACTTATGGCGGACGTGTTTTTGTGTCGTGAGTGAGGATAGCTCGCTTTTTCGGTGGATTTCTTCTGTTATCGAGCGATTCAGTTCATCATTTTCGGGGATCTGTTAGAGGATTACCTCAGCAAGCTATGGTTCAAGCTATAAGTTCAGGTAAGCATTTTTCGTATCAAAATTTGTCAATGAAAACCGAGCTGTCTTGGAAACCTTTGTTTATCATTCGTGTGTAACATGGGTACACATATGGCGTTTTCTTTGCTACTGGTGATCAGTATCGTAGATTATTTTTACACAGAAATGTAGTTGGATAGTTAAGTTTTATGAAAAGGTCGGCGGGCCCAGGCGGGCCCCGCCGTTTTAACGGTCAAATTGGACTTGAAGTTGTAGCTTTTTTCGTGTTTCGTGACATGTACTTTTGATTTCGCGGGAGTGATCAGCACGAGTTTCAGCACTACTGTTTTCGAAGTTAATATTCGTTTATTTTCACATGTTTAATCATGTTTTTTTTCTCCATTTGTTTGATAGGTTTTAGCAGCCTAAATGCCCTTCGTGACAACAGAGGATCATTGCCATGATGCCAAAATATGTTGCTATTTCTTTATATTACTTGTATTGTTATTCAAAACACTGCTCCACTTGGGACCTCTTCCTCCAACTCAGTGTCCAACTTTAGCCAACTTTGATTGTGATTATGTTTATATGTGTTCATAAACTGTTGCTGATAATCTATGGATAATATCTCTGGAGGCTGAGTTGTGAGAGACTAGCATGCCATTTATTAAATCCATTAGATTGTGGAAATGAAAAACAATAACAAATAGCCCGAGTTCAGATTGAATATATTGAATATACAGCAAGGTTTATTTAGTAGCTTGCACTGAGGTTTTTCAAGTGCTTCAAATAAGCATACCATAAACACTGGCGTATAAGCCGCACTCGCAGATAAGCCGCACCCCAAGTTTAGAAGCTCAAATTTTGGAAAAAAACTAAAACTAAAAAAGTTCACAGTCGAGTCTTAAAAAAAGCTTTGCTTCAATGAACATAATAAAGGTATACTTTTCTACAAAATTTGGCTGCTCGACAGAAGAAGCTGGTTTCTCAGGATCTCTCAGCCACCTGTAATTTCATCTCCTGTTTTCTTAACCAAAATTTAATTCAGGCACACTTGCATAGTGCTTTCTGTGTTCCAAGAGTGAAATTGGGTTAGTGGTCACCTGGCCATTCACAGGGGTGAACACTTTTATTTTGCTGTCCAATCAGACAAGAAATAAAACCACAGGGATAATACCATTATTAGGGTTTGCAATTTATATATCTTGGATCTCATTGGCTTTCCTGCATGGCAGTCAAATTACAGTGGAACCCCGCTTTATGGACAGTTTTGTTTGTCCCGACGACACATATTTTCTCTTATATCAGCCCGCTTAATACAGACACCCGGATATTACGGACACTTTTTCATGTCCCTTTGGTGTCCATATTAACCGGGTTCCACTGTATTTCCAGAATTTTTGGTTACAGTCACACTTTCTGATTCGCACTGTTACTGCAAGGGTTTAGTGCAAGTATGACACAAGTTTCTCTAACATGTGATAGCCTGTGAGCTTCACCGGTAGTTCATCCACTCATGTGCAAACCTGGCAACATGAGCCTGAGCCTTCTTGCAGGCCATTTTAGTGAAATAAAATGGAAAAATGGTCCCTATAAAGTAAATGACTGAACCCTTGAGCATGAGGTCTGCAACAATAATAGAATGTTGCTTTTATAGCCTTATGATTGAAGATGTCACACCTCTATGGATGCTACATCTAAAGGTTGGCACACATGAGGGGACTAGTCGCAGGGACCGACTAGTTCCGGGCACCAAGTCCCTTCGTGTGAACAACCCTATGACTTGTCCCACGAATTATGAGGGGTATATTGTAATGGTAAATAAAATAATTCAAACTGGTTGAATTGAAGGGACTATCCCCTCAAATTGTGCTTGTACCCTTGTGTGTACTGTTCATGCGACTGGTCCCTGTGACTAGTCACCGGACTGTCCCCCTCATGTTCGACTAGTCCTTTTGTGTGTGTGCAAGTGTGACTATAGTCCCCTCGTGTCTGCCAACCTTGAGGATATTGAGAAAGGAGGCCGAAGCAGATTTTAATTTAGGTTATATTTGTTCATACTTGATATGCCAATTTGAAATATTATTGTACCGGCACAAAACTTGCATACACAAAATGACACAAAAAAAACAATCCAAAATTGCTGGTCAGGACCTGCTTTTGAGCAGGTACAATGGTGCAATTAAACTTTATACTAGATAAAACATAAACCTCTGGCACCCAGGGTAATTAAAAAATATGGATCCTGTGCAGTGTGAACAATGCATACATGTAGCTTTCGATATTCCATGAAAGACAGAAACTGTCCAATATATTGCAGTGCCATAATTCCAAATCCACACCGAGTGAAGTAGTACAACTATTATTTAGGTGAAAAGCTATATTTTCATTGTAATATATAGTAAGCTTATACCTTAGTGACAGACATCGATCCAAATTTACATTCAGTAAAACATCGTTCAATTCTCGAGATTTAACTCAATTTATTTCCATGTACACGTTCACACAACTAGAAGGAGAAAACTATAGGACGAGTTAAAACTTGGTTTCGACAAAAAGCTACAAGATTCGAACATTGAACGATGAACGAATTGCGACATCGCCGAAAATAACTTATCCGGTCGAATATTCATCGCTAAAGTCCGTTCCTTGAGCACAAATGAAGCAGTTGTAGTCGTGAAGAAAGTAGATAAATATATGGGATGAAACAGCGGGCAGATTTCTTCAAGAAATGCATCGGACAGCGGAGAGCTGAGATGTTTACTGATCGCCGACATGTTGCAAATGAGCTCGCGATCGATTTTCTCCCAGCATGCTTCGCGACGCGTGTCCAACACCGCCTGGTGCTGACTAAAAGGATCGTGGCCTCTGGGGACGAGAATGTAAAGGATGCTAAAGAAAAACTACAAATTATAAACATGCATGTCGAAGCTCTACGAGCGAACACTCTCGTAAGTGGACAGCTCTACTTACGGCCGGCCTTGACAAAAGATAGAAAGTAGAATTACTAAATTCTGATTGGTTTAGATGGAGGGCATTTTTCGTTAACTTTTGTTATCGAGGACAAAATTACTCAGAAGATTCCCGAAGATCGCCCAAGTATCTCCGACGACTTCCGACGATCGATTTTCCGAAGATGACCAGAACCCTTCTGAAGATTGTCAAAGATCAATCGAGGTCCTCCGAAGATTTTCGAACGTGATCGGAGGATCAACAAATATTTCCGATAGTCTCCCGAAGATTGACGAAGATCACCAGGTGTCTTTATCACACTAATTTTGCCTTTTACGTTTTTAACAAGTAATCGCATGATTGATCCAAATGTCACTTGCGCTTTCAAAATTTGCAAATTTCAGAAAACACGCGTGTTATTAATCCTTAATTTTACTCGGCCCTATTACCTAAGCGACACCACCCATAATGGAGGCTCTTAGACACGGTCTCTACAATGTCCTTATGTGAGTTTCATTTCAACTACAGCACAATGGTGCATGGAGCTATTCCGATACTGTGTGTAATTTACGTCATTGCTTCTTATTGTTTCCATAGATGGCCGGAAGTGCTGACGTCATCCGACCCAGGGCACATTGCGCAGATGCAAAAGCTTGTGATAAAAATGCCGGACGTTGTTACAGTAAGGAAACAAATAGCACCTATATCACGTGACTTAATTTGAATTCTAATGCAGAACTTTTCTCTAGACAAAAAAGTTAAGTCTAGTGGCTTATCAGTCCAGCGTTTTATTCCGGTTTTCCATTTCCATAGCATGAAGCGACTAGGAGTATCGCTACTCCCTGGATGCAGGGGCACCCAACGACAACATTTTGCTGTAGGTGGCGGAACGTTGTTTTTACGTTATAATTGTGCTTTGTGTGCAGTTTAATGGCGTATTTTTAAACGCTAAGGAAAATGTATCTGTTCGGATACGTTAGCTGAAATTTCAAACTTCAGAAAATTTTAGGGATTGAAATCTTATTACCCGAATTTATGAGCTGCTTTTGCCTTGCCAAAAATCCAAGCTGACCTTTTTTGTAACCATACCCAAAACGACATTTTTATCTCTCCGAAAACAAAAAGCATTAATTTCTCCATATAAGAAAGTTTGAGATGAAATTTCCCTAACCGAATTATCTGAGGCGATTATAGGCCTTTCGAACAGATATTCCACCGAAACGATCCGTTGGGTGCCCCTGTGGATGAAATGCTAGTCAATCGCAGGTAACCCCCCAAATAATTAGAGGAACTGTGAGAGTAAAGTGTTTAGCCCAAGAACACAACACATTAAAACCCAGGCCCTTGAACCCCCGGGGATACTCCCTATAATGGACTATACGGGGAGGCTCCGCCCGAAAGGGTCACGGTACCTTTTCAGACTGGAGGTATATAAAAGGGTAGGGATTTCACGAGTTGGAGTATAGAAAAGGGTAGGGATTTCATGAGTTGGAGTATAGAAAAGGGTAGGGAAAACTGTCATTTAGGTATGAGGTGGACTGCAGGTTTGAAGCTCTTAGCCATCGTAAAACAGCTTCCTTCCACTTCCTTCTGGGGATATATATTGTTCATTAAGTTCATTCCAAGGGTATAGAAAAGGGATGCAGTGTTTCTAATGTAGGTATGTGAAAGGGGTACCATTTTCATAATTTCTATGGAAGGTATATGAACCTAAAAAACATAAACCTAAGCAACCAAGAAACCACGTACATTGTTGTTCATATTTCAGCGATTTATGGATCAGTGCGTCACTAAAGATGGAAATCCTGACGGCGAGGATTACAAAGTACGTTTATTTTCAACCCAAAAGTATTTTTATGCGTTTAATTTCTAAAGTGAACATCTAACTACTTATCCTTAAAGTTAATCCGTTGTCAAGCTATGCAGGCACAATAACAAAGTTTTGTCAACAATGAGTTTTATAGTGTTGTCGATATGCCTCCTGGTCCAGTCCATCGGGTGTTATCTCGTTCCCAGAGTCCTCGAGTCGTCACCCTTGTCCAGCGGTGGAGCGGCCACAAGGACCTCTGGGATAGAGTGATCTGCCTGCGCAGCAGAGCCGTAAGTCCAAGAATCCTGTCATGGCGGATCGATTCCCCCCAGAGGTCCTTGTTGGCCGCTCCACCGCTGGACAAGGGCAACGGGACTCTGGGAACGAGATTGCTATAACTGAGGATCGAGGGAAACGTGTATGCGCATGCTCCACGTAGACCAATCAGAAAACGATAAGCTATTGCGTCATTGAATTGCAAAAAGCTCATTAAACATATACATATGGAAAATGCGCTATCTAATTACATCACCATCATCATTACAAAATATACTAGGTCTATAATACTGCGAAAGTTATTTTTATTTCCTTCTGAAACGAGGCTCCCGACTGACCAATCAGGTAGAGCTCTTTAAATAGCTCAGCTATGGACTGAAAATTAAAACTAGGTTTCGAAAAACACATCATTGGAACAGACCCATGTATAGGGAATGCTTCGCTTATGTCAATATTCTCTCTTGATGTCAGAAAAGCTTGACACGGTTGCTTTGTTTAGTTATTGTTTTGTTATCAATTTTAATTATCTTTTTTTTACCAGATAACGTACGATTTTACGATTATTCAAGGTGCTCCGAAATCTAACGAAGATCGTTTAATGGTACTGAAGGTACGAGCATGCATACTTCTTCTTTTTTAATCGTACTATTTATGTTAGACTATTGAACAAACGTGAGGTCCGTATTGGGGAAATATTGATAGAGCTCCTTTCATGCAAGTTTGTATATTTTGTATATGAAGGAAAATGTTTCTACTTAAGATAGAAAACTTGTTTCAATGTTTTATAAAATAAATTCGGCGAATTATTTCGTGAGCGCTCCATCTTATATTAGCTGTCTATGTTGCAAAATTTGGACCAAACAGTTTGCCATTTAATAAATATAAGTACTACAATTGCAGCTTTTTGACAAGGAGGTGATACTCAACACGACTTTTTCTATATCGTCTCTTTATTACAGAGCATGTTACAGCACCGTCGAATTAACTGTTTGACTCATCCTGTTTGTTTCATGGTTATGAACAAAAAGTGGTAAGAAAATGATAATTTAATTTTAGATGATCTTAAAAAAAACACCGTAAATATTGTAAATTTACCACATGTTCTTTATTCAGTGGGTTAATATAGGGAAATGGTTATTAAGGTGGCTCGATATAATTTTTTTTTAATCGCTGGGGTGACAGTTTTAAAACATAAAATTCGATCAGAAGGCAAACTTCGATTTTTGCCATACTATACCATGATGATGACATATGATAATGTATTTATTTTACACTGGTTTCCAGGCAATAGAGGTCACCATAGCAACGATTTCGGCATCCAATTGGCTTTAAAACAAGGCTGATTTTCTCGAAATCTAGTCAGAAACATTGCATCCATTTTATGTATCATAATGGTAGTTTGACCAACTGAAGTCGAAATTTCATGAAAATCTGTAAGGCGGTTTTTAATTAAATACACCCGAACTTTGTCAGACGATTTGTGTATCTCCCAGAATGTACTTGAAAATCTTTCAACAAATTAAAGCTATATGTAACTCCCCTCTGTTGAAGGATTCGTGATGATATTAAAGACTTTGTAGGGTAAATGGAGCACCTCGGATGGTTACGATTTCAAATATTTAATTTTGAAGAACTGCGCTTAGACACCTCAGAACACTATCGAAGCGCCTAATTTACATTTAGCCATTCTCGTTCCCAGAACTCTGTTTCTTTGGTTCACGTGGTTGGCGAAAAGGAGGCTCTGGTTTCAGCCGTTATCCGATGTCCGAAAATTCCGCACATCCATTCATTAATTCGTGTTGCGCATTCATTTTTTATCAGCCAATGAAAACATTCGATTTTTTCCTTGCGACCAGGGCTACTCGTTTCCGGCGCAAATAAAAAAACCCGGAGCTCTGGGAACAAGGATAACGGGATATTGCTAAAATGCTCTTACAGACTTTGTTAACAAATAAGAGCAAAGAAACAAATAAAGGTGCCATGATTTTTGTTGAAGGTCCACGACTCTGCATGATCTCAGTTTGTTTTCCATTTTGTTTTCTTCACCTCTCTCAGGCAGACGTTTGGATGGAAATCTTTGGTACTGAACCTGACTCTGTATCTACTATTTGTGATTCCGCTGACCGTCCTTTCTGTCTTCACGCGGGCTAACGAGAGACATCTTTGTGGTGTTAATGAAACCATGCCAAGAAAGGTAACCAGTTTTTCCAGTCTTCTATCGATCGATATATATTGAGCTTCCAACAAATATTAAAACTGCTTGTCAATAAAACCGATTTTAGTTTGATTACAAATCACATTGAAATTGTTGATTTCTCGACAAATCTGTTAAATGCCAAAATGCTTATTATATTAGTTCCTCTGAAACATTAAATTTGGTCTAGTCTTTGTATCGTGCCATGTACAAGATGCCTATTTGTGTTCAGTAATAATTCGAGTTCAATACTGTGCGAATCAGAAAAGCGTGAACACTTTGATTTGACTTTGACATGTCAATTATATAGAGACTGAGGCTTTCAATCGAGTTTCGAAAGTGATCCGGAGATGCTTTGATTTTGCTTCACTACGCTCCATGATTGGTTTAATTAAAGAATTCCCGCCACCTACTCAACCAATCAGATGCAAAACCAAAACCAATCGCGACTTGGTCACACGCGTTTTCCTGCTCTTGGCGCCAGTTACGTACATTTGCTTCGAGTTTTCATTGGTTCGTTGTGTTGTTCACGTTTGTTGCGAATGGCCATCGTGACTTATTTGGTTGTACGACACAGTTGAAAACTGCTCTATCTACCAATCAGATGCGAAATCAGACCACGCTTGGATTTTCCTTTGCCAAACATTAATGCATTTTTTTCCCCTGTATTTATTTTATCGCTATTTTCACAAAGTTTTTCTGGAAAACCAAAGTGTAAATTTGAGTTTCCTGACTATTCTTCTTGCGCTTTTATTATGTCAAAATTAAATCAAAGTGTTCACGCTTTTCCGATCCGTACAGAGGGAGTTTAAAGGAGCTACGTCACGGATGGTGCATCTTGAAAAAATTGGCCAAATGTTTCAAGTTCGCCATTCGCAATCCGTCTTAATCTTCTCCATCCTCAACCATCCTTGTTCCTATTTGGTTTAATATCACCTGTTTGGTGTTTTTCTACCTTAGTACAGTATTATTTTGAGGCTTTCTTCAGTTTGAAGGTGATTTTGCACTTCGCAAAAATGACTTAAAATATCGTGACATAGCTCCTTAAGCAAACCACGACGGCGACGGCAACGAGAACGTAGCTAAACAAAAAGTTTAATGAGCAGTACATTAGCATCTGCACGTGCATGCGTTATGCAGTTGGTACATTTATTAGCCGTCTTCTGCAAAACATCAACGTGAAATGAACAAATTCAGCGTTTTCTGGAGAACGTAAATCGTGACGGCGAATTTTTGGATTTGAACGCTGTCTTTGCATATTCAGCTGTACAATTCTGATACCGATAGAAAACTGAATGGAACTAGAGATTCGATCCCGAGATTCGGAAGTAAAATATACATTAATTTTTTAATCACCGTTGTCCCTCGCGTTGCCGTCTCGTTGCTTAAACTCCCCAGTAACACGTATGCATGATACTTTCACGGTAATGATTTTCTTTGTTTTAACTGTACCTTTAACAGACTGAGGTTAAAGGGGCTGTGTCACGCTACTTTTTGCTATTGTTCCCTGTATTCTTTTTTACGAGCTATAAACTCAAACATGTCAATAACATATTAATTCAAAGATGGAAACCCACTTACAAAACAAGTACAGATGATTTCTAAGCATTATTTACCACTTGTTTCACACAAATGTACTTAACTTGAAAAAGACTGGCCGTCGTTTTTCAAGTTAACCTTTTCGCAATCCCTTTCAATCTTGTCCAATTTTGACCATCCGCACTTCATTGCGGCTTCCTAGTATTTGTTTTATGTTTTTCTATGGTTTGAAACCATTATTTTGTGGTTTCAATATATTTTAAGTTTAGTTTGCGTGTAACAGAATTGCTGAAAATAGCATGACACAGCCCCTTTAATAGATACAAATGTGTCCCCTTAAAGGAGGTGCCACCTTGATGGAATATATTTATCGTGGTTCGTAGCAGTGATCTTTTTAATTATTCTCATTGTTTTTACAGGAATACATTGATTTTGACGTACCGTGTCAGTTGAAACATCCGGTAAGGCAACTGTACCTTTTGTGACGTAAATTCTCACAGACAATGCATTGTCTGTGAATTTTGCTTCTGTCTCCACGCCAACAATTACATAAATGTAAACCCCTTTAGATTAACTACTGACCTCCATCTTGGATTTCGGCACCCGAGGAGACCGTGGGAGGAGCTTGTGTTACGGAACACTTTTCGGTAAATGGTAGATTTCAGTCCATTTCACTGAAACAGTGCGCAATCTAAACGTTGTAAGGTGTTCTGCACCTGTTCTTAGAACAAAGCCTTTGAATAAGAAATGAGCTGTTGGTTCTAAGGGCGTGAAAAGTAATATCCTTAGAATTTCCTCTATTTGCTTAGCTTACTCAAGTCAAACTGAGTTGTCGAAATACTATTGGCTACAACATGTTTAGGACAATTTTACTTTTAGTAATAGCTTTGAGTTCTGCCTGTACTTGAGTGAGTCAAGATCACCATTAAACACCATGTTCCTTGACGCTGTTTTGGTCCACTTGATATAAAAGATCCCGGAGAGTAGCAGGGCACCTCCCGCTCGACCGTGGAGTTAAATTCCCCAAACTAAGACCCTGTTACACTTGCGTTTGGGTCTCGACCATTGATTAAAGGTGGCGTGGAGTAATGGTTACTTAGTTACCGTTACTTAGTTACCGTTACTAAGTGAGTACCAAATGCGAGTGTACTCCAATATAAATGTGATGGGGTGACTGCATGTTTGACATTTTGAAAGGATCCCCTAAAAGGTATCAGAATCACCGCCATAACCGGGATGTCTTGTTATCCATCTAATACAATCGCAGCTCAGTCTGAGCCCGGGGGGGGGGGGGGGGGGGTACTCCCTATAATGGACTATACGGGGGGGCTCCGCCCGAAAGGGGTCCTTTTTTAGGCTCGAGGTATGTGAAAGGGTAGGGATTTCACGAGTTGAAGTATATGAAAGGGTAGGGATTTCACGAGTAAATGATATTATTGTTTGGTTAACATCTCTACTGGTAATGCTTGATGATTTCTGGTGATATATATTGTTCATTACAAGGGTATAGAAAAGGGATGCAGTGCTTCTACTGTAGGTATGTGAAAGGGGTACCATTTTCATAATTTATATGGAAGGTATATGAAAGGGGTACCATTTTCTATGGAAGGTATATGAAAGGGGTACCTTTTCTGTGAAAAATGGTATATGAAAGGGTAAGGGGTTGGACCTCTGGGCGGAGCCTCTCCGTATAAAACTTTTTTGAGTACCCCCCGGGAGTCTGAGCGGACATTCTCGTAAGCGGACAGCTCTACAAACGAACCGTTTGACAAAATCCCGTTTGAACTCTAGTACATACAAACTCTGTATTTTACACATTCCTGTAAGCGGCCAGCTCTAGTTGTGGACACTCTTTCTGCTTCCTGTGAGTGCCCGTTTACGGGAGCTTTGACTGTATTTTTGTCAGGTCATTCAGTCTCTTCAATTTGGAGTTGGGATCATCGCGATATCTCACCTGATAAAGGAATTACTGCAGTTGAAAAAACAGGTTGGTTATACATGTAGTTTAAAGGAGCTATGTCGCTATGTCCAAAATCACCTTCAAATTAAAGAAAGCCTCAAAATAATAGTTTATTAAGGTAGAGAAACAGCAAAGAGGTGATAATAAACCAAACAAGAACAATGATGGTTGAGGATGGAGAAGATTAAGACGGATTGCAAACGACGAACTTGAACATGTAGGCTATTGTTTTCAAGATGCACCAAGTGATGTAGCTTCTTTATATATAAATCGTTGTAAGTTGCGAAACTGAGCACGTTTAGGAAGTATTTTTACCGAATGGTTGTCGGAATACTTGGCTTGTACAGCTCCGCAAATGATCCCGGGACCGCAAATGATCCCCGACCGCAAATGATCCCAAGACCGCAAATCTTCAGAATGCTGTATTCATTGTCACGTTTATTTACTCTAGCCCTCAACATGGTAGATTCTAAAAAAAATCCCGGAGCAATTTTATTCCTCCCGGGTATAAAAATAGACCATATTCGTCTTCTCACGGTTGGACTGGAACTAGCTTGCAATCGAGGCTCATGCGGGGAATCTTTTCAAATGCAAATATGTTTTAATGATATTCCCCCGAATGAGCCTCGATGGCAAGCTAGTTCCAGTCCAACCGTGAGAATACGAATATTGTCTATTCAAAATGTTCTCTCTTTGTTGGGGCCGGGTGTGCCGTCCGCGGGAAAATAATTATCCCCGATGAGATGTAAAATCTCCTGGGTACGCGGAAATTTGGTCGACCATTTATGGTTCAATCAGAAGCCTTTTTTGCTCTTTTTTTGGTCGTGGTGGATTTTGTCCGCTCTGGTTCAGACTCTGGTGGAGTTCTTATTGAATTCCGGACGAAAATCCAGGTTTTAACCGGTCTGTTACAGAATGGTGTTCTAAAGGAGAGGAATAAATATCCTAGGGTTAGGTTAGATAAAAGTATAATCCAAATCAACTCTTAACTTCAACACCTGTTTATAACTGTTTCAGAGAATGCGATATCTTAGTTCGTTGTCCAACTACCTGGAGTGGGCAGGATATGGCTTTGCGCTCTTCTACATTATTCCACCATGTGACTGTAAACTGGGATTCAGGCAGGAAGTTGGAGCATTAGCCTTGTTCTTTGCATGGATGAACCTTATTCTGTACCTCAGAAGGTAAATTTAGCTGTTTTAGGAGCGCATAACTAGGAGACATAACAGGATGCTGCCCTTGAAGGCTATTCCTGGTCTAAGTTTAGAAACGTATGTTACATACATTTCTCAGTATGTAAAGCAAGGTGCTGGTTTTGGAAATCTTCTTTCTCAAACTCATTAAAACAAAATTATAACATAATTATAACATAATTATAACATAATTATAACATTATAACATAATTATAAAACATAATTATAACATAATTATAACATAAATTATAACATAATTATAACTAGTCTGAAGTCGAGCGAGGAGACGGCTGACACTTCAGACTAAATTATAACATAATTATAACATAATTATAACATAATTATAACATAATTTTTTGGTATAATTCATTATACCAAAAAAATCATAACCATGAGGGAGGTTTGGATACCTGGTCTTCTCGGTGTTTGGAAATCGGATGAAACACTGTTTCTTACTCGAAGTACCCAGAGGGTTTCCTATGCTTAATATCCAACCAAAAATGGTTATTTTGACTATTTATTGTCACAACCAATTTTAAGGTCAAAATAAGTGTGTCTAATACAACGCATCTTATCCTTTCTTTAAATCACAGGGTTTCATCATATGGTCAATATATTATTATGTTGACAACAATGTTTGCTACGCTGTTCAAGGTGTGTATTTGTCAATCTGATCAACCTTTTATAGAAAATAAAAATAATGTTTTGTTATTCTTGCTCTTTCTGTAAAATGCGTGAAATTGAAATAATTTCACGATATTTTTCATTTCAGGTGCTGTTATTGTTTTTCATGTTCGTCATGGCATTCAGCAGCACGTTTTACTTGCTCTTAGACGAGGAAACGGTGAGACTATATTTTGAGTAAATCATATTTAGTGACAAAGACTTTACCACTTCCAAATGATAAATCAACCTAGGGAAAACCTTGCAGTACACACATGTACGCGTTGCGTACCTATTTTTATTATTGGATGTCTAGTGAGAAATCAGGCTGTTTAGGTTCTTAAATAGGTTGCTATTTTTGGCAGGGTAAATACCGCTTGCTGCTTGCCATTAAATATATTTTATAAATTAAAACATTGATAAAAAAAATTAGCCCTGTACATTGTGATTATTGACTTACCAAGCACATTTTGGTCTAACCCTGTGTTTTCTGCGTTTTTCTATTTTTTTTCCAAATATGAACCTACTTCATTTGTCAGGCTGAAATAGTTCTTATAAATTGGGGGCTTGATTTGCCAACGTGCGGGTTCTTAATACACAGTTTTTTAGACACGTATTTTTTTATGACTTTGTACCTTCGCTCAAACAGGAAATACGCATAGAAAATCAAGGTGAAGATATCAAATAAATTGTTGAAGGGAGAGCTTAAGTAGGTTTTAGTGATTTTTCCAAGACACAAAAGTCGAAAGTTGATGTAATCAAAAGCTCCTGCATGTATGACTCATGATATAACTCCTGCCTCCTCCACAGGCTTTTCGCGAGAGCTCGAGCGCAAAGCGCGAGGAAGCCGAGCGAGCGCGAAGCGCGAGGGAGCTTGGAACGAGTGCGAAACGCGAGAGCGTGGGATGATATCGTTCCCCGCGCCCCCAGTTCTAAATTATCCCGTCGCTCTGTGCGTGCTTGCGAGTGACTGGGGACGAGGCAGATATAACTCTTTTTATGGCTTTACACTATTTTACTAATTTTTAACGAAACTGGACTATTAATTGTTAGGTTTCTTTTGATGTCAATATTTCATTTGCCTTGGGATTTTTCAAAGTGATTCTCATGATGGTGCCCCTTGAAGCGCTCCTAATCCTGTTACCGATTCCTTGCATTATCAGGAGCCCTATTCCACATTTCCATATTCCATGATGACCATATTTGTGATGACGCTCGGTGAACTCAACTACGCTGACATGTTTATGCCGTGGGACAAACTGGAATATGCTACGCTGACGAACATTCTGTTTGTGATGTTTGTGCTGGGAATGCCAATCATTCTTATGAACATGTTGGTAAGTAAAAAGAACACAGTTCACAAATTGAGTTGATTTAAACCCACAGCAACCTGATTCCCTTGCATAATACAATCGAGCCGCTAGCCGCTCGAAACACTAATTTTTAAGGCAATAACGTGCTCACATAACAATACTCGCTGTTTGGTACCACTTACGGTGTTAAAATCAAAAATGAGCACCGTTAGAGTTTTTTGTGCATTACGCCGGGAAAAAAATATGACATGACCCACTTGTCGTTAGAATTGGTACCTGAATTCGAGCCAAGCCCACACAATTCCGGGTTCGTAATTAAGGTATAGAAGAAGAATAGCTTCTGTAGCCTGCGTGTAGACGTCTCCTATTTCCTTGCTTCACGCGAAATAGGAGACGTCTGCACGCAGGCTAAGCTTTTGTGGTCTTAATGAAAACACTGACCAGAGGTATTTAAAACACATATTCCATGTGTGAAATTTCCTTTTCGGTTTTGTTGCCGTTTTTCATGGCATTAAGGTGTAGCAATAAAAAATTGTCATTTAACCCAATGCTCAATTGTTCTGTCAAGTGGCGGATCCAGGGGGTAGGTCGGGGGGTCCGGACCCCCCTATCAGACCTATGCTTTCTCTATCCATAGCAAAACCATCCCCACGATCCACCAAAATGCACTTTTCAGAGCCTGAAATCTCAATTTTGGGGGGAACAGGCCCCCAAACACCCCCCTTCCCACCATCACTCCTACCGTCTACTTCCAAAAATTATCCTTCAATCTACTTCACATTTTCTGGAAAACCCTGGGACCCCCCCCCCCCGCTTAATTGGGTTTTGAACTTCAGAGTTCGCGTGTTATTGAAAAGCGCAGTAACACCAACAAAACAATATATGAAACAAATAAGACTACGGCTACAATGTTCTCATGTGTGTTCAAACGGTCCTGTGTGATTTCAGGTCGGTCTCGCTGTAGGTGACATAGACAAGATTCAAGTGAACGCTTTGATTGATCGTTATGTGATGCAGGTAAGATAAAGTCTTCATGAGCCTAGTGGCCCACAACGTACTGACACTTATCCCAGTTTAAAAGGAACAAGTGCCGTTTTTTGGCAAATCGTCGTGGATGCACTCGTAAAGTTGACACGCCATTACGATACGTTATGTTGCTTATCAACTTCGGGACACAAATCGCACGCTCAGTCAGTTTATTTTGACACCGGAATTCGCCATCAACTGTTACGTGTCCCGGGTGGGGGGGGGGGGGGGGGGGGGGGTACTTCCTTATGTTATGTGGCCTATGCGGGACGTGCCGCTGGACAGGACCTGGTATGGTTTTTGGCCTCTCTCTCAGGGTATATTATAATTTGATGCGAGTCTGTCCTAAACAGGGTATGGTTGCACGATTGTCGTCGCAAAAAAATGTCGTTTATACAGTATTTAGCATCCGAGATCGGAGAACTTTGCCGCGTATCATTCAAACGTGATTCGCTAAATTGTAATTGCCAATAAAACACTTTAAAAATGTGCAAAACAAGAGAGTGTGTGATTTGTCCTTTGTCCTAAACAGGGTCCTAAAATAGAGGATGTTGTCCTACACAGAGTAGGTATTTTAGGATTTTTTAGTTGTTTTTGTCCTAAACATGGTCAGGGTTTCAAACCCTCAGCGGCACCCCTATACTCAAACATGGGTCAAATACACCCCCCCCCCCCCGGTTACGTGTTACCTTAGAATGTATACAAGATTCGTGCTGTTCTTAGTTCTCCACTTTTTTCTTCTCGTTTTTCAGGTCGAGTTGGTTTTAGATATGGAGGAAACAGTTCCTGAATCTCTCGTTCAGCGTGCTCATGTTGATAAACATGTCGAACATCCAAACAAGAACGCTTCTAAGGTACCTTCACTTCATCACAACTTAATTTTCCGTGGGGGGTGGGGGTGGGGTGGGGGAGGGGGCGGGGGGGTTCCCATGTGAAAGGGACGGATATGTTCGTCGTCTCTTGTAGGGGTATTCAGGCCGGAACACCAATATTTTTAGCCATCAAGGTATCGTTGAGAGTTTCACGCGAAGACATAAAAAAACGCCGTCGTACTGTGTTGAAATGCATGTGCATGAAATATTTAACATTTATTCACAACCATCATTTAACAGTCTCAGAACCGGACGTCGATTTATTTTTCTGTCTTTCTTTAATGGTGTCTTTTAGGGGTCAAATAAAGCTTGAGCCACGCCCACATTGATCTCCCTCAGGGGTTTAATTCAAATTTTGCAACGAGAATCCCCGCCCCGGGCTTAATTTGCCCCATAATAGTTTTCAGAACAACTGGCATCATTGCAAATAAAGCGGTTTTCAATAGACCTTTCTCCAAAATGGCCACCACAAATTCAAAATGATTAACATTAAACTGAGCGAAAAATCAATACCAGCACCTAAAAGACCTCCTCTTGTTTGGTAATCATACAAAGTTTTGTTAGGTTCGGTTCTACCTGAGTCGAGAAAACGGAAGTTGAAAACTGGAAAATTTAGAGACGTTTGTATGACTGGGAGTATACGCCATACCAGAAGCTTACTAGGTGATAAGCTTAAGGCCAAGAGTTCATATAAATTATTATGAATTACACTTTGCATGCTACACGTCACACAAAATGATCTTAAGCCTGGCCAAACGAGAATGAGAGTTGTTGAGAGTTGGCTCTCGTGAGAGTTTTCTTAAAATCTCATCATCTTGGGCGAAACGAGAGTAAACTAGCTCCCAACGACTATTAAAATAAATTTGAACAGGTTCAAATTCAGTGAAAGCGCACGAGAGTACATTAAATTTTGAGGCCAAACGAGAGCGAGAGTTTGAACTCTCTCTGTTCCTCGTTTAGCTCTATGAGCAGCTTTTAGGGTTTAGCCGGCCAGGAGAAGATGAGAAGAAGAGGAAGACGATACTCCCCCAGTCCTCCCCCCTGCTTTTCACCCAATGATGGAGAGAATAGAAGAACAGGAGAATAGGTACGAGCGCGTATGCGTTATGTGAACCACAGCAATACGTGAAAATAACAGTAAACAAACTGTCACAATAATACTTCTCTGTTCACATTCCACGAACAGCCAACAAGATTACAGAGGCTTCAGGAGACTGTGTATTATGTGTGCATTTTTATGAAAAAATCACTTTTTCTTACATTATCCCATAGGACATTTTAGCACAAGTGAATGCCATCGTTTGCACTTGTGATTGGACGTACAGTCAAATCTCCGCTAACGGACATCTCCCGTCGGCAGACACTTATACCCAGCTACGTATACATACAAACCTCTGATTTTAGTCTGGCCCCAAGTGTTACGGGAGGTTCGACAGTTTTTACCACAGTTTTTCTCATGTTTATCTTGGTAATATCCACGGGCCACGTGGCCACGCAGCCGTAAGTAATACCGTAGGTAATAGTAGTATAACTAACTTACCTAGATGGGATGCTAGCTAGCTAGTCCATTATAGTCACAGTTATTTTGTCACATTTCCCTATACCATTCATGCACTTGTACCCATTCATACTTCCGGTAGAGAGAGGTACTGTGAGAGTAAAGCGTATTCCAATGAAAATATCACTATTAAAGTATTGTTTTTGCTTTGTTTTAAAATTGCAGAATCAATGGAATATACGAACTGTTAAAGGAGCATTCGAAACTTCTCAAGTCGATTAGTCAACAGAAACAGGCAGAAGAAGATAAAAAGGGTGGCAAAGGATTTAAAATTCCTTTTAAGTTTTAGCCTTCACTGAGTTCACGAGTCAGTCTTGTTCTTTACCTTAGCTAGCCTAACACGGAAGTCAACGCAACCATGGCGATGGTCAGAACGGGAACGTCGCTAAGTAAAAGGTTTAATGATAATTACAATAGCTCTGCACGTGCATTATATGTCTTGATACATTCCTTAGCCGTCCGCGGTAGCTGCAAAATAACAAGCTGAAATGACAAATTATGCGGGATTTTTATTTTGGAGAACGTGAGCCACTCAACAGCGAGTTTAAAGGAGTTACGTCACGGATGGCACATCTTGAAAAAAATTGCCAATTTTTTCAAGTTCATCGTTCGCAATCCGTCTTAATCTTCTCCATCCTAAAC